>JAJPUD010003443.1:207321-248398 GCA_023553655.1 Myrmecobius fasciatus
AGAGAGAGAGAGAGAGAGAGAGAGAGAGAGAGAGAGAGGGCTGACCCCAGAGTCAAGATCAATCTTGATTCCACCAGCACTCTATCCATTGTACCACCCACCTGCCAAAGGCAGTCTAAGTCCATTAGGAAATTATCTGAAGATCATTTAAAAAGGCTAATCATTCATTATCTCAAAAACTGCCATGAAACATAATGAGAAGTGATTCCTTTGCATTGGGGGGACATTTTTGTCCCCCATCTTAGTAACAGAGTTGTTTACATAATACAGTCCAATTGTTAGGGTCATCTATCCCAGGTGATCATGTACCAAAACTATAAATAACAGAATCTTGAAGTTGGGAAAGTACCACCAGAATAATCTAGGTGAATAAATACTTATACCAAAATCCCTTCATAACATGTTCCCCAAGTCTATCAACTATCGCTTATGAAGACAAAAGGTCATCCAACTTCTATTTGAAGATTTCTAGGGAAAGGTAATGCATTGCCTACAGAGACAATCCATTTGATTTTTGCATTGTTCTGATTACTAGGAAGTTTGGTTTGACATCAAGTTTAAATTTGCCAAGTGCTGACTTTTAGTCGATTCTCCTAGTTCTGCCCTGTTTTGCTAAGCAGGTTAAGTCTAATCCAAGTTCCATATGACAGCCCCTAAAATACCAGAAGATAGCTATCACTGCCCTGCCTTCCAACTTCTTCTCAGGGCCAAACATTTCCAGTTAGTTCCCTCAACAAATCCTTTTATGGCAGTCTTCAGTCCCCTCATCACCCTGACTACCTAGTCAAAGATTCACTCCAGATTTTCAATGTTCTTTCTAAAATATGGAACTCACAAATGAATGCAATAATATCTTAGGTGTGGTTTGACTACAACAAAGTACACTGTGTTCTGGACACACTGCCACTCTTAATGCTGCTAGGATTACATTAACTTTCTTAGTTTTTATGTCATGCTGTTGACTTATATTGAGTTTACAATCCACTATAATTCCCAGATCTTTTTCAAACAAACTATTGTCTAATCACATCTCCCTCATTCTGTACTTTTGGAGTTGATTTTTTTTTAATACAAAGTAGGCCTTCATATTTATGTATATTAAATTTCATCCTTTTACTTTCAGTTTATTATTTTACCCTATTGAGGTTTCTTTGAATCTTGACTCTGTCAACCTCCCCAACTTTGAATAGAGAACAAATCTGATGAGTATGCAATATTTCATGCATTTGACAAACATGCTTATTATCCAAGTCATTCGTAATAGTAATCATAGCCAAGAGACAAGCACAGATCCTTGAGACATACCACTAGAAGACTTATTTCAAGTTGACAGTTACCTGTCAATGTGATTTAGGGCTACATTAAACAGGGCATGCATAGCTTCCAGATAAAAGAACATGAGAGTCCCACTGTGCTCTTCCTTCATCAGACTTCATCTGGAGTACTCTGTTCAGTCTGGACACCACAATTTAAGAAAAAGATGGATAAACTGGAGTGGTCAAGAGGAACATAACCAGAATGGTGAAGAGCTTTGATTCCATGATATATGAGGATATGTTGAAGGTCCTGGACATATTTAATACAAGACAGCTGTCATTGCAAGAGGAAATAGACATATGTTTAATGGTAGCTACTTCTAGGGTGAGGGAAAGAGTGAAAGAAAAAATTTACATGATTATTATATATATTTTAAAAGTAGTAAGTTGTATACAACAGATTTACATTTTCATGTGTGATCATCTTTTTTATTATATGTTATGGAAATGTATGATTACATAAATTAAAAATTAAAAAAATTAAAAATATATATCAGGAGAAAATCCCTTTTTGTGTCTGGGTTGGATTAGATGAACATTAAGGTCTCTTTCAACTCTCAACTTCTGTGATTCTATCATAATGAGCATCAAATATAACAGAGAAGATAATTTCATAATCCTAGTCCAAATAAAAAAGCTCTACTTGAAGATCTGGGGTTGAAGGGAGTTATCAAGCTGAATTTGGTCCTGACATTGGCAGTAAAGTGAAGTGGGGATAGAATAAGTATATCCTGATTTTCCTACCAGGAAGGATATTTTACCAACTGTTTATTATTTCACTATAGGTTTTATCAACATTTCTTGTTTGTTAGAAAAGTACCCAAAGTCAGTGGATATTTTTTGGATAGGGTTAGCAAGAACATGGATGGGCACAGTCAATGATTATATCCTCTGGTTGGTTTTTATATTGTGATGCTTATTTTCCTTACTTTTTTCCTATGTGTTAATGCATTCTTCTTTGAATAGCTGTATTTATAACCGAAATTTTTATTTATTTTATGTTACTTATGTTACCTATGATCCCTTCCTTCCCAAAGAAGTATGCAAGATTCAAGACTGAATATAGCTCCCTTAACTTGATTGACAGTTTAAGCCAATTTTGTCTCGGGATCCTGAGCAGTACAACATTCATTTATGTGAACTCTTAATATAATTAGAAAAATGTTAATAGTAAGAGAAGGAAGAAAAGCCAACACTATAATGAAAATAAAATCTAGAACAAAAGATATGTCATATAGTAATTTCAAAAGCCATTTTATACCCCGCTCCCCTCCATTGATAATCAGCTCAGCAGTCTTTTATTCACTTAGCTCAAAGTAGTGTCAAAATAACCAATCCACAAAACTTACAAAACTGATATGGAATAAAGAAATGTGGTCATCAAAGTGTGAAATAACCTTTTGCAAAAGACTCATTTTACAAACTTAATAGCAAAAACAAAAACCATATTTAGGTAGCATTTCAAGAAATAGAAAGCACTTTCTGTCCCTCATTTAGCTTCCTCAGAAGAGGATGGAGTGATAAAAAATGGTCTCCATCTCAAGAAAGAGAACTAATAAATTCTGAGGGCAGATTGAAGCATACTTTTCCAATTTTCTTTAGTTTTTTTGTTTGTGTTTTTTCTACAATATGGCTTAATATGGAAATATATTTTATATGACAAGTATATCAAATTGCTGACCACAAGAGCTAGGCTAGGGCTGGAGGGAGGGATAGAATTTGGAATTCAAAATTTTTAAAAATGAACGGTAAAAAATTTTTATTATAATTAGAAGTATTTCCTTAAAATAAAATATATGTATATATACATATACACACATGTATGTATTTATACATATGTATGTAAAAAGAGGAGGATGGAGGACAAAACAAAAACCAGTGAGCTTATGTTATCCTGGTTCCTAGAATACCCTCTGTCTCCAACCTCCTGTTGAATTCTTATAAATTGCTGCAAGAACTAGTTTAAATGCCACCCCCCTGATTAAGCCTTATCAATCCTTCCATTCACAAGTGATCATCCCTTCTTAAGAACTTAATAACATTGTTTGTTAACCTTTTATGCAAATCTCAAATTCTATTTTTAAATTACTTATTTCTAAGTTTTTCATATATCTATCCTATACCCCAATACTCCTAATGAGTAAAATCATAATATTGTATTAGAGGGTCCCTTTCCTACTCTAAATCAATGATCCTAAATAATAGAAAAGAAAGTTGATTTCATCAATGTTTATATTTCCTCTTAAAGATATGGGTCCCTCCCTATCATGCTCCACCTTTTTAAATAGCTTTTTTTCTGTACTTTCTTATAGGGGAAGAAGCTAAATGGCTCAGTGCACTGGACCTAGGATTAGGAAGACGAATTCAAATCCTACTTCAGACACTTAGTTGTATGACTTAGGGCAAGACAGTTAATCTCTGTCTGCTTTAGCTTCTTGAACTGTAAAATGGGAACAGTACTTACTTCATAGAGTTATTGTGAGAATCAAACAAGTTAATATTCAGTCATTTCAGCTGTCTTTATGACCCAATTTGGGGTTTTCTTGGCAAAGATACTGAAAAGGCAAACACAGTTAAATGATTTGTCCAGGATCATACAGAAATAAGTGTCTGAAGCCATATTTGAACCCAGAAAGATGAGTCTTTCTGACTCCAGGCCCAAAATTCTATCCACTGCACCACCTAGCTGTCCATCCAACTGCTAATAGTATTATTATTTCCTGCTTTAAGATGACAGGTTAACTGATTTGTCCAAAGTCAAATAATTAGTTAATGGAAGAGGATATGAAAAAAATGAATGATAAATCATTTTGTCAAGTCTAAGGGAAAAAAACACAAATGTACACAACCATTACAACAAGGTAAACAAAAAAATCACTAAAAGGAAGGCTGAACTCTAAGTAGCTGAAAAATCAAAAATGATTTTAGTATATATATAATTAAACATGCCTTTCTCCTCTAAGAAAGGGTTAGAGGAAGGTAAGGGAGAAAGAACCAACTAAGGCTGAGTGTTGTATACCTTATCAGATATGACTGTCTCTCAGTTGGGTTTTTTCCCCTAAACTTTACTTTTAACAGGGGAATATTTAATTAGGACAGAAGGAAGATATTATTTCTAGAAATGATTGATAGAAAATCAGAAGACATAAATAAAACTTAAAAGAAAACCTTAATTGAAACAGTAAATAAAAATGAAAACAAAAAAACATATTAAATAATGAAATGTACAAGCTGATTTGTAAAAAAACCAAACAAACAAAAAAATTGCTATCATTTTAAGATTGAGATAAACAATTTGGTTTTTTGACCCTAAATTTAAAACTGCACAAGGATTAAAAAAGTTGTCATTAGGATTAGATTTTCCAACTTTTGTTCATATGACCCAAGTCATTAATTTCATTTTATTTCTGGGTTTTCAATGGGTCCCATTTCATATGGACAGAATTTCCATGCTACTCGGAAAGTCAATTATTTTTCAGAGCCAGTTGACAGCTTTCATCTCAGTTGGGAACAAAAGTATGAAACAAAATCTCTTCTTTGGCAGCCAGAATCCCGTTTTTTTCCTTGCTGCTTCCTAAACACCTTGGGTTTTGGGAAGTTCTAGCCAGAACTATCCAGCAGAGACCAGGCAAGTGACTATCTCTTGGGGAAAATATATGACTCACATTTTTCTCTATCTTTGTCTTTCTCTGAATTTCTACTCGTTTTTTTTCTTCTTTGATAGTCACTGCCATTCAGTGTCACTAGCAAACAGAGGTCATAAGAACAGAAAATATACTAAAATTATTTCAGGGCACTTGAACCAAAGCCACAACAAGCAAATGCCGGTTGTGCAGATTTTGTTTTTCCAGTTGTAGGAACCAATATTGGTTTAGGAATGCACAGTGACAGGGGCCTCAAAAAGGGTGGAAATCAAATGCTTGACAATGTCATTGTTTCCTGGCCTGAAAAAAACAGTGCCATGGCTTTGATTTAAGGAAAAGCATTCAACTCTAAAGCAATTGAATATTGTATATCTTTAATGAGGGGCTATCTCCTTGCTGAATTCTGGTCATAGCTCTGTTAGTGTATGCATTCTCTTGGCACATGCCCAGCTCAAGGACTGCATTTTGAAGTCAGAAATATGGGTTGGGTCTTCTTTTCAGGAATTAGCATCTTTCATAAAAGCAGAAAGGGGGCAAAAAGAAAAAACAAAAAGTACAGAAAGAGTTCTTAGGTTACTCCCCAAGTCTAGAATCCTTTTATCTTCCCTTCAACTACACTTTTTAAAATCTATCCTTCAGGACTTGACTTAATAGAAGCAAGAAACAAAGCATCAAGAGACAATATTGCAAAAGAAAATAACTCAGATAAAGGCCTCATTTCTAAAATATATAGAGAATTGTCTCATATTTATAAGAATTCAAGCCACTCTCCAATCGAGAAATTGTCAAAGGATATGAACAATTTTCAGATGATGAAATTAAAACCATTTCTAGTCATATGAAAAGGTGCTCCAAATCACTATTGATCAGAGAAATGCAAATTAAGACAACTCTGAGGTACCACTACACACCTGTCAGATTGGCTAAAATGACAGGAAAAGATAACGATGAATGTTGGAGGGGATGTGGGAAAACTAGGACACTAATACATTGTTGGTGGAACTGTGAACGGATCCAACCATTCTGGAGAGCAATCTGGAACTATGCTCAAAAAGTTATCAAACTGTGCATACCCTTTGACCCAGCAGTGTTTCTACTGGGCCTATATCCCAAAGAGATCTTAGAGGATGGAAAGGAACCCACATGTGCAAGAATGTTTGTGGCAGCCCTTTTTGTAGTGGCTAGAAACTGGAAACTGAATGGATGCCCATCAACTGGAGAGTGGCTGAACAAATTATGGTATATGAATGTTATGGAATATTATTGTTCTGTGAGAAACAACCAGCAGGATGATTTCAGAGAGGCCTGGAGAGACTTGCATAAACTGATGCTGAGTGAAATGAGCAGAACCAGGAGATCATTGTACATGGCAACAACAAGACTATATGATGATCAATTCTGATGGACATGGCACTCTTCAACAATGAAATGTTTCAAACCAGTTCCAATTGTTCAGTGAAGAAAGGCATATACACTCAGAGAGAGGGATATGAAATGTGGACCACAACATAACATTTTCATGCTCTCTGTTGATGTTTGCTTGCATTGTGTTTCCTTTCTCTGATTTTCTTTTTTTTTTCTTGTAGATAGGATTTTTCTTGCACAACTTGTCAAGTATTTTAACATTATTAACATGTAATGGACTTCCTGCCATCTAGGGGAGAGGAGGGGACTGGGGGTAAAATTTGTAACCGAGAGCTTTGTAAAGATCAATGCTGGGGAACTACCCATACATATGTTATACAAATAAAAAGCTTCAATTAAAAAAAAAAGTGATGGACTAGACTAAAGATACAGATAAGACATAACATCTTCATTGATGGTCAATGTGGTAAATTGTTTTACTTGACCATACTCTGTTACAAGAGAGGGTTTCTACTGAGAAAGTTGTAGGGGTAATGGGTGTTCTGTGATCCTGATAACAAAAAAAAAAAAGGAAAAGGAAAAAAAAAAGAGAGAAGCATCAATGAAATACTACAAAACACACAGAAGAAAATAGAAGGAAATTCAGATGGGGAAACAAGCATAAAAATATTGTTATTATCATGTCAAATTTAACATTTATTTTTAAAACTATAGATAATATAGCATGTCACATACAATCCTTTTCTTTCCCATTCTTTGTACATACTGTTGATGTTTGTTAAATTCATATTAAGAAAACTTTTCAAAATCTTAACCTTAACTTGGCTCTTTTCAACAATGAGGTGATTCAAGATAGTTCTAATAGACTTTTGATGGAAAGAACCATCCACATTCAGAGAGAGAACTATAGAAACTGAATGTGGATCAAAGCATTGTATTTTTACCTTTTTTTGGTGGTGGTGGTGTTTGTTTGCTAGGTTGTTTTTTTTTTTCTCTCATGTTTTTATTTTCCCTTTTTAATCTGATTTTTTCTTGCACAGTATAATGAATATGGAAATACGTATAGAACAATTGCCTGTTTAACCTTTAGTGGATTGCTTGCTGTCTAGCAAGAACAGGATGAAAGAGAGAAAAAAACTGGAACACAAGGTTTTGCAAAGGTGAATGCTGAAAACTATCTTTTCATGTATTTGGAAAAATAAAAAGCTATTATAAAAAAAATTAAATTTTAACCTTAAATGCCACCTCCTCTATGAAATCTTCCCTAATCTTTTCATTTATAAGTGATCTTTCTTCCTTAATATTGTTTGTGCCTCTCCATAAGACTAAGTCCTATTTCATATTAGTTATTTCTGTTTTCAAACAGACAAGAACTGGTGGTTAGATACATGACAAAAGGGGAGAGGGGGAAAAAAAATAAACTTGGACAGAAGATTCAACCCTTGTCCAGATACTTGGTACAGCTGCTTCATCTGGATGAAGAAAGCAAGGGCTTTTTTCAGATGATCCAGTTTCCCAAAGGCTAGGTTTAAACAATATAATAAAGTTTTTTTCTCACAATTCTCTTACTTGTTTAATTACATTAAGTCAGATACAGATCAGATCAAATTGCTTAAAGGACTCACCAAAGTAACCAAGAAAACTTAAACATTAATGTCAAGTCCCATTGAATAGAATCACGAGCTAACCGAACACTCTTAGCCTGTGGAGGGGGCAGAAACAGGTAAGAGGCTCCTGGTTTGCAGAAGCTGGAGTTAAGCAGGCAAAAATAATTGGTTAAGGAAACAGAAAAAATAGGAAGGATAGTCCCAGATGTTTCCTGTAGTTTATCTGGTCCTTATCTGTCTTTTCTTGCACAATATGCTCTATTTTCAGGAGGACCCTAAAAGGGACTTTGTTTCTCTGGTTCTACATTTAGAAATTTTGATCTAACCTAATCCAATCATTTAAATCTGGTTCTCCAATTTTGAAACTTTAAAGCATTTTAGTTTATATAACATTTGTTATCTCTATCCTTTCCTAAATCCTGTACCTGATACAATGGTTGATAGAATTGACTTGTATATCAGTCTGATTCTAGTGCTTTTTCTTAGGAAGCTCATTTATGGTCTTTTCTTCTGTCTTTTAAAATTATCAGACAGATACTCAAAAATGGGAAAATAATTTCACATTCTTTACCATTATCAATACAATTTATGTGAAAAATTCAACTAAGCCTTAATTAACAAAACTTTAGAACATATTACCAATACATACTGAAAGCTTGAATTTCCATGATTCATAAATGTGGAAGCTAATCATATTCATCTTTATATAATTCTTAGAGAAAACAATCTAATTCTGTTGCTTTTCTCATATTATCCTCACATTCCAGTCCAATAGTTTCCAGCTTTTTAGAAAGATAAGGGGAAAGTTCCCAGACAATATTGATTCTTAGAAAGTATCATGACCCAGCTTCCTGGAGAGAGGATATGGGAATGGTAGGCAGGATCAGGCTTATGATAGACTCTCTAGCAACTCCAATTTCTAGAGTTCTGAAACCAGCCTTTTAATGAGAGGAAAAGTTCCTGGGCAGCTGCAGAAAACTATTATATGATCCTATGAAATACTATGTATGATTTTTAACAAATATATGTTAAATTTAACACCATAGTAATAATATTTTCCTACTTGTCTGTATCTTCATCTGAACTTTCATTGGTTTTCTTCTGTGTGTTTTGTCATGTTTGTCTTCTGTTGGAGAGAAGAGGTTCTTGTCTATAGCCTTGCAGGCAGACGAGCAACAAAACAATGGGCAAATATGTGAAAATACGTGAAGAGGACTCTGCTCTCTGCAATTATCAAGAATTAATTAAAAGTGTGAGTTTGATGGGTGAAAAGCTTCTTAGCAACCCCAAGTTGATATTCCTTTCTGAGAAGACTTCAATAAATAATAAATATTCCCTTAGAATAAATCATGCTGTAAGATGATGGGAATGTATATTTCCCTAGTATGAAAGTGGGAGTAAATGGAATGCCCAGGGTTGTGGAGGTCAAAAGAGGTGCCTCCTTAGCAACCTCCAGTTTGTTCTCTTTCAGAGGGAAGTGCAAACCACAGGAAGGCGATGTCTAGGAATCCCCCCTCCTCTGTCTAGGCACTGGGCCCAAATACTCTCTGCAGACTCCTAAGTCCCATGCTCCTTCCAAGTCTTACTCCAATGCTACTTTTCCGATGTTTACTCCAATTGCAAAGTGAAGGTTTTCAAAAGTTATGTCAGTGGAATGTGAGTTCTGGCAGTTTGTAATCTTCTGAAAAAAAGTCTGTTAGTCAAATTCTGGCAACAGCCCATGGTTGCTTTCTAAAGACCAGACTAACTATACCAAGAAACTTGTAATCAGCAGGTTGTCCACTCAATGATGAAATTTTTTTGGCCATTGTATCCAAGAAGAATAATAAGGAAAAAGAGAGGGAGGAAGAGGAGGAAAGGAGGAGAAGAAAAAGGAGGGGAAAAAAAGATTTTCTTTAAGATCTTCCTGTTTTCAAGAAGATAATTTTTTTTGGTGGGGGGAGAGCTGAAGAGTGCTTTTATATCCAAACAAAATATAGCATATTAAAATTGTAATTATATATATATAAATAATTTAAGTTTTTCCATTGTTTTTTAAAATTGATGTTACAATATAAATTAACATCAATTTTAAAAAACAATGGAAAAACTTAAATTAATTATATAAAATGAAAGTAGAACATAGGGAGACATAGCTTAACTATTTCATGTGCAAAAAAGGTAAGGATCTTACCTGGCTTCAAGTTCAATGACTCAATGGTGACTGATAAAAAAGCTAAAGTAATCTTAGCCTTCAATAATAGAAATATATTATTTAAACAAAGGACATGACATTGCCCCTGAACTTTACAATGGTGGAAAATCAGGAGCACTGTATTAAGTTGTATAAGCCACATTTGAAGATAAATACAGGAACACTCATGATGTGGAAGATCTGTAAAACATGTCATATCAATAGTTGAAGGAATCAGAAGTGTTTTTTCCTGAAAAAGAACAAACTTGGAGTAGGGAGATAGAGTTATCTTCAAATACTTAAAAGAAGTGAGATGAAAAAAAAGGAATAGATTTTTCTAAATAGCTCCAAAGTGGAAAAATAAACAACAGTAGATGGAAGTGTCATATTCCCTCTTGGGTACTCTTTGGAGGGTGTCAACTATACCATGACTCAAAGGATACCTTGTAAGCTAAAACTATAGTCAGCTAGTAGACACAATTAGCTCAAAGCTATGGTATTTACTAAAATGATATAGTAAAATAGCATTTATTAATCACCTGCTATGTCCCAGGCATTGTGATAAATTCACTACTGTGATAGTAAAAATAGTAACTATAAAATATCATCCTTCCTCATTAACCTGAGGTACAACCTCCCAAATAAGCCTAAAAGCTGTGGAAAGAAAATATGGAGCAACTCATCCTGCCCATACTGCAGGGCCTGAGAATTCTTTCTCTTCCCATGGAATCCTCCTCTATTGAGAAGAACTCCTCTATTGATTAAAAGAAATTTTTGTCTCTTGTTAAGTGACTGCCACTGTTTCTGGAGACATAGACTGGATACTACTGGAGAATGTGTCTGCTCTATAGATAGCTTCTCCCTAAATTCTCCCAAACAGATAAGCTCTCAAATCCTGGATGGAGTATCTCTTATAGGCTCTGCTGCTAGCTGCCATAGTCAACCAGGGAAGAGAAAAGATAAACCTTGGCCCCACTTGCCACCTCCTAAAAACACAAAGCTGTTCCCAGCATGGACTGACTCAAATCTATTCTCCAACTGTTTGTCTTTTAGGGTCACCTGAGGACATAGCTAATATTTTGCCCAACCAATGACCAGGCTCCCTTTTCTATCAGGAAAATTTTTCATGCTTCAATAAAGGGACCACCACTGAGTAGCTACATATTTCCAGTTAATAACCTTGTTCAATCTGTCTTTTTTCTTTCTGCAATTACATTCAGGGCCTTCCAGGCTGGGGAGCTGGACCAACTCCCTGACAAAAGAATTTTTAATTAATAAATTTAATAAATAAATATTATTAATAATAAAGATTTTTATTTAAAAGGAACTTAATAGCATTTATGTACTACATTTTAAGAAAATGAGCTTATCATTATTACTCTTGTTTCAAGGAGAGGCTAGATAACAAACTATGTGTCAGAGATACTGGAAAAGAGATCCCTCTATTTCAGAGAAGCTAGATGATGTCCAAGGTGGCTTCTAACTCTCATTCTTTAATTAGCACAATTCATCAAAAAAAATCAGAGTTTCTGATAGACTAAAATGAAAAACATGAATTTTTAAAATGCATGTGATATTTAAAAAACTTTTTTAAAGTCTACTATATATAAATTTAATTTGATATGAAAACAAGGAGAAAATTGTGGGAAGAAGATCAGGAAAAATAAAAAAATATTAAAGAGGTCTTTATCATCTCACTTTTGTCTAAGCAGCTTATATGTGAAGTAAAATATCGTTGGCTGACATACCAAAGATAATCTGAAAGAGGTGCTTTAAGACTATTCAATGAAGGGGCATAAATAGCAGAATTACAAATGAATGTGTTTCAATAACAGCAAGAATGTGCGATGATCAACAAGGAAAGTTTTGGTTCTTCTCAGTGGTTCAGTCATCTGAAGCAATCCCAATAGACTTTGGACAGAAAATGCCATCTGCATCCAGAAAAAACATCTAAGGAAACTGAATGTAAATCAACACATGCTATGTTCACTTCTTTTTTCTTTTTTTTTTTAAATCTCTTTCTTGATTTTTCCTTTTTGCTCTGATTTTTTGCTCCCAACATGATTGTAAAAGCAATGTGTGTTAAAAAAATAAATAAGCCTACTACAATAAAAAAGAAAAAGAAAAAAGGCAAAAAGAAAAAAAAATGAATGTGTTTGTGATACATATATTCACCAGCAGAGTTTTTAGGAATAGCAATCCCTAACTTGAACATTTTAGTCTGCCAAAGAGAAAATTATTTAAAATATAGTTCAATGAACAGGGTAATTGTTCTGTTGAAAATCTAAGCAAACATAATTACTGTCCGGTTTTACAGCCACTTAAATATAAATCTTGTAAATGAATTGTATAACAGAACCTCTGAAAATATAATGAAGTGCTAATTTGCATATTAATATGAAGTATAAACTGAAGGCAAACATCAAGATGTCATAATGCAACATCAAGATTTCTAACCATATCTGACATTACTCAATAAAAATTATATCATTGTGCCTCATTAAAAAAAAAAAAACTCAATGTTCCCAAATCCAAACTTGTAAACAGTCAAACTAACAGGCAATTTCTTTTCCATTAACCAAGGGAAAACACATGTTAAACAACCCAAGTCCTAATATTGGAAGAGGGATTGTGAAGAAATGTGATGCTTTTTTTAAAATTCAACAGATTCTGACCTCTTTTCCTTGGGTTTTCAGTATGGTAGAAAGAGGATCTTCCAAATTTCCTCAAGTAATCTGAAGCTTTACCAATATCTGGTCCATAGGGCTCTTTAAAGGCTGAGGCCATGTCTGAAAATGCCTATAACAGCACTCTGGCACATTTCAAGTGCTCAAAATAACATATTTTTACCAAATCAGCAGGCAAAATTTGTCCAATCCTTTGTTCTCCAGACTGGTTGGCCAGACCCATGGCCAATGCCCAGAAGCTAGTACAGATTAATATCTTCTCTGCCCCATCCTTCAAAGCTTTCTCAAATGCCAGCCATGCAACCTGGATATTAGTTATCCGGAAGAATTTTGCCAATACCTGGACTCATTAAGTTATCTTGTCACCATATTAGTGTCTGCTGAAGTCCACTTGTGTATGTCCACTCTGGTAGTAAATGGACCCATCAGACAACCAGAAAAAAATGGCATTCCTCAGGAGCCAGGTGGGTCCTCAGAGGTTAGAGGCAAGATTCTGGAGTTTATACTGGAGGCCTCATTCTCTGGCCTAGTTAGCACCCATTTGTGAAGAGCAGTAATACTAGAAGGCCCTAAGTGAGTAGGCCTTCTAATATATTTCCATTTATCAACAGAAGTATCATATACTTTACCTATCTTGCTAAAAAAGACCATTTTGTATTATTCAACTTATAATAAACAACTCTGGACAAAAGGTAATTGTATGATCCTGTGTCACCTAATCAGTAGCAACTAGGACCCAGTAAGATCAAAACAATATATTAAGTGGCTGCCATCCTTAGTGTCTGTCAAAAGCTCTCCCTAGTCTCGCCTTTATTCACAGAGATCTCAGAAACATGGATCTTGAAGGGGAGGGACTGCTGGACAATCCATTTTTCATCTTTCAGGGCTGTCACCTGTTCTGGACTCCACTTGAAAGGCACTGACTTGTAGCTGATTAAGTGAATGGGAACCATTAGGATATCCAAGAGGAGAATGTGGATTTTCCAAAATCTAGAGTCCAATATGTCCCTGGGCTTCTTTCTTAAATTGTAGAGATCCAAGTATCAGTAACTTGTTCCAGACTGTGCCTGGAATCCTCCAGGCTTTTACCCTCCACTGTATTTCATTGACTGAGTTGGGGGGATCTTGAATTTCCTTAGGGTTAAATTCCTACCTCTTTCTCCCAAATGAGCCACCATCTAATCTACTGCCTCTGCCACTGTAGTTTCATCGCACTTGATCAACATTATTTCCCCAATATAGTGGGGTACAACAATACGCCCAGGAAAGGAGGCCTCTTTCAGTTCTCGAGCCACCATAATGTGGCAATATATAGGAGAATGCAGGTAGTCCTAGGGAAGGATAGTGCTTCAATGACCCTTTCTTTTCTACTTCCTTTTTTTGTGGGAGGAGGAGGGAGGCAACTCTACTGCTACCTTCTTTAGAAAAAAGTCTCTTATTTAAAAAAAAAAACAAAACAAAGCAATTCCCCACATAGCCCAGGTCTGAAAATGTCTATCTCCTTAAGTACCTTGAATTCATCCCCTCTCTGACAGGAGGTGGGCAGCATGCTTTCTCACACTGATAATATATATAACATTGTTCCTATGGAGTTAAATAACTACTTGCCACTGCTGTATTTAAAGGCACCAATTAACATCACTAGTCAGGGTATGCCCATCATTTATTCTTCTTTTCTTTTGTTCCTCCCTCAATGATTATACTGGGTACCCCAAAGTCTTAAAGTAGTTCTAAGCTTTAAACTAACTGAAATACTAAGACTTTGAGATACTCTGTATATGTCTGCCACTATCTCAGGCTGAACCTTTGGCATCTCAGGTGAATATGCCCCTGCTAACACAGCCTTCTATCAAGGGAAGAACATAATTTGTTTTCCTCTGCTGGCCCAGTGAGCTCCAGCCCATAAGGACCCACCTGGCTCTTGAGTTTATCTGATTGTTTCATTTACTACCAGAAAGGCACACCAACTGAACTTCTATAGCCACTAATCTGATAACAGAAGATACTCTACGGAATACAGATATTAGCAAGTCCTTGACTCCAGGATGACATGACTAGTTATGCAGGAGCTCTGAGGGCTGGAGCAGAAAATATTAATCTAGACTAGCTCCTGGACAGTAGACATGGGTCTGACCAAGCGTCTGCAGCAGAATTGGACAACTCTTGCCTGAAAAGGACCGTGGCAATCACCTCGTTCAATACTTCATTTTATATATGAGCAGATCAGAGAGAAGTGACTTGTCTAAAGTCACAGAGGTCACACAAGTCAAGGTGGGTAGTTCTTATTTCCATCTTTAATTCATTAAAAAAAAACAAATTTAAGTTGGCTAAATCTAAGTGTTCTTTCCAGTGTATAGACTATGCTGCCTCTCCACAGTAAGCTACAAAACATAAATGCAACTGAAGACCAAACAAGCCTCTGCTGGGTTCAGAGGCCCAGCATCCAAAAGGGTTCTTAATGATACATCCAAAAACTGTAGGAAATGATTGCTGCCTACTCCTGTGTTCTACTCTATCTAGCATATTTATAGATAAAGCATGTCTAGCACCTGCTTCACAGAGTTGTGAGAACCAATGAAATAACTCATGCAAAGTACTTTGCAAAAATTTAAGAGTGATATATAAATGCTAGCTATTATTATTAGTTAACTATATTACATTATTATGTAACTATATCTACTATAGTCAGAATATAACTCTATTACTAGGATAGCTAATCAGAGATCTCCAAATCTTCATTAAACACTGCAGTCATACTCAACTACTCATTTAAACCTTCCAAATCTTCCAGAGTGACTTACTTGCTAAAAAGCCAATTATTCAGATTGTTGAGGTTCTGATCTATGCAGAAAAATGGAAGACAGAAGTTCAAAGGGAGCAAGAGTTAAAACAACAGGCTTAAACCTCAGCTTTCCTCATTCCAAAGCAGATTCTCTATCTATTATCTCTCCATAAAAAGCAGCTAGATGGCTTGTTGGATAGCATGCAAAACTTGAAGTCAGGACCCATCATTCTGAATTCAAATCTGGTCTCAGACAACAAAAAACTATCCAAAAAGTAGCATAATAGAAAGTCGATAATAATAGCTGACATTTATAAGTCTTCACATTTCCAAAACACTTTATATATCTTATCTTTTTTAGTCAGGTAGACACTCTGGATGTTATTCCTTCCATCTTAAGATGTGGAAACTTGGGCTCAGAGAAACTGGCTAGTAAATGTCAGAGGAGAGACTTGAACCCAGGCTTCTCAGACTCTAAGTCCAGCACTCTCTCCACTTCTCCCATCCCCACACTCTTTCTATTATATCACAAATATGATCATTCATATTTTACATGCAGTGAAACTGAAGCTCTGAGAGAAAAACTGACTTACCCAAAAATCACACAGCTAGTTAGTAAAATAGTCAAACTTGAACCCAAATCTTTGATCTCAATTCCAGGACACTTTCTTCTCCATCTGACTACTTTCTCATGCAAGTTTGAGATCTACACTGGTGAAATCATACTAATAAAATCACAGATCTTTATAGTAGGTAAACAAATGCTAGGGCTATATTTTAGGGATCCAGAGAAGAAAAAGTTCATGGTGGGCTAGGATAGCTAAGAAAGGCTTCATGGAAAAGAAGGAATTGACCTGAAGGAAGTGCCAATTATTTAGTCTGTGGGAAGAGAAGAAAAGAAGAAATCATTTTTTGAGTAAGGGGCAGTAGAAAATAGGCAATAAGGAGATCAACTTAGGCAACCAATATTTATAAAGCTCCTAGGATGCACTGGCATTGTTCTCTAGCCTAGAAATCAGTCCCCGCCCCTCAAGGAGTTTGCATTCTCTCAGGGGAGACAAGTTCACTAAATTTAGGTAAAATGAATAAAAGGTAATTTGGAGGCGGAAGGAAATAACAGCTAGAGAGACTAGAAAGGATTCATGTAAAAGTAATAACAGTAAAAAAAAAAATTAAGGTTGAATGAGCAAGGGATATGTTTGTGTGTGTGTATGTTTGTGTATGGCCAACGTGAGAAAGGGGTAATTTATTCACAAGGTCAAAAAGTTTGGACTTAATCTATTTCAGTAACAACATCCCCAGAGGTTCTCATCAAGGGAGTGACATGAGAAAAGCAGTATTCTGTGAAGATTAATTGGATAGTGGTATGTTTTGATTAGTGGATACAGAAAGAGTAACACTGAGGAATCAATTAGGAAATAAGCATAGTAATGTAGACAAAGGGGTGACAAGGGATCAGATCTTTGCAGAGGAATGAAATGGATGGAAAAGGATGAGTTTGTGAGTCATTTTGAAAGAATGTTCATTTTAGGAATGAACAGTGAAATGAAATCAAGGGAAAAGTCAAAGATGCACAGATTTCAAGTGAAAATTTTCAGTTGCATATCTCCATCAGCTTAAAATTTAAGGATAATGACAATAATAATTAATAATGATAACTCACATTTTCATAACTTTAAATTTCCGAAGTGTTTTTCTTACAATAACATTGTCAAGTGGGCAGTACAAATATAATTACCATTTTATAGAGAGAGGCTTATTATTTAATTTATCTGTATCAGAGTCTCAATACTGTAAAACATCAGGATTATGTATTATTGAAGATATTGCATTAAAAAGGAAATAGCTGAAAGATGAAACCTTGCATGTGTATCCTAGGCCTTCAAATGGACTGGTGGTTCTGGGAAATACTTAGCTTTCTATCATCTTAGCACTTTAATAGACTCACTTTAAATTCTATAAAATTTATAGAATACTGACTCTTGGCTAAGTAAATGCTTTGTTCTTTGCTACATCCAGTATTATGGTTGAGCCAGAGGCTCAAAGATAAGCGTTTAAGAGGAAAGGCTTCACAGATAAAACCCTTGCAAAAAAAAGTTGTAAGCCAGACCTTAAACTATATTATAAAACAATGATCATCAAAACCATTTGATACTGGCTAAGAAATAGAGTAGTGGATCATGGAATAGGTTAGGTTCATAAGACCCAATAATCAATGACTATAGTGATCTAGTGTTTGATAAATCCAAAAACCCCAGATTCTGGGATAAGAACTTACCATTGGAAAATAGTATGGCAGAAACTAGGCATTGACCAACATCTTTTTCTTTTTTTTTTTTAATTAAAGCTTTTTATTTACAGAACATATGAGTGATTGTTCTACAGTGACCTTTGCAAAAAAAAAATTTTTTTGTTCCAAATTTTTCCCCTCCTTCCTCCCACCCCCACCCCTATATGACAGGTAGTCTAATACCTGGTAAATATGTTAAATTATATGACAAATCCAATATATGTATACATATCTATAGTTATCTTACTGCACAAGAATCATCAGATCTAGAAAGAGAGAAAAAAAAAACAATCTAAGAAGGAAAACAAAATGCAGGGAAATATTCACAGAAAGCATTAAAATGTCATGTTGTGGTCCACACTCAGTTCCCTCAGGCCTCTCTCTGGATGTACATGACTATCTTCATCGCTGAACAATAGGAACTGGTTTGAAACATTTCATTGTTGAAGAGAACCATGTCCATCAGAATTGATCATCATATAGTCTTGTTGCTGTGTATAATGTTCTCCTGGTTCTGCTCATTTCACTCAGCATCAGTTCATGCAAGTCTCTCCAGGCCTCTCTGAAATCGTCCTGCTGGTTGTTTCTTACAGAGCAATAATATTCCATAACATTCATATACCATAATTTATTCAACCACTCTCCAATTGATAGGCATCCATTCAATTTCCAGTCTCTAGCCACTACAAAAAAGGCTGCCACAAACATTCTTGCACATGTGGGTCCCTTTCCCTCCTTAAAAATCTCTTTGGGATATAGGCCCAGTAGAAACACTGCTGGGTCAAAGGGTATGCACTGTTTGATAACTCTTTGAGCATAGCTCCAAATTGCTCTCCAGAATGGTTGGATCCGTTCACAGTTCCACCAACAATGTATCAGTGTCCCAGTTTTCCCACATCCCCTCCAACAGTTATCATTATCATTTCCTGTCATTTTAGCCAATCTGACAAATGTGTAGTGGTATCTCAGAGTTGTCTTAATTTGAATTTCTCTGATCAATAGTGATTTGGAACACATTTTCATATGAATAGAGATGGTTTTAATTTCTTCATCTGAAAATTGTCTGTTCATACCTTTTGACCATTTATTAATTGGAGAATTGCTTGAATTCTTATATATTTCAGTCAATTCTCTCTATATTTTAGAAATGAGGCCTTTATCAGAACCTTTAAATATAAAAAGGTTTTCCCAGTTTATTCTTCCCTTATAATCTTGTCTGCATTCGTTTTGTTTGTGCAAAAACTTTTTAACTCGATATAGTCAAAATTATCTATTTTGTGATTAGTAATGATCTCTAGTTCTTTGGTCACAAATTCCTTCCTCCTCCACAGATCTGAGAGGAAAACCATCCTACATTCTTCTAATTTGTTTATAATATCATTCTTTATGTCTAGGTCATGAATCCATTTTGACCTTATCTTGGTATATGGTGTTAGGTATGGGTCAATGCCTAGTTTTTTTCCATACTAGTTTCCAATTATCCCAGCAGTTTTTGTCAAATAGTTAGTTTTTGTCCCAAAAGCTGGGGTCTTTGCATTTATCAAACACTAGATTACTATAGCATTGACCAACATCTAACACCTATACCAAGATAAGATCGAGATGGGTTTATGATTTAAACATAAAGAATGATATTATAAGCAAATTAAGAACAAAGTTAGTCTACCTCTCTGATCTGTGGAAAAGTAAGGAATTTTTGGCCAAAAATGAACTGGATACATTACGAAATGCAAAATAGATAATTCTGATTATATTAAGTTAAAAAGTTTTTGTACACCAAAAAAACAAAATAAAACAAAACAATGCAAACAAACTTAGAAGGGAAGCAATAAACTGGGGAAAAATTATATATTCAAAGGCTCTGATAAAGGCCTCATTTCTAAAATATATAGAGAATTAGCTCATATTTATAAGAATATAAGCCATTCTCCAACTGACAAATGGGCAAAGGACATGAACAGACAATTTTCAGATGAAGAAATTGAAACCATTTCTAGTCATATGAAAAGATGCTCTAAATCAATATTGATCAAAGAAATGCAATTTAAGACAATTTTGAGGTACCACTACACATCTCTCAGATTACCTAAAATGACAGGAAAAGATAAAGATGAATATTGGAGGGGATGTGGAAAAACTGGTACACTAATACATTGTTGGTGGAGTTGTGAATTGATCCAATCAATCATTATGAAGAGCAATTTGGAACTATGCCCAAAAGACTATCAAACTGTTCATATCCTTTGATCCAGCAGTGTCTCTACTGGGCTTATAGCCCAAAAAGATCTTAAAAGAAGGTAAGGGCCCCACATGTGCAAAAAAGTTTGTGACAGCCCTTTTTGTAGTGACTAGAAACTGGAAACTGAGTGGATGCCCATCAATTGGAGAATGGCTGAATAAGTTATGGTATATAAATGTGATGGAATATTATTGTTCTATAAGAAATGATCAGCAGAATGATTTCAAAGAGGCCTAGGAAGACTTACATTAACTGATGCTAAGTGAAATGAGCAGAACCAGGCATTGTACAAGATTATATGACTATCAATTATGATGGACATGGCTCTTTTCAACAATGAGATGAATCAGGCTATTTCCAATGGTCTTATGATGGAGAAAGCCATCTACACGCAGAGAAAGGACTGTAGGAATTGCGTGTGAATCGCAACACATCATTTTTACTCTTTTTATTGTTGTTTACTTGCATTTTGTTTTCCTTCTCATTTTTTGATCTGATTTTCTTGTGCAGCATGATAATTGCATAAATATGTATACATATATTCAATTTAACATATATTTTAACATGTTTAACATATGTTGGATTACTTGCCATATAGGGGAGGGGATGGGAGTAAGGGGGAAGAATTTGAAACACAAGGCTTTGCAAAGGTCAATGTTGAAAAATTATCGATGCACATGTTTTGAAAATAAAAAGCTTTAATTAAAAAAAATATACAAATAAAACCAATGCAGGAAAGATTAGAAGGGAAGCAGAAAACTAGGGGAAAATTTTTACATCCAAGGGTTTTGAGAAAGGCCTCATTTTTAAAATATAGAGAGGACTGAGTCAAATCTGTAAAAAATACAAGCTATTATTGATAATTGGTCAAAGGATATGGACAGACAATTTTCAGATGAAGAAATTAAAACCATTTCTAGTCATATGAAAAATGCTCTAAATTACTATTGATTAGAGAAGTGCAAATTAAGACAACTCTGAGTGCCACTACATACCTCTCCGATTGACTAAGATGACAGGAAACGATGATAAATGTCAGAAAGGATATGGGAAAACTAGGAAACTAATACAATGTTGGTGGAATTGTGAACTGATACAACCATTCTGGAGAGCAATTTGGAACTATGCCCAAAAGGCTATCAAATTGTGCATACCCTTTGACCTAGTAGTATTTCTCCTGGGCCTGTATCCCAAAGAGATCATTAAAAAAGGGGAAAAGACCCACATGTGCTAAAATGTTTGTAGCAGCCCCCCTTTTTTCTGAATCAATTGGGGTTAAATGACTTGCCCAGGGTCACACAGCTAGGTAATGTTAAGTGTCTGATACCAGATTTGAACTCAAGTCCTCCCGATTTCAGGGCTGGTGCTCTATCCATTGCACCACCTAGCTGCCCCTGCAGAAGCCTTTTTTGCAGTAATAAGGAAATGGAAATTAAGTGGATGCCCATCAGTTGGAGAATGGCTAAATAAGTTATGGTATATAATGTTATGGAATATTATTGTTCTATAAGAAAGGATCAGCAGGATAATTTCAGAGAGGCCTGGAGAGATATACATGAAGTGATGCTAAGTGAAGTGAGTAGAATCTAGAGAATATTGTACACGGCAGCAACAAGACTATATGATGATTAATTCTGATGGATGTGGCTCTTTTCAACAATGAAGTGATTCAGATCAGTTCTAATGTTCTTGTGATGAAGACAGCCATCTGCATCAAGAGAGATGACTGTGGAGACTGAATGTGGATCACAACATAGTATTTTCACCTTTTTTGTTGTTTTTTTTTTTTTGATTTTTGTTTTCTCATTTTTTTCCTTTTTGATCTGATTTTTTTCTTGTGCAGCATAATAATTGTAGAACTATGTATAGAAGAATTGCACATGTTTAACATATATTGGATTACTTGGTGTGTGAGAGAGAGGATGGGGAAAGGGAGGAAGAAAAAAATTTAGAACACAAGGTTTTGCAAAGATTAATGTTGAAAACTATCTATGCATGTATTTAGAAAATAAAAAGCTAAAAAAATAGGTTGTAAGCTTGAACTTAGCAAACTGTACATTAAACTTCTTTGGGTGATGGGGGGGAAAGGGGAATGATACATGCAGATTTTAAAAAATGTGAATTTTTGTTTACCTAAAATGTCTGCAATCAATAATAATTAGACTTGAAATTAGCAAGGGATTCATGAACTCTTCATCTATTTACATTATATTCCTGATTTCTTATCAACAGCCAGAGAGTTCTCACTTAAAAAAAGAACTCCCTGACGTCAGGTAAGGAAATTATCATTGGCTTACCCGAAATGATATAAGAGAAACAAGGGAAAGAAAGCTGAATTGGTAGACTGATCTCCCTGATGATAAAACAATAAATGGATCATTTTTTAAAATGTATTATAGTTTTTCAACTAAATTGAATGGGGAAAAAAACAACATGGCTTGTTTAGAAGAGATTGTCTTCACATTCAGATACATCCTAGTATCCCACAGATAAAGATCATGTAGTATATACACAGATTCTGAACACTTCATATCCTCAAGAGAAAATGAAAATGTTTCAGAGATCTTCTACTGTCCCTCCTTAATATTTCCTTTTCTACTGGTAAATGGAAGTAGCCATTAAAGGGAAAAGCAATTTGTGGTTTACAACATATACTTTCTGAAAACTTTTACCTACAAGCCTTTCAGATACCCAATACCCTAGAAACAGACGACTTAGGATATAAGCTATTTAGGACAAGGATTGCTTTACTAGTTTTTGCATCTCCAGCACCCTGGACAATGCCTGGCACCAATTACTTAAATGCTAGTTAAATTGAATTGCCATTTTATAGATTCAAAACCAATAATGGTTGTCATTATCACTGTAATCATCCACAGAATCATCACCACGGGTGCTCTCCAAAAAAGATTAAGAATGAACAGAATTGTAAAGAGGATTTTTTGTAATTTGGAGATAGGCTTACTGGTTTCCCCTCAAACTGAAGTTCTATGAATTTGCAAGCCCATGAACTTCTCAATGAAAAATCAATAAAAGAATAGAAATTGATTACACATGAAATTTTTGGAGGTTTAAATTCCATATAAATTAAAATCCCACCAGCCCCCCTCACAAGGGAAGAAAGATTAAAGACCACCATCAGTCCCTCCTCATGAAAGGAAGAATGATGTAGAAAATCCCACTAACCTTTTAAGGTCTGTTTTCTAATGCTCTTCTTCCCTACCTAACTTCTAGGAACTTTATACAGATCAGAATACAGAATTTCAGTGCTAGAAAAGACATATCTAGTACAATTATGTCTGGAAAATCCCCTCTACAACATACTCAACAAATGATTATTCAGCCTTTGCTTAAAGATTTCCAGTTTTGAATAAGCCATTATTTTTCCAAGGTAGCCCAGTCCACTTTGGGATAGCTGTACTTGTTTCCCCTTAAATCAAGCCCAAACATACCTCTTTGTAATTTTCACCCATTTCCCCTAGATCTGGGGTTCTTTTCTTCATGCTAGCCTTCCCAACTACTCAAAGACAGTATACAAACTATACCAAAATCTTCTCTTCTTTAGACTAAACACCTCCAGTTTCTTCAACTTCATATTAAATATAATGATCATGATGTCCTTCAGTACCTTTGTTGCCCTTTTCTGGATATTCTCCAATTTATCAAGGTCCTACCTATAATGTGTCCCCAGAAATGGAATTTAATCAGGGCAGAGTACAAGGAGACCATTATCTCTTTATTCTTAGTCTCTATACTTTTTTTTATTAAAGCTTTTTATCTGCAAAACATGTATGGATAATTCTTCAACACTGACCCTTACAAAGCTTTCCGTTACAAATTTTTCCCCCTAGCCTCCTCCTCTCCCCTAGATGGCAGAATATCCACTACATGTAATTATGTTAAAATACTTGGCAAATCGAATATATGTATACATATTTCCACATTTATCTTGCTGTACAAGAAAAATTGTATCTATGAGAAAAAAAATCTGAGAAAGGAAACCCAATGCAAGCAAAACATCAATAGAGAGCATGAAAATGTTATGTTGTGGTCCACATTTCATATACCTCTCTGGGTGTATATGGCTTTCTTCAGTGAACAATTGGAACTGTTTTGAAACATTTCATTTTTGAAGAGAGCCACATCCATCAGAATTGATTGTCATATAGTCTTGTTGTTGCTGTGTATAATGATCTCCTGGTTCTGCTCATTTCGCTCAGCATCAGTCCATGCAAGTCTCTCCAGGCCTCTCTGAAATCATCCTGCTGGTTGTTTCTCACAGAACAATAATATTCCATAACATTCATATACCATAATTTATTCAACCATTCTCCAATTGATGGGCATCCATCCAGTTTCCACTTTCTAGCCACTACAAAAAGGGCTTCCACAAACATTCTTGCACATGTGGGTGCCTTTCTGTCCTTTAAGATCTCTTTGGGATATAGGCCCGATACAAACACTGCTGGGTCAAAGGGTATGCACAGTTTGATAACTTTTTGAGCATAGTTCCAAATTGCTCTCCAGAATGATTGGATCCGTTCACAGTTCCACCAACAATGCATCAGTTGTCCCAGTTTTCCCACATCCCCTCCAGCATTCATCGTTATCTTTTCCTGTCACTTTAGCGAATCTGACAGGTGTGTAGTGGTACCGCAGAATTGTCTTAATTTGCATTTCTCTGATCAATAGTGATTTGGAGCAGCTTTTCATGAGACTAGAAATAGTTTCAATTTCATCAATTGAAAATTGTCTGTTCATATCCTTTGACCATTTATCGATTGGAGAGTGGCTTGAATTCTTATAAGTATGAGATAATTCTATATTATATTTTAGAAATGAGGCCTTTATCAGAACCCTTAAATGTAAAGATGATTTCCCTCCTAATCTTGTCAGCATTAGTTTTGTTTGTACAAAAACTTTTTAACTTAATATAGTCAAATTATCTATCTGGTGTTCAATTAAGAGTTCCAGATCTTCTTTGGACATAAATTTATTCTATTTCCACAGGTCTGAGAAGTAAACTATCCTATGTTCCTCTAATTTGCTTACAATATCACTATATCTAGATCATGAGCCCATTTAGATCTTATCTTGGTATGTGGTGTTAGGTGTGGGTCAAGCCCTAATTTCTTCCACACTAGTTTCCAATTTTCCTAGCAGTTTTTGCCAAATAGTGAGTACTTATCCCAAAAGCTGAGGTCTTTGGGTTTATCAAACACTAAATTGCTATAGTTATTGCCTAGTTTATCCTGTGATCCTATCCTATGCCACTGATCGACCGCTCTATTTCTCAGCCAGTACCAAATGGTTTTGATGACCTCTGCTTTATAATACAATTTTAGATCTGGTACAGCAAGGCCACCTTCATCAGCCTTTTTTTTTTCATTAATTCCCTTGAAATTCTTGGCCTTTTGTTCTTCCAAATGAACTTTGCTACTATTTTTTCTAGCTCTATAAAATAATTTCTTGGGAGTTTGATTGATATGGCACTAAATAAGTAAATTAGTTTGGGTAGTATTGTCATTTTTATTATATTTGCTCAACCTATGCATGAGCACTTAATGTTTTTCCAATTGATTAGGTCTGATTTTATTTGTGTGGAAAGTGTTTTGTAGTTAAGTTCATATAGTTCCTGACTTTTCCTTGGCAGATAGATTCCCAAATATTTTATACTATCATCTGTTATTTGGAATGGAATTTCTTTTTGTATCTCTTGCTGCTGAACTTTGTTGGTAATATATAAAAATGCTGATGATTTATGTGGATTAATTTTGAATCCTGCAACTCTGCTAAAGTTGTGAATTGTTTCCAGTAGTTTTTTAGTTGAGTCTCTAGGGTTCTCTAAGTATACCATCATGTCATCTGCAAAGAGTGATAATTTGGTTTCTTCATTACCTACTCTGATTCCTTTTATCTCTTTTCTTCTCTTATTGCTAAAGCTAACATTTCTAATACAAGATTAAATAGTAATAGTGGCAGTGGGCAGCCTTGTTTCACTTCTGATCTTATTGGGAATGATTCTAGTTTGTCTCCATTACATATGATGCTTGCTGATGGTTTTAAGTAGATGCTACTAATCATTTTAAGGAAAAGCCCATTTATTCCTATACTCTCTAGTGTTTTTAATAATAGGAATGGATGTTGGATTTTATCAAATGCTTTTTCTGCATCTATTGAGATAATATGATTTTTGTTAATTTGGTTATTAATATGACTAATTATGCTAATAGTTTTCCTAATACTGAACCAGCCCTGCATTCCTGGTATAAATCCTACTTGGTCATAGTGTACTATCCTGAGGATGACTTTTTGTAGTCTCATTGCTAATATCTTATTTAAAATTTTTGCATCAATATTCATTAGGGAAATTGTCTATAGTTTTCTTTCTCTGTTTTCACCCTACCTGGTTTAACTATCAGCACCATACTGGCCTCATAGAAGGAATTTGGCAGTATACCTTCTTTCCCTAATTTTTCAAATGGTTTATATAGTATTAGAATTAATTGCTCTTTGAATGTTTGGTAGAATTCACATGTAAATCCATCTGGCCCTGGAGATTTTTTCTTAGGGAGTTGATTAATATAGCTTGTTCTATTTCTTTTTCTAAAATGGGACTATTTAAATAATTTATTTCCTCTTCTGTTAACCTGGGCAATCTATATTTTTGTAGATATTCCTCCATTTCATTTAGATTATCAAATTTATTGGCAAAAAGTTGGGCAAAGTAACTCCTAATTATTACTCTAATTTCCTCTTCACTGGAGGAAAGTTCTCCCTTATCATTTTTGAGACTAACAATATGATTTTCCTCTTTCCTTTTTCTGATCAAATTAACTAAAGGCTCATCTATTTTGTTGGTCTTTTCATAAAATGAACTCATAGTTTTACTTATTAATTTAATAGTTTTCTTATTTTCTTAATTTTTTAAAAATTTTCTTTAATTCAGCTGATCTAAGAATAAATGTGGCAAGTTGAAAGAACAAAGGGTGAACCTCTTCACAATGATCTTGCTTGCTTTGTGATCTTTGCCTATTCAGTGTTTTCTATGGTGCCAGGAAATGGTGTTTTTAAAAACTGGGAGATGGTATTGCTGAATGAAATCTCTAGACTCTGGGACCCAGAGAGTGAATTCACTTGTCATCGCACAGCTAATTAGGAAAAAATTAAGTAGAACTGTACTCATATCTTTTCACTCACCTATACTTCTCCTAGTTCTATAGCCAAAAGAAAGAAAAGGAAAAAAATCATTATATACATAAATATTTATAGTATCTCCTTTTGTAGTGGAAGTGAATTGGAAATAGATGGGGTACCCATCCATTGGGTGTGGTTGAACAAGCTATGGTATATAAACGTAACAGAACAATATTATAACAATATTATACTGTAAGAAATGATAAAGAGAAGGGTTTCAAGAAAAAAGTATAGTCACACAAACTGTTGCAAAGTAAAGTGAGCAGAACCAAGAGAACACAATATACTGGAATAGCAATATTATACATTAATATAAAAAACTTCATAAATCTGATAAATACAATGATTTACCAGAACTCCAAATGACTCATGATAAAAAATATTATCTAGCTCCAGAAGGAAAAAAAAAGATGAGCTCAGAATGCAGTTTGAAATATCTCTTTTATCTAGTTGTCATTTGGAACATAGTTAATTAGTTTTCTTATTTTCAATTTTATTAAGCCCCTATACTTCTTAATATTGCCTGAATCACTGAAGTTTTCTTGGCTGCTATATCATACCATTAACAACTTCTAGTGGGGGAAAAAAGGAAATAACCATTTATATATCACCTACTATGTACCATTGTGTTAAGCACTTTACACCTATCTCATTTGACCTTCACAAAAATGAATTAGGTACTATTAGTTTAGCTAGGTGGCACAGTAGATACACTGCTGGGCCTGAAGTCAGGAAGTCTCAAATTTCTAAGTTCAAATCTGGTCTCTGATAGTTACTAGCTGTGTTTCACTTAGTTTCCTCATCTGTAAAATGAGCTAAATAAGAAAATGGCACACCACACCAGTATCGCTGCTAAGAAAACCCAAGTAGAGTTGGATATTCTAGAGTTGAAGAAACTGAAGCAAACAGTGAGCTGCTCAGAGTCATACAACTATGAAGCATTTCAACTTGGGTTTGTCAAATGCAGACAAGATTAGGAGGGAAGCAATAAACTGGGAAATCATCTTTACATTTAAAGGCCTCATTTCTAAAATATATGGAGAATTGGCTCATATAAGAATTCAAGACACTCTCCAATCGATAAATGGTCAAAGGATATGAACAGACAATTTTCAATGAAGAAATTAAAACTATTTCTAGTCACATGAAAAGGTGCTCCAAATCACTGATGATCATAGAAATGCAAATTAAGACAACTCTGAGATACCACTACACACCTGTCAGATTGGCTAAAATGACAGGAAAAGATAATGACTAATGTTGGAGGGGATATGGGAAAACTGGGACACTGATACATTGTTGGTGGAACTGTGAATGGGTCCAACCATTCTGGAGAACAATTTGGAACTATGCTCAAAAAGTTATCAGGCTGTGCATACCCTTTAACCCAGCAGTGTTTCTACTGGGCTTATATCCCAAAGATATCTTAAAGGAGGGAAAGGGACCTATGTGTGCAAAAATGTTTGTGGCACACTCTCTATTGATGTTTGCTTACATTATGTTTCCCTTCTCAGGTTTTTTTTTTCCCTCTGTACAGCAAGATAATTGTATAAATATGTATACACATATTCGATCTGTCAAATATTTTAACATAATTAACATGTATTAGACTTCCTGCCATCTAGAGGAGGGGGGAGGGGTAGGAGGGAAAAATTTGTAACAGAAAGCTTTGCAAGGGTCATTGTTGAAAAATCACCTATGCATATGTTTTGCAAATAAAGAGCTTTAATTTAAAAAAAAAGAAAAATAAATAAATAAGAAGCTTTAATAAAAAAATAATTTTTTTTTTTAAAAATCAAGTTGGGTTTGTATTGAGGTTTTCCTAACTTGCAGGCCCACCACAATCCACCACACTAGCTACCTCTTCAAGTCCATTAAATCCCCAGATTTTTTTTCAGATGAACTGCTATCTAAATATGCCTCTTGCACTTAAGTAAGTACCTGAACTTGGAGCTAGGTGGAAGGAAACTGGAGGTGCTGAGTCTCTCTGAAACACAAAGAAGAAGATAAAGAGAAGAGGTTTCCTAAAGGTAGAACCTTGATCTACCAATGAAGTCAGTATTATGAAGCTTTTTTTGTGGAATATGTTGGCAAGAACAAATGCTGACTACTGTAACGCAACTCTTCACAAAATATATGATATGTGCCACGTGGCAAAATTAAAAACGTATGAGAATGCACATGTTCTATGTGACTCTAACATCACTTAAGGGTTTTAATTTTATACTCAGTCCCTTCCCCAAAATGTACTTTCATAAAAAAGAAAGTAACTGAGAGTAAGAGAACAGATGAAATAATGAATCCTTTGTACAAGGAAGAATAACCATTATTTCAATGTCAGAGATCCAAAATCCATATTCTCTAGGGAATCCTTTCTTTTCCTGATGCTACCCACCAAAGCTGTGTACACACACACACACACACACACACACACACACACACACACACACACATAAATTATAATAAAAAGAATCTTGTAGCTGCAAAGGATCTTATGATCAACAAATAGCAACCACTGACATCTAGAAGTACTTCATAGCCATTATCTCATTTCAACAGGGAATGTTATTAAAAACTTGCTTTGTACCAGATACAGTGCTAGATGCTATGATTACAAAGGCAAAAATAAAACCTCATATTTATCTAGGGGATACATTATGTACACATGTAACGGATTTTTTTTTTACTTCTTTCCTCAATTCTTCATGTCAAATCAGTGCAGTTTCCACAGACCATGACTCCTAACCTAAATGTGGTGAGAAGCAGTCTTAGGTAATTTGAATAATGTTTCCCAGAAAGACTTGAGAGGTCTTAGAAAAACAACTGAGTAGAAACTAGGCTGCTTTAGGAAGCCTTGAGCCTCTGGGGGAAGGATCCTTGGTCATGAAGCATCCTGCCTGGGGTGCCTGGAGTAAGAATATGTTAGGCTTTGGAATAATCATATTCTAATCTCATATTGCTAACAGATACTTGCTAGGAAATGAAAGTGGTAGAAGTGTCCTTGACTCCAGAATAAAGTTTTGTGAGGTCAGAGGTGTGGGGAAAGCCAGCACAATAGACAGGCCACATTTAGTGAGATGTCTGAGCTATATATTCAGGGAGAACTGTGTCTCCTACCAATACTGTTGGGAATAGAAATGCATAAGAGAGCAACATCCAGAGCCATCATTACCAGCAGTTTTGGCACCTGGTGTAAATACCACAAAAAAAGCACATTAGGACAGGATAACCAAAAGGAAAATACACTCAAATAAACTTTTTAAAGACAAATTCAACTGAGTAGGGCAGCAGGGAGGCTAAGGACAAAAGATAAGAGATCTTCTGAAGAAATTTCAAACCTCAGGACATTGCTTCAAAGGAAGGCAGACTCAAAAGAATCAGGTCACTGAGGTAGCTGCTGGGAAGGGGACCATGGGGGAAGAAAAAAAGGTGGGAACCGACTAGAGAAGAACTCCCTTGTGAGAGAGAAATTGTATCATAAAGCATCTTTCTATTTTAATTAATCACTCTTACCTTCCTAGGCACTCAATTTATTTCTTTATACTTGCTGAAAAAATACAGGCATAGACAATCCCCTCAAAATTTCAGTACTTGGGGGCAAAGTTCCATTTGCCCTGCCTTAGGTATAGGTCTGGTAGTAACAAGCAATTCACTGAGAGTTACAGAAAACTTCAGGAATAGCTCTATGATGTCTGCCACCAATAGCTGCCAGAAGCCTTACTTAGGTCATGACTCTAAGACGCTGAAGCTATGCAGGAGCCCAGAGAATTGTTGTTTTGGGTTGTTTTTTTTTTGCAAGTTCTGTTATCCACAAACTCTTTTGAGTTTTCTTTGACCTATAAAATAAAACTTTACAGCAATGACAAAAAGAAAAATCTCATATACAACAAAAGATTGCTTTTTATAGTAACAAAGATCAGGAAATGAAGTAGATGCTTATGGATTGTGTAGTGGCCAAAAAAGAGAAAAGATTTGCTTTATGAATGTAAAGGAATATTATTGTGCTATAAGAAACAGTGAATGTGAAGAATACAAATAAATGTGGGAAAATTTGTCTGAATTGATGCAAAGTGAAGCAAGCAGAACCAGAAAAAATACAGGATTAAAACAACAAAAGAACAACAAAACAATCAAAACTTAATGCTTTGAAATTATGACCAAAGATGTCTCCTCCAAAAAACTATGAGACATTACCTTTTCTTCTTATTTTTTTTATCTGCAGAGGGGGAGGACTATGGCTCCACAGCCATCACTGAATATGTAAAATGTGTTTTTTGCTGTTTTTAGCTTTGCTGAACTGTTTTCCTTTTGTCTTTTTATCTTCTTTGTTTTAAGGGATGGCTCTCTGGTAAGGGTATGGATGGGATAGATTAAAAAAAACAGAAGTAGAAGGGAGGGAAGCAGTAAATTTGAATTTGAAATTTTTTTAAATAAATGTTAAATTTTTTTACATGTAATTGGAAAAAAATTTTAAATAAAAAAGATAAAGATATCAATAAAGTGTTCTTAAAAGTAAAAATAAAGAAAATGTTTTCTTTTTGAGTCTTATTAACTCAATGATTGAGAAGGTTCAATTACATTAGAAAGAAAAAAAACTGAGATTAAAAATATTCCAGACAAACTGAAACAACACCATGTAAAGAATAATTGAAGGAGTTCGGTGTTTAGTTTGAAGGAGAAAAGACTTAAGGGGAGGAAAACCCATGACAGCTAGATTCAAAAATGGAAAACATGATCGAGAAAGAATAATAAGATATCCTAGGTAGTTCCAGAGGGTTGAATCAGATAGAATAATTGGCAGATTACCAAGAAGTCTATTTGGGCTTAATATTAAAAAAAAAACCTCTCTAACAATTTTGGGATGTTATAGAATATACCTACTTGTGAGATGGTGAACTGTCTATAGAATAATGCACTGGAAGAATTTTGATCAATCTGATGCTGATTAAATGGTACAGAAAAAATGAGATAGAAGGATAGTTAGATGTGGTATCAAAATCAAACAGAAACTGGGGTCACTAGTTTGTACATATAGATCCCCAAAGGCTACATATTGGCTAAGAAAACTACCTATTAACATTATCTATGTTTTATTATATTTTTATCTACTTTGTTAAATATTTCCCAGTTACATTTTAATGTAATTCAGGCCATATTTGGGAATGTTGCAGGTGAAAATGCTATCAAAGAACACTATATTTGAGCAATGTCAAGGAAGGAATCTATAAAGTACATTTTAATTCAATGATCTTATTTACAAATGATTACACCAAGCAACACAAATGTGAGAAATATCTTAATTCCTTTGCTAATTGTTCTTCCCTTCCTTGGATTGTACTGAGTGATCTATGCCTAAACATGCATATGTACATAAATATTTTTACACAGAAACAAAATCTTGATTACCCAACCCAGAAATCCTCCGAAGGAAACAGATTTAGGCTAGTTTAAGGTTCCCTTTGAATTAGAAAATTCTATGACTTTAAGTTTCTGGTACAATAGCAAACATGGAAGTCAAAAAAGAAGACTTAAAAATCTTATAATATCGGTAACTCATCTCTCACTTTCTTTTAGAGCAAAGGCTCAAAAGGAAAGATAGCTAGATAAGTGGTCACTGATCCCAAAATAGAAGAAAATGCTGAAAAGTTGGGGTATACTGGTAACATAATTTATAGCAATAGCATTTATATGTAGCACTTTAAGATTTACAAACTGCTTTACAAATATTCATTTTATCCTCAAAACAGCTTTGAAAAGTAGATGCTATTATTTCCCCCATGTGACAGATGAGAAGGATGCTGAGAAGACAGCAGTTAAGTGACTTGTCTAGAGTCATGTAGTTAATAAGTGTATGAGGCCTAATTTGAATCCAGGACTTCCTGATTCTATGCCCAATGTTCTATTACTGTGCCATCTAACTACCTAAAAGTTGGTATTTACTTTATGTTTAGAAGTTTACAGAGCATTTTACATATATTTTCTCATTTGATTTTTGTATGATATGGTATGGGTCACAGTCAATATATGGCAAAAATGGGACTTGATCAGATTTCCCTGACCCTCAGGTCAACTTTTCTCCTCTCAAATTAAAGTGAGATAAAGATAGTGAAGATACTTTAATGAAAGTAGACAATTAAAAAGCACCAATCAATTTATTTCTATGACAACATTGTCTAAATTGTGTAAATAATGGTCAAAATTACTCCTTACTAAATATAATTAGCCTTTGGTCAAAAACAAGAAAGTGGGTTGGAAAAATCAGAATTTTCCCAGCAAGACATCCTCATCGTTTTGCAAAATACTGTTATTGGAAGGAAAGGATGGAGGGAAAGGAGGTGAAATCCTCCCACACATCACTTAATCTAACTATAAATTAAATCCCAGAGACAGACCATGTCTTAGACTATTAAAAAAATTAGATTATTCAATGTCAAAAAAAATTAATTAAATTCTTCCATTTTTACTCTTACATGGAAATAAAAATGGAGGGAAATGGAGTAGAAATCACCATCCACTATGCATTCATAAAAATAGAGCCTACTTTAAAGTGTGGACTTTTTAAAGATTTTAAACAGGTTGTTCAGATTAATTTCCTTACCTAAAAGCAAGAACCACTCTCCTCATCCCATCCCTGTTTTAAATGTAATTGATATTATATTTAGTAAATGTACCTGTATTAATTAACATGCTAGGAGCCAACCAATTTACACATTTTAAGGTGATCTGATATCCAGATTGTATGAGAACAAGCTTTGGGCACAATTAATATATGATAATGATGTCAGGGAAAGTCCATTTCAAATGCACAGTCTTTATATTTAAAGAAATTTAAATTGCAGATTTTCCTTTCATTTGATTGAAACAAAAACAAATGTTTATGGACAAATCATGAATGTTTACATAACAAGCTCATCTTTTTTAAGTTCACAACACAATTACAGATATTATATTTTATGTGAATATTATATTATTTTTAATTCTAGCTGAGAATATACTAAGCTGTACCCATTTTTAGGAAAGTATGTCACTTTTCACAGTTATGAGTTGGCAATGATAAATATTTAAAACAGCTTTTACCCCAGGTAGTCCTAGGATACTGTGTTTGCCTGCTCTTTTTTCTACATGCATATGATGTCTTTCCAGTTTTAATCTGAATTAATACTTTTGATGTGTTTAGTTTCTTTAAATCAAAACACAAGTTTAAAATAACAATCACAAGAATAGTTCGGAATTCCAAGTATGCCTCTCCAGTATCTCTTCTGGTTCTATACAACAGGTTGCAAATATTTCCAACAATTATGCATCCAGACTCAAAACAATAAAGATAGCAGTAAATGCCTTTCCCTTTAATAGCAACAATAAAACCCTTTCTATTTTTCTCTCTTTTTTTTGTATATGTGAATGTGTTGATAGAGTTTTGTATATTTGAATAATTGTTGGCAGAGGTTGTTATTTTAATAATAAAATACATATCTGAAAATACATTATTTGGTGGATTCAATTATTTTTCTGCAGATTCTGCTATATAACCTTCCTATTCTTGTTCTGAATCTGTATTCCTCACAAAACAACCATGTTGTAGAACCATTCAATGAAACAGAACAGATGATAATTACACATAAATACTTGTAATCATAATTTTCCTTCCTTATCATTAAGAGAATTACAAATTCACAGAAAGAATGGTGTCTTTAGTCTTTTCAGATTAATGTCCTAATAGTTTATGAAGTTCAAAAGCAGAAAAATTAAATCTTACAAATCTCTAAGCTACAGTGTAGGCTAAGCTAAAGAGGATGTAATGAAGTTAATAGATGAGAAGTGATGCTTCAATGGATCCTTGATTCCATCGGTGTGGAAGCTTCCTACACCAACGTCGATCACAGTGGCTTTCTGACTTCTCAACCAGTGTGACAAGATGAGACAAAGTAAAACAAGACAAGAGCATTTAAAAAACAAACAAACAAACAAACAAACAAACAACTAAAATCTAAGGGTAATTAATTCCGTGATGTTGGACAGCCCGCTGAGTTCTTTCCATTTCCTGGGCTCCACCCCACTCCCAATTATTCTCTCTGCCGCAATCAGCGCTTCTACTCAAGAGTTGATAACTGCAAGGTACCAGAACCACCACAAGAAAGCCACAGCACCTGCTCCCATCTCCTAGGCTTACACTCCATTTAGCTGTTCTGCATCTTTGGAGTAGCCCTCCACTCTCAGTATTCCGCGTTTTCATTACTTTGTGAGCTCCCGCTGGGGAGGGGGTTCCGATACTGTACCTGAACATCTGGGCTACTCAATCAGAAGATATTCTTCCTTGTTGGACCCTCAGGCCTGGAAGCGTCATTCTTTGCAGTGTCTGTTCCTTTCCTTCCCCGTCATCTCCCCATTCACTCTCGCGCACAGGTCCGGTCAGGAATTCTAAAGGAGTTAGCAACCCAACGACGCGACGCGCTTCTTTTCTCCAGCCTTTCCTTCTGGAGGGAAGGCTGCTTTGGCGGGTCCCCGGAGTAGTTTTCCCGCGGTGCTAAAACAGCGGCAGCTGCTCTCTTTACCTCGGGCAGGGGAAACAGCAGCAGCCGAGACAGCGGCAGCAGCAGCTGCAGCAGGGGCACCGCCCCACCTCCCCCAGAGCCGGCCACACCAGCTTGGACAACTGGGGGGAGCTCCGACGCCCAGAAGGATGCAACCCGCTCCCTGGACCCCTTAGTGGCGGAAGCTTTAGCAGGTGCCGGTCTGCGCGCGCATGATGCAGCCTGGATCCCTGTTACCAAGACGACGCGCACGCTGAGCTGTCTTCCTCCCCCCCTCTTGTAAGCACACACCCAGTTATAGATACAGTCTCAAACCACAGAGAAACAGCACACCTGAACACTCCCTCTCCCTCTTTCTCTCCCTCTCCCTTTCTCTCTCCCTCTCCCTCTCTCTTTTTCCCTCTCCCTCTCTTTTTCCCTCTCTCTCTCCCTCTCCCTCTTTTCCCCTCTCCCTCTCCTTCTCTCTCTCTCTCTCTTCCCCCCCTCCCCTCTCTCTGTCTCCTCTCTGCTGTCTGTCTCTTTTCTCTCCGGCAGACTCACAAGTACTATCATCTCCAATTCTGGTCTAAATCATCAATCATCAAATCAGTATTAACATTGTTTCTGGAAAAGATGCTTCTGATGAAAAATGCTACCCACCTCCAAAAAGAGAACTGATGAACTCTGAGTGCAGATTGAAGTACTTTTCTCACTTTGTTTTTCTAACCTCTTTGTGACAAGGCTAATATCGAAATACGATTTTTTTTTTGCTTGATTTCACATGTATGGCTGACATATTGCTTGCTTTCTCAGTGGGGGAAGGAGGGGGCAGGAAGGGAGAGAATTTGGAACTCAACATTTAAAAATTTTTAAAAATAACTTTATAAGAAAAAAGAAAGGGTATATCAAATACCTGTTCTACAGTTAAACCTTTCCCCTCTATACTTGTCTCTTATGAGAATCTAAGCTTCTTGAGGCAGGGACTGTATCTTATTTCTGTTTTTTGATACAAGCAGCTGAGCAATGTGTTTGGTATCTAATAAGCATGTAAATGCATTTTCATTATTTCACATACATACAAAATACACATAAAATATTACAACCATACAAAAAATGGAAGCATACACATATATACACACAAGATATTGGATAGGCAGGGAAGAAGGGAGCACTTGCACTGGAGCTTGTATGTGAATGGGGAAGTGGACCTGATGGGGTGTGGAGAAGGAAAATGGAAGTCTCTCCAGCCTCTCCAGTTGAATTCACTCCTATAGTGTTGTACCTGTCTCATCTGATCCCATACAATTGGGGTGGTTGTGGGCACACCTTAAGACACTGGATGATAAAAGAAAGAGCTAACACTTTGTATCATTTGCAAACAAGATGGGAAACACAAGGCACCAGAGTGGCACCGGAAAGAGTCCTGGATTTGGAGAAAAATGACAAGAGTTTGAATTTCACTTGTGACCTTAAGCAAGTCATTTTCTGTCTGGAATTTTCATAATTTACAAAATGGGGAAGAGAGTAGGCTAAATGATCTTTATGGTCCCTTCTAGTTCTTTATTCTAGAATCCCATATCTTAGGTCAAGCCTTAGGGACTCCCACTCCTCTGGAAGGAATCTAGAATCAGAAGTCATTTCTAAATTCCTGTCTATATAAAACTGTCTGTCTTAGGTGAGCACCAATTTTTACATTATAGTAAGTGACACTGAACAAAACATTCAGACCACAAGTTAAATTACAATGATTTAGTATGGAAAAGTGATAGACATGGGCAGCTAGGTGGTTCAGTGGATAGAGCACCAGCCCTGAAGTCAGGAGGACCTGAATTCAAATTTGGTCTCATATACTTAACACTATACTTAACATTGTGACCCTGGGCAAGTCACTTAACCACAATTGCTTCAGCAAAAAAAAAGTGATAGATTCTCCCACAGTAAAATGGCACTGATTTTCTTCCCATTTCTATGGTTCCCACTGAATTGTGAAAGGTTCAAAGTGCACTTTGAACATCATAGAGTAGGAGGAAGAGGCAGAGAAAATAATAGCCCCTAAACTCAAAGAAAAAATTTTCCTACATAACAACGGATGAAGTACTGGACTTGGAGGTCTCCCACACACTTAGTAGCTATATGACCTGAGCAAGTCACTTAACTTCTCTCAGGCTCAGTTTCCCCATCTGTACAATGGAAATAATAAAAGCAAATATCTCCTAGAGTTGTTGTAAGGTTCAAATGTGATAATGTATGCAAAGCAAATTGCAAATTTTTAAGCATTATGCAAATACTAGCTACTACCCTTTGGGATGAAATTATTTCTAAAATGGATTGCATACTTTCCTGTCTTCTTAAATAGGGATATCTAACTTATGATTTAGATCTTACATGCAATAGCCCTTCCCTCACACTCCCACACCTCACCCAGGTAAGCTCCCTACGGGCAGGGTTTCTAATTTGATTTTGTATATCCATTGCCCAGCATAGTACCTTGCACATGCTGGGTGCTTAATACCTATCATATATTTATTAAATTCAATTCTCATCACTCAAGGTAATCATTATGAGTACACAGTTCTGTTCATATCTTTCCCCTGAAGTCAGCTTTTCATTGTTTCTTTAGAAGGTGCCTCCCTTTTACCCGCCTTCTTCTAGTTTGCTGCTTCTTAATCTCCAAGGCTGAGAAAACAGAGTTGATACCAGTGGATACTAGATGAAATTCAAATAACTTTCTTATTCACATCCCCCAAATGTTTTACTTTGAATACTTGGGAAGTTTGGAAGTTGAACAAAATTCCAGATGAGGGCAAACACTCCCTTAAGATTGAAGCAAACCCTTAGGGAACATTCCTAAGATATGTGCAGTCTAGTCTGTTAAGTTTCTCTAACAAATATGGGACTAGTGGGAGTAGGGAAAATGAGAATAAGGGGTGGGGGTACGGTGGGAGTATTGGAATGATCGCTTCAGGGCTGTCTCAAATTGAAAACTCAGTTTTGAATGGGAAGAATAAGAGGAAATCCAGACACCACACTCCACCCCCCCTACTCTTACCCTTCCAGTATTTGTTTTGCAGTCAAGTAGTAATTGCTAATAGAAGCAGCAAGATGGCTCAGTGGATAGAGTACCAGACCTAGAATCAGAAAGACCAACTTCAAATCTGGCCTTACTATGTGACCTTGGGCAGGTCACTTTCCCCTGTTTGCCTCAGTTTCCTCATCTGTAAAATGAGTTGGAGAAGGAAATAGCAAACCACTCAAGTGTCTTTGCCAAGATAATTCCATGATCCATATAGTCTCAGAGTTAGACATGACTGAATAACCACAACAGTGATTATGCTAAGATTTACATTATCTCCAGCTGATCAACCATATAAATGTTAAAAGTTAATAAAGTTCTAAAAAAAAAAAAGAAAGAAAGAAAAGAAAAGACCAAAAAAACAAGTTTAGCTTTATTGCAAAAGGTCTATAACAATTTAATTCAAGAAACATTAAAAGCTACTAAATTCAGCATAAGGTACTTGAGAAGAAAGACAGAAAAGATCTTTGTACATAAGCTTACATTCTTTTTTATGATTTCTTTTTTTTTTTATTAAAGCTTTTTATTTACAGGACATGAGTGATTTTTCTACATTGACCTTTGCAAAACTTTTTTTTGTTCCAAGCCCTTCCCCTCCCTCCGCCCACCCCCACCTCTAAATGACAGGCAGTCCAATACATGTTAAATATGTTAAATTAAATGACAAATCCAATGTATGAATACATATCTGTACAGTTACCTTCCTGCACAAAAAAAATCAGATCTAGAAAGAGAAAAAAAAAAAAACCTAAGAAGGAAAACAAAATGCAAGGAAATAGTCACAGAAAGGATTAAAATGCTGTGTTGTGGTCCACACTCAGTTCCCCCAAGCCTCTCTCTGGATGTATATGTCTATTTTCATTGCTGAACAATAGGAACTGGTTTGAATCACATCATTGCTGAAAATAACCATGTCCATCAGAATTGATCATCGTAAAGTCTTGTTGCTGTGTATAATGTTCCCCTGGTTCTGCTCATTTCACTCAGCATCAGTTCATGCAAGTCTCTCCAGGCCTCTCTGAAATCATCCTGCTGGTCGTTTCTTATAGAACAATAATATTCCATAACATTCATATACCATAATTTATTCAGCCATTCTCCAATTGATGGACATCCACTCAGTTTCCATTTCTTGCCACTACAAAAAGGGCTGCCACAAACATTTTTGCACATGTGGGTACCTTTACCTCCTTTAAGATCTCTTTGGGATATAGCCCCAGTAGAAACAGTGCTAGATCAAAGGGTATGCACAGTTTGATAACTTTTTTGAGCATAGTTCCAGATTGCTCTCCAGAATGATTGGATCCATTCACAGTTCCACCAACAGTGTATCAGTGTCCCAGTTTTTCCACATCCCCTCCAACATTCATCGTTATCTTTTCCTGTCATTTTAGCCAATCTGACAGGTGTATAGTGGTATCTCAGAGTTGTCTTAATTTGCATTTCTCTGATCAATAGTGATTTGGAGCACCCATAAGCTTACTTTCAACTGGAAAGAAAGAAAATACAACATAATTTGAGGAAAGGAGTCTAGGATCTGGAAAAGCTATTTGGAGATGCCATAGAAGTTAATTCTCAAAAGAAACTAAGGAGGGGAGGAGAAAGTGCTTTTTAGGAACAAGGGAGGACCTGTTCAAAGGCATTGAGAAGGGAGATGAGAGATGAAATATTAGTCTTCTAGGAATATGCCAGTTTAACTGATTATGAAAAGTATATCTGGAAAGGTAGGTAGACTGGGGTGGGCTTCAAGAGCCAAGCTGAGAATTTTTCTATTTCTGTAGAGATAATAGTCCCTAATCAGCTTTGGTACTCAAAAAAACTTCCCCTAACTTTTGAGGTTTAGGTATTTTGTCTTTTTCTATCAGAAATCTGGACCCTGAATAACTGAGTCGGTACTCTATTAAGGTAGGCAGTATTATATGGAATTAACAAATGCTCTTTTAAAAACATTCTGCTCCCAACAGTGAATCCAACTTCTTTTGGGACTTGAAAAACCATGCCAATTGCTCTCACTCTAAAACTTGTCTCAGCACTTCCTCTACCTAAAATATCAAATGTGGCCTCACCCTGGAATATCCTTCCACCACGCTGGCCCTTTTCTCCTACTGTTGAGTTCTTCCAGAGGCCTTTATTCTGGATTTTTTTTTCCAACCCTTGATCCTGACTTCTTTCCAGACTTCAAAATCATTCCAAG
>JAJPUD010003444.1:0-103083 GCA_023553655.1 Myrmecobius fasciatus
TGTATATGGCTTTCTTCACTGACCAAATGGAACTGGTTTGAAGCATGACATTGTTGAAGAGAGCCATGCCCATCAAAATTGATCATTATATAGTCTTGTTGCCATGTATAATGATCTCCTGGTTCTGCTCATTTCACTCAGCATCAGTTCATGCAAGTCTTTCCAGGCCTCTCTGAAATCATGCTGCTGGTTGTTTCTTATAGAATAATAATATTCCATGACATTCATATACCATAATTTATTCAGCCACTCTCCACCTGATGGGCATCTATTCAGTTTCCAGTTTCTAGCCACTACAAAAAGGGCTGCCACAAACATTCTTGCACATATGGGGCCCTTTCCTTCTTTTATGATCTCTTTGGGATATAGGCCCAATAGAAACACTGCTGGGTCAAAGGGTATGCACAGTTTGATAACTTTCTGAGCATAGTTCCAGATTGCTCTCCAGAATGGCTGGATCCGTTCACAGTTCCACCAACAGTGTATCAGTGTCCCATTTTTCCCACATCCCCTCCAACATTCATCTTTATCTTTTCCTGTCATTTTAGCCAATCTAACACTACAGGTGTGTAGTGATACCTAAGTCTTGATATTTTTAAAAAGAAATCTTATATAAAGCCACAAAGTGTCATATGACTGGAAATGGTTTTAATTTCATCATCTGAAAATTGTCTGTTCATATCCCTTGACCACTTATCTATTGAAGAGTGGCTTGAATTCTTATAAATATGAGACAATTCTCTATAAATTATAGAAATGAGGCCTTTATCAGAACCATTAAATATGAAGATAATTTCCCAATTTATTGCTTCCCTCCTTATCTTGTCTGCATTAGTTTTGTTTGTACAGAAACTTTTTAACTTAATATAATCAAAATTTTCTATCTGGTGTTCAATTAAGAGTTCCAGTTCTTTGGACTTAAATTTATTCCATCTCCACAGGTCTGGAAGGTAAACTATACTATGGTTCCTCTAATTTGCTTACAATATCACTCTTTATATCTTAAGTCATGAACCCATTTAGATCTTATCTTGGTATGTGGTGTTAGGTGTGGGTCAAACCCGAGTTTCTTCCACACTAGTTTCCAATTTTCCCAGCAGTTTTTGCCGAATAGCGAGTACTTATCCCAAAGGCTGGGGTCTTTGGGTTTATCAAACAGTAAATTGCCAAAGTTATTACCTAGATTGGCCTGATATCCTATCCTATGCCACTGATCGACTGCTCTATTTCTTAGCCAGTACCAAATGGTTTTGATGACCGCTGCTTTATAATATAGTTTTAGATCTGGTACAGCAAGGCCACCATCATCAGCTTTTTTTTTTTTTTCATTAATCCTCTTGAGACTCTTGACCTTTTGTTCTTCCAAATGAATTTTGTTACTGTTTTTTCTAGATCTGTAAAATAATTTCTGGGGAGTTTGATTGGTATGGCACTAAAGAAGTAAATTACTTTGGGTAGTATTGTCATTTTTATTATATTCGCTTGGCCTACCCATAAGCATTTTATGTTTTTCCTATTGACTAGGTCTGACTTTATTTGTGTGGAAATTGATTTGTAATTTAGTTCGTATAATTCCTGACTGTTCCTTGGCAGATAGATTCCCAAATATTTTATACTATCCACAGTTATTTTGAATGGAATTTCTTTTTGTATCTCTTGCTGCTGAACTTTGTTGGTAATATATATATATAAATGCTGATGATTTATGTGGATTTATTTTGTATCCTGCAACTTTGCCAAAGTTGTGAATTGTTTCTACTAGTTTTTTAGTTGAGTCTCTAGGGTTCTCTAAGTATACCATCATGTCATCTGTAAAGAGTAATAATTTGGTTTTCTCATTACCTATTCTAATTCCTTTCATCTCTTTTTCTTCTCTTACTGCCAAAGCTAACATTTCTAATACAATATTAAATAGTAATGGTGACAATGAGCAGCCTTGTTTCACTCCTGATCTTATTGGGAATTTTTTTAGTTTGTCTCCATTATATATGATGCTTGCTGATGGTTTTAAGTAGATGCTTCGAATCATTTTAAGGAAAAGCCCATTTATTCCTATACTCTGTAGTGTTTTTAATAGGAATGGGTGTTGGATTTTACCAAATGCTTTTTCTGCATCTATTGAGATAATCATATGATTTTTGTTAGTTTGGCCATTAATATAATTGATTATGCTGATAGTTTTCCTAATATTGAACCAGCCCTGCATTCCTGGTATAAATCCTACTTGGTCATGATGTATTATCCTGGGGATGACTTTCTGTAATCTCATTGCTAATATCTTATTTAAAATTTTTGCATCAATATTCATTAGGGAAATGGGTCTATAGTTTTCCTTCTCTGTTTTCACTCTACCTGGTTTAGCAATCAGCACCATATCTGTATCATAGAAGGAACTTGGTAGTAGTATACCTTCTTTCCCTATTCTTTCAAATAGTCTCTATAGTATTGGAATTAATTGTTCTTTGAATGTTTGGTAGAATTCACATGTAAATTCATCTGGCCCTGGAGATTTTTTCTTAGGGAGTTGATTAATAGCTTGTTCTATTTTTTTTTTTTTTTTCTAAAATGAGGCTATTTAAATAGTTTATTTCCTCTTCTGTTAACCTGGGCAGTCTATATTTTCGTAGATATTCCTCCATTTCATTTAGATTATCAAATTTATTGTCATAAAGTTGGGCAAAGTAACTCCTAATTATTACTCTAATTTCCTCTTCATTGGAGGAGAGTTCTCCCTTATCATTTTTGAGAGTAACAATTTGATTTTCCTCTTTTTTCTAATTAAATCAACTAGAGGCTTATCTGTTTTGTTAGTTTTTTCATAAAGCCAACTCAGTTTTATTTATTAATTCAATAGTTTTCTTATTTTCAATTTTATTAATCTCCCCTTTTATTTCCAGAATTTTCAATTTGGTATTTAATTGAGGATTTTTAATTTATTCTTTTTCTAATTTTTTTAATAGTAAGCCCAATTCATTGATCTTCTCTTTCTCTATTTTATGCAAGTAAGCATCTAGAGATATAAAATTGCCCCTTATAACTGCTTTGGCCATATCCCACAAATTTTGGTATGTTGTCTCATTATTGTCATTCTCCTGGATGAAATTATTGATTGTGTCTATGATTTGCTCTTTCACCCATTCATTCTTTAGGATTAGATTATTTAATTTCCAATTAACTTTTGGTCTGTTTTCTCCTGGCCTTATATTGCATGTGATTTTTATTGCATCATGATGTGAAAAAGATGCATTTACTATTTCTGCCTTTCTGCATTTGATTTTGAGGTTTTTATGCCCTAACACATGCTCAATTTTTGAATAAGTTCCACGAACCGCAGAGAAAAAAGTAAACTCCCTACTGTCTCCATTCAATTTTCTCCAAAGATCTATCATATCTAACTTTTCTAATAATTTGTTTACCTCAATTTCTTTCTTATTTATTTTGTGGTTTGATTTATCTAATTCTGAGAGAGCAAGGTTGAGATCCCCCACTAGTATAATTTTGCTGTCTATTTCTTCTTGCATCTCTCTTAATTTCTCCTCTAGGAATTTGGATGCTATACCATTTGGTGCATATATATTTAGTATTGATATTGCTACATTATCTATAGTACTCTTTAGTAAAATATAGTTTCCTTCCTTATGTCTTTTAATTAGATTTATCTTTGCTTTTACTTGATTTGAGATAAGGATTGCTACCCCTGCTTTTTTTTTTGTTCACCTGAAGCATAATAGATTCTGTTCCAGCCTTTTTCCTTCACCCTGTGTGTGTCTCTCTTTGCTTTAGATGTGTTTCTTGTAAACAGCATATTGTTGGATTCTGGTTTTTAATCCAGTCTACTATTTGCTTCCGCTTTATGGGAGAGTTCATTCCATTCACATTCACAGTTAAAATAACTAATTCTGTATTTCCTGCCATCTTATTTACCCAAGTTGTTTTTCTTTTTCTTTCCCCCTCCCCAGTATTTTGCTTTTGATGACCACCTCCCCTGAACAATCCTACCCCCTTTAGAGTCCCTCCCCCTTTTTTACTCCTTTCCCCTGATTATTTTCCCTTCTATTAGTCTATCCCTTTCTTTTAATCCTTTCCCTCCCACTTCCCTATTAGGAAGGATAAGTTTCTTTGTGAAACCAAATGTGTATGATATACTCTTTTAGAGCCCAATCTGATGAGAGTAAGATTTACACAGAGCTCATCTCCCTTCTTTCCCTCAATTATATTAGGTTTTCTTTGCCTCTTCATGAGGTTTTATCTTATTTTTACCTCCTTTTTTTTTTAAGTTTATTTAACACCTTTTCCCTCTTTTTCCCCATATGATAGCCTTTCTACTTCTAGTTTCTTTTTCATATTACCCTCAAATTATACCCCCATTCTTTAAGTATACCCATAGTAGAAACATAGTTCTCAAGAGTTCTTTCTTTTTTACCTTTTTATGCTTCTCTTGAGTCCTGTGTTTGGAGGTCACATTTTTTGTTCAGATCTGGTCTTTTCATTAGAAATAGGTGAAATTCACCTATATCATTAAATGACCATCTTCTTCCCTGGAATATAATGCTCATACTAGCTGGATAGCTTATTCTTGGCTGTAATCCAAGTTCTTTTGCTTTTCAGAATATCTGATTCCAGGCCCTATCGAAGGGCCTTTAATGTGGAAGCTGACAGATCTTGTGTGACTTTAATTACAGTTCCTCGGTATTTGAATTGTTTTTTTTCTAGCTGCTTGCAATATATTTTCCTTGGTGCGATAGTCCTGAAATTTAGCCACGATATTCCTTGGGGATTTAATTTTGGGGTCTCTTTCAGGAGGTGATTGATGAATTCTTTTGATGGTGATTTTGCCCTCATATTCTAAAACATCAGGGCAGTTTTCTTTCAAGATTTCCTGGAAGATTAGATTCTTTTTTTCATCATGGCTTTCAGGAAGTTCAATAATCCTTAAATTGTCTCTCCTAGATCTATTTTCCAAGTCTGTTGTTTTTCCTAGGAGATATTTCATATTTTCTTCTATTTTTTCATTTTTTTGTTTTTGTTTGACTGATTCTTGGAGTCTTATTGAGTCATTCACTTGCATTTATTCAATTCTTATTTTTAATATATTTCTTCTGTTACCTTTTTTAGCTCCTTTTGTAACTGGCCAATTTGTTCGTTGCATACTTTTTCCACTTCACCAATTTTGTTTTCAATAAATTAGTGTCTTTATCATATCTTTTGCAGGGCATTATATCCTTCTTGCACTGATCTCAATTCATTTCCCCATTTCTCATCTAGCTCTCTTTTGAGATTCTTTATGCATTCTTCCAGGAAAGCCTTGTGAAAGGGGGACTAGGTCATGTCTCCCTTGGTGGCTATCTCTGGAGTTGCTTTGCATATAGGAACCTCAGGATCTGGGGTCTGCCCTTCTTTCTCTCCATAGAAGCTGTCTATGGTGAGAGCTCTCTTCTGTTTCTTACTCATTTAAAAAAAAATAAATAAAAAATAAAGCTTGGATCTATTTAAAACCTAGAGATACAGGGGCGGTGGCAGTTTGCCTTGGGGCAATTTGGATAATTAATTCAGGCTGCTCGACTGGTAGGGCTAGGACTTTGTGTTTGCAGATCCAGTTCCAATGTACCTTTTACAAAAGGCAGATCTGCTAGAGCACCTGCCCGCAATCAGGGCAGAGTATCCTGAGAGCCTCAGATAAACTCCCAGCTGTTTAAAAACCTGCCACCCCGCGCCCCTGCCTCACTGAAACAGACCTGCTATGAAGCTCTTCAAAGGTAATTTCTGCAAGAAATGTTTTGTAATCCAAATATTTGTGTTAAAAATCAGTTCAGAGGCTTAATTTTCTGTTTGTTTGAGAGGTCAGAGGGCACAGAGAGTTGTGTCTTCACTCCACCATCCTGGCTCCGCCCAAGACAGCCCCTTTTGATTAATTTTCCTAACATTTTTCTCACTGTTATTCCTGCTTCTGAGTCTAAGTAGAACAAGTCGTTTTTATAATAAACAGCCTTTTAAATGCTATCAGTCCACTATTTTATCTTCCCTCAGAATTCTCAGCAGATTAAACGTGTCCAAATCTATGCCTTGATCCACTTTTTTTTTCTCAGTGAAACCTAAGAATCTTGCCAACATCAACGTTATGAGTTGTGAAACTTCAAGAATATTTTTTTCTAAGAAGGGTTGGTGCTTTTTATTTTTTGTTATGTAGCCTTTCATCTTTTGTACATTCTTTTTAAAATCTAAATTAATTTGTAAATTCACTATATCCACATCAGTTTTCAGATAAACCCCATGTTTCTTGTTGAAATGATTTCCCTTTTTATTTTCTTGAGCATTTCAAGATAATGACTTTTCTTACAACATAGTTCATGGGAGACTACCTTTTCTCCTCTCATCCCTTTGCAATAAGGTACATATCAAACTACTCTTAATTTGTCATTTTCTGTCCATCAAACACTAGGAAGAGAAGTGGTGGGATTCCAGTGAAGAAGATCCTGCTCCCATATAGCTATTCCAGCAAACCCTTAAATTTTCACCAGCCTGAATGACCAAAAACTCCATGAGAAATGATATATGATTTTTTCTGCACCAGAACTGCAGTCATCCAGAAGCCCATAGATAACAGAAAAAGGAATCTTCAGGAACAAACAGAGAAGCACCCCATCTCTGCTCCTTGCACACACCCTTCTCCCCCAACCAAGGTAGCCAGTGGAGATCAGTGTAGTACAATAGTCTGTAGGACTTGGAAATCTGAGTCCCAGAGGATCCAAGATACCTGAATTACACATAGCATAGAGGACTCCGAAGATCAAAGACCCAGGAAAGCCTTTAAAACTCAGAACTTTAGAATTGTAAAGGATCTCTGTGGACATTTGATCCAATGCAGGTATGTTCTCACAGCAATTCCTGCTACAGTGGGAGATCAGGAACTCCCATCTTTGGAGGCCTGAGGGCAGGAGATTACACTTGGAATAACTGATTAACCATTTCCCTACCTCAGGTGTAAATTTGCATCTAAATTTTGCAAGCCAGTATTTCAGTTTCTTTTGGAGGTGAGAGATCTAATATTTCTAACATATAGTAGTTTTTCAGATATATGGAGACAGCTTTCATGTTCCTCAAGTCATATCCTCAGTCCATTCTAATGCTTTCAGGATATGGATTTAAGGTTCTCAATCATAGTCATTTTCGTATATACTTTCTATTTTTTTTTTTTTTTAAAGCATCCTCCTTAAAATGGTGATGTCCAGAACTAAGCTCAGTACTGTAGATGTGGCATTTAAGCTGCTAAGCTGCAGTTGGGAATTCCTGGATCTGAATTTTGCCTCACGTGCCTGGGCAGATCACTTAATCTCTCTGATTCAGCATCTTAATCTGTAAAATAGGAATGAAAATAGTGCCACTTTTGTCAGTTTTGGCAAGGGTTGAATGAGGTGATCTACGAAAAGCCCTTTGTAAATTTAAGTCCCATATCAATGTTAGCTGTAATCACTTGGATACCAATATTATTATCGGATAACTGTTAGCTTTTATTAGCAATCAATGGAAGCAATTCTTAGATCAATGTCAACTATTATTTTTAACTATGGTCTGAGTAGAAGGAAGTATAGAGACTGTTACTCCCATACCCAGTCACTTGTCAGATCTTACAGTTTTTACTTCCCAAGGATCTTAGCTGTTCCCTTCTCTTTGTTCATTCAGACAGCTCCCTATTTAAGGCCTTCATCAATCTTCGCTTGGATTTTTGCAATAACCTATCAATTAATTTCTACCTACACTAATCTATCCTCTGCACAGCTACCAAAGTGGTTCCCTTAGAGTTAAGATCTGACTGTTACCATCATTCCTCAGTGAACTGTGGTGACCCTTATTGGGAACCTTTAGAGCACTTACTATGTATCTTAACCATCCTATCTACCCTTGGATTTGGATACCCTCCTATCTATTTTAATATTCTATCTTCATCTGTATGTATGTGTAAAATAGATCCTGTTGAGAGTTTACACTCTAATGTAAGTAACACATATGAAAGGAACTACCCATCAGCATGTGCTTCAGCAGGTACAAGTGTTCCCTGCTCATACCTGTGGGTCCTTGGCTGGCTTTGTAAGACACTGGCACTGTGCTCCACCCTCGCTAATGTGATGTGGGCAGAAAGTTCTGGTTCTGGTTTGACCACTTGCTCTTCCAAAATTCAATGTATCAGACTGCATGAACTTCATTTCCTTTACTGTTATGAATTACATGAGTAGAGTGGTCAAGTGCTCCCTCCTTGTTTGTGGGAATCAGGTCCAGATTGGACTTTTACTCATTTCTCCACTTTTGACAGATGAAAGGATCAATAAGAGAAATTACACACAGGACAAAGTAGTTAATGATAATAGTAATCTAGTATTTGACAAACCCAAAGACCCCAGCTTCTGGGATAAGAACTCACTATTTGACAAAAATTGCTGGGAAAATTAGAAATTAATATGGCAGAAATCAGGCATTGACTCACACCTAACTCACTGTACCAAGATAAGGTTAAAATGGGTTCATGATTTAGACATAGAGTGATATCATAAGCAAATTAGAAGAACAAAGGATTGTTTACCTTTCAAATCTGTCGAGAAGGAAGGAATTTATGGTCAAAGAAGAACTGGAAATCATTACTGAATGCAAAATTAATGATTTTGATTATAAGTTAAAACATTTTTGTATAAACAGAACTAATGCAGACAAGATTAGAAGGAAAGCAATAAATAAACTGGGGGAAAAACTACTTCTAAGGGTTCTGATAAAGGCCTTATTTCTCTCTCTTTTTTTTTTTATTTGCAAAACATGCATGGATAATTTTTCAGCATTAACCCTTGCAAAGCTTTCTGTTACAAATTTTTCCCTCCTTCCTTCCACCTCCTCCCCTATATGGCAGGAAGCCTAATACATGCTAATTATGTTAAAATACTTGACAAATCAAATATGTGTATACATATTTATAGAGTTATCTTGCTGTGCAAGAAAAATTGGATCTATAAGAAAAAAAAATCTGAGAAGGAAAACAATGCAGGCAAACATTAATAGAAAGCATGAAAATGCTATGCTATGGTCCACCTTCAGATCCCACTGGCCTCTCCCTGGGTGTAGATGGCTTTCTTCATCACTTAATAACTGGAACTGGTTTGAAACATTTCATTGTTGAAGAGAACCATGTCCATCAGAACTGATCATCATATAGTCTTGTTGTTGCTGTGTATAATGTTCTCGTTCTGCTCATTGCAGTCAGCATCAGTTCATGCAAGTCTCTTCAGGCCTCTCTGAAATCATCCTGCTGGTCGTTTCTCACAGAACAATAATATTCCATAACATTCATATACCATAATTTATTCACCCATTCTCCAATTGATGGGCATCCATTCAGTTTCCAGTTTCTAGCCACTACAAAAAGGGCTGCCACAAACATTCTTGCACATGTGGGTCCCTTTCCCTCCTTTAAAATCTCTTTGGGATATAGGCCCAATAGAAATACTACTGAGTCAAATGGTAGGCACAGTTTGACAACTTTTTGAGCATAGTTCCAGATTGCTCTCCAGAATGGTTGGATCCGTTCACAGCTCCACCAACAATGTATCAATGTCCCAGTTTTCCCACATCCCCTCCAGCATTCATCATTATCTTTTCCTGTCATTTTAACCAATCTGACAGGTGTGTAGTGGTACCTCGGAGTTGTCTTAATTTGCCTTTCTCTGATCAGTAGTGATTTGGAGCACCTTTCCATATGCATGTCACTATTTCTTAACCATTAATGGGAACATATTCATAGTTTTATAATGAAATAAAAGTGAAAATATATAAAAAAAGAAAATTATCCATGCATTTGTTTTGAAAATAAAAGGCTTTAATTTAAAAAAAAAAAAAGGTAGAACACACATACACAAAGATAAATTTCAAATGTGATTAATAGTTTCTGCAGATATCTGGAGATGTATTACATCCCATCCCCCTATCTCTACAACATCCTGGTTTTGCACCAGTTTGCACTCTGTTACTTTTAAATTACTCCTCAGTCTTGGGAGATATAAGATATGGAGGTCTTCCATCTTACCTGAAGGAAAAGAGTGGATGACTCCCATCTTATTTAAGCCAGGGGAGCAGGGAAAGAAACCTGCATGGGTTCTAGGCAGCCCCTGCTGGGGGTGAAAGTGAGGGGGCAGCGTCTGCCCTGTAATGGAAAATCTCTGACCTTGTCAGTACAGCATACTTGTACGTATTGGCCAGAACAATGGCCATGCTACTCTTGAATTAGAACACATCTGGATTATGGGTTTCACATTTAAGGCAGAATTGACAAATGAGAGAACCTTGAAAATAAGGCAGCCACAATGGGGAGCTTCTCTGAAGGAACTTTGGATGTTTATTCTGGAGGAGACAACCTAAAAGGGGGAAGGGGGCCATCCTTTAGTTGAAAGGATAGTGCATGGAAGAGCCACTGAACCTGTTCAGGGGGTCAAAACTAGGAGCAAAGGCAGAGAGCTCCTAATTCTAACAGCGCTCCTAAAGTCAAGAGCTGCCTTCAAAGAGAATCTGCTCCCTTTCTCTAGAGGTCTTCCAGCAATGACTGGATAGTCAGGGAAGGCGCAAAGCCATCAGTGGCCGAGTATCTTCAACACAGATTCCTTCATTCTTGCAACTGTGGAATTGGGCAGACTCCAGACCCAAGAAGGCAGAGGAAGGCAGGAGCTCTCCCAAATTCCCTTCCAATTAACTCTAAAGTAATGCCTCAAAATGCATTCTGGAGCACAGAACCAACAAACGATGGGGTGCAAGAGTTTCCCAGCCCAAAACAACTTAGGAGGTCGACAGGAAATGCCTCTCTCAGAGGTGAGAGTGGAGCACTGTCCAGAGTCAGTAGCCCAGGCCAGCGAGGAGAAGGCTGCACTGGGACAAGCCAGCAGGGAGGTCCTGAACCCCAGCACAAGCTGGGGGGCAAGGGCTCACAGCAGCAGGCCAGTGCAGACCTGGGGGGCAGGTGACTCCTGGAGCGCAGCCCACAGACATCTTCAGAAGGAGTTACAGGGGATACTTCGTTGGCCCTGGGTGCATTACCCAGTCCCATGGAGTCACAATCAGGATTACACAAAGGATTCAATAAGGTTAAACTGTTGATATTCCTACATGGGAAGATAACTTGTAACTCATAAGAACTTTATCAAGCTATTAGGGCAGTCAGAGTAAACCAAAGGTGCAAATATGAGTGGAGTATGATGGAATGATAAAGAAAATTTAGAGGTAAGAAAGAGGGATGCATTGGGAGAAGGAGGGAGAGAAGGGTAGAATGGGGTGAATTATCTCACATAAAAGACGGAAGTGGAAGGGAAAATGTCTTGGGGGGATATATCAGACAATGCTTGAACTTTACTCTCTTGATGAGAAGTATGTATGTGGGGTTCAGATAGAATGGGGGGAGAACTGGTGATCAGAAACAATTGTGGAATTATTTGCAGCCTTCCTAGCTGTTCCCCAAAATACTAAATAGAGGCAAGTCAGATCTGTCCCTCCAAAAGTATTCTTTCTGCCTCAAGAAGTCCTGACACAGGAATGAAATTTGAATAGAATTTGAGTAGGAAATAGGAAACTTCTATCTAGGATTGTTCTTTTGAGTCCTGTGTGTTTTGACAAATTAGTATCAAAAAGTTTATCTGTTAGTTACTCAGTAACTCCAAAAATCACAGAAAAGCAACTGAACTCTATTGGAAAAACCAATAAAGGTCTTTGACAAGAGATGATGAAATTTACCACCTCATCACAGCAAGGAGGTGAGAGGATACCAGGACAAAATTTATATCTTGTCAAAGTTTCTGTATTGGGTGTTTTTCCATTGTCAAAAGAAAGAGGTTCAGTTTCCCAAGTGAGTGTAATGCAAAGACAAAAAGCATTAATAAAAAATTTTTCTCCTTCCCTCTCTTCCCCTCCTGTCTGTCTCTCTTTCTGTCTATGTCGCTCATCTCTGTTTCACTTTCTCTCATATATGTAGATAGAGATACGAAACAAGTAGACTTTTGAAAGGATATTTAGACACAGAGAACACTACCTTATTTCCATTCATTTTTACTCTGCTTTATATTACAACTAATGATGATGTTAAAGCTTACAAGTGAATTTTTGTTTTTTGGAGAAAAAAAAAATGGGAAAAAAAAAGAGAAAAGAAACCTAAGCTTTATTCTAGGCTTTACAGTAGAATTTTGCAAAGCTTTTTCTCCATCCCTGCTTCTAGAAACATTTTTCATATACTCTAGAAGGTAGGGAGAAGTTCCTTTAATTCTTGAACCGCTAAGTCCCAAGGGTTTGAATGTTTTTGTATCACTCTTGCCTTCCAGAGAGATCTGGGATCAGCCCAGTTTGAATCTCCCATCTCAAAAACTTCTCCATGTACCTCATGCCTACTACCTTTGTGGACTTTCTCCCTCCCATCCCCCATCCTCACAAGGCAATGAAAGTTGGAATGAGTGAGAAGTGATGGATGAGAGGGAGGGACCTTCCTAGTGATGCAATCTGTGAGTTACAGGTTTTTGTTTTTTTTTTATTTCAATTTATGGATTATTTCATCAGGGAAAAACAGAAAGCTCCCCAAACAAGATTGACTCAAAATAGGAGTTTTTCATGCAGTTAAAAAAAAATTCCTAAATATGTATAGAAAAATTGCACATGTTAACATATGTTGGATTACTTACCATTTAGAGGAAGGAGTGGGGGGGGGAATTAAAACACAAGGTTTTGTAAGGATGTAAGAATGAATGTTGAAAATTATCCATGTATACATTTTGAAAATAAAAACCTTTAAAAAAATAATTCCTAAGCTGCTTTTCTTTTTATTATCTGTAAAAAATGGCAAAGTATATTTGGGCTCAAACTTTCTCCTGGCCCAAATGAACTTTAAAACTTCTCTACTGATTAATCAACTGCTTGGCTTCATTCTTTGCTTAACCCTTAGGGGCTGGTCATCAACCTTTGATCTTAGTACTCCCCTTCCTGGCTCTATGGGCCACCCCCAACCTCCGGGAATTTCAGCCTGTGTGAAGGGAATGAATCAGTGCCCAGGAATACACCAGTCTCCATTTTCTCAGGTTTGAAGAGGATGTTAGGCGCCATGCTTTTTCATGGGGAAGGACCTGGAGATGGTGGAGGAAGGTAAGAGGAATCTCTTTGTAACATTTCCTCAGTGGGATTTCCGATTTCTAAATGACAACCATGTTGGGAGAGATGTCAGACCTTACCTGATCTGCCAGGTCCAGGAGATGGATTCACCTTCCATACACCAAAGGTCTTTTTGGAATCCTGAAGGGATTCCTGAAGGGATCCTGAAGAATTTTACCTGGAGGAGGGGAAATAAAGCTTTTTCATAGACTTCCTAAATATATGTGGTGAGCTCTTGGACGTGGAGCTAGAGAGGCCCTTCATTTTCTAGTTGAGGAGTAGCATAGGGGTTATGTTCATGAATATATATATAAATGGGGGGGACTCGGAAAAGGCAAATGACAGTATTTTTCTTTATAGTATTTTTTGTCCCCTACTTCTAAAAGATTGGATACTTTGCATGAGACCTGCAAGACCCCACCAGACTCTACCCACTATGGAACTGTTCCAAGGTAGGGAAGGCTGTGGCAGTTTGGGGTTAGGATGAGTCAGTGGTTAGAATTTCAGATGAACCTTCTATCTCTAGACCTCAGTGCATGTTCACCTATTTGTTACCAATGCTAAGAAAGTGCCTTTTGGATTATATTGGTCCCCAGAAACAGATTCCACAGCAGTGTGACCTATAAGACCTTACTAAAGCAAGGAATGGGAAATTATCAGTATTATAGGTGAGGAAACTGAGACACAGAAAGTCTTGCCCCCAGAGTCATGTAACAAGTCAGAGTCAGTGCTATTGATCATTTGGGCTAGAAAGAGGTCCCAACCTCTTGCCAATCTCTGAAGTCACCAAGGAAGGCCATTTTCTTTCTCAATTTTCTGTGCTTTCTCCTTCAACTTGCAGAAATCTTTTGGTAATATGATCATCAGCATTCTGCCCTACCTGCTGCTGGATACCTCTGTGTGGCTTTTTTTGGGCCCCAGATGTTGGGGGGGACATGACTCAAGTTTCAGAGTTAAGTTTGAGTGTCCCAAGAAGGGGTTTATTGGAACATTATTAAATGAAAAAATGTGTGTAAAGTGTTTTGTAAAACTTAAACCACTATGTAATTGTGTATCTTAGGTGGTGATGATAATTTTGAACCCAAAGGGCCTGATCACAAATACTCAAAGTAGTCTAAGAAGCCTTGCCAGTCCTATGATTGAACAAGTCAGTAAGTTTTCTGTCCCCCTCTGAAATGGGTGGATCTTTGGGCCCCAGGGCCAGCAACAGAGATGGAAAATGCTGCCGGCTGCAGGTTAAGCCACGGGGATAAAGTTGTAGAAGACTGTTAGGGGAAAAGAAGCTGGAGGCCATCAGAGCCCCTGGATTGGGGGGGGAAGCCTGATTTAGAAATATTTTGGGTATCCTAAATGCTTTGCGTTTCTCCCTTTCCACTTTTCTCACCCTACCTGTGCTTCTGGTCTGCAGTCAGGAGCAAATGGAAAGGAGAAAGACACAAGAAGATTAAGAGTTACCAGATACCTTAGAGATCACCTTGAACAGCCTTTCTTCCACCTTAGAGTGTCTCTGACATTGGGGCCATGCAACCTCTGCCTGGACACTTCTCTGATGCATTTATTAGCTCCGAAAATACGTGATTCTGATTTGTGGAGAGCTCTAATTGAACCAAAAAGTGCTTCATTTTCATTTCTACTCTTTGCCCCTGGTCTTGTCCTCTTGGGGCATGAACATATCACATGAATATCTTTCAAATAACTGAAAATGATATCACATCCTCTCCTTCCTTTCTAACGCCTTCTCAAGCCAATATTCCATTTTTTTTTAATGTTTCAAACTTCATATGGCAAGGTTTCCAGATTCTTCATCATTAAGGTTCCCTTCCATTGATCCATGTTCCATCTAAAATATGGCACCCTGAATGGGATATGGCCTAAATGCCTTGAAGGTCCAACACATGGCTCATTTGGCAGAAGGTACTAATGTAATAAATGCTTGAGTATGGTGAGACATTAAAAAAAAACAAACCAAAAAACATAAAATAAACTCATTCTCCCCATCTTGCCTGGGTTAGAAGGCTGATCACACTATCCATCTGTATGTGAGCTTTGACTTTGCCCCATTTCTGACCTGGTTCAGACTATTCCTCCTTATGCAATCCACTCTCCTATTTCCCTCCCTCCCATCTCTGCCCCCTTCCAAAAGTCACCCTATTAATGCCAAAGTTGGTGTGCCCATCAGATTGGCCCAGACCACAGTAGCTCAGAACTCTTCAAAACTTAGTTTTCCAGATATCTGCGAGCACCACCCAAAATGACTGATTTAGATACTCCCCATCTCCCTCTGTGATTTCCTTAATGTAAGGAACTCCTGACAAAAATTCCCTTTACCAATGCAGATCTTCACTAGTCTTATAATTTGTAGTCCTAAAGAGTTGCCCAGGGCATCGCGCAGTTAAGAGATTCCCAAGGACTAGCATCAGGTCTTCCTGGCTTTGAGACTCTACTCCCTCTATGACTCCATCCAACAAACATTTATTAAGCACTTACTGTGTGCCAGGGACTGTATTAAGCTACAAATAAGGGGGGGGGGGGGGGGAAAGCCAGTCCTTTTCTTCAAGAAGCTTACTTTCTAATGGGGGAAGATGACACAAAAAGAAGCTGAAGGGGCTGAGAGTCCGGATACCAGATTCTGGATCCACTTTATGTAGTTTGAGATGTCAGTCTCTTTCAATAGTAAGGGACCCCACTTGATTCATCCTGAGCTTTCAGTCTACTGAAATCCTTATGTCCTTCCTTGTCTCACGCATTGAAGTTCTGTCTTGTCTGCTCCATCATGAGGGCTATCAGGGCCCTCAGATTTGTTCTTCTGCAGTAAGGGGCAGCTAGGTGGTCCAGTGGATACAAGTCCAAGTATGGACTCAAGAAGACTCCTCTTCTTCATCTGAAAAAATCAGCTGGGGAAGGAAATGGCAAACCACTCCAAGATCTTTGCTGAGAAAACCCCAAATGGGGTCATAAAGAGTTGGAAAACATGACTTAAAATTATTAAAATCTAGCCTTAGATACTTCCTATCTATGTAATCCTGGGTAAGTGATTTGTACTACTTGCCTCAGTTTCCCCATTTGTGAAATGGAGTTGGAAATGGCAAATCCCTGCAGTATCTTTGCCAAGAAAAACCCTAAAATAAATTCACAGAATGTCAGACACAACTGGAAGCTCTATCCTGTACTTAGGCATTTAAAACCAAAAAAACCGAACCAAACCAAACAAAAAAAGCAAAAACAAAAACGCTAGTAGAAATTTGTCTCCATGCCTGGATATAAGTATTTTAGGTCTCAGCATTTTTCTCATTTCTCAAAAGTTTTCCTCACTTTAGCCATGCCATTCTTCTGTCTGCTTTAATCTTTTGTGGTTGTTCTTAAGAGACAAGTTTCCTGTGGAGTTTCTGGGAAACCACATCTGTTTCCTTAAATGTCTCCTTTTCTTATTGATCAGGCTCCTTGGCAGTTAAACTTCCATACTACAACTGAAACATCTGTAGCATGAGAATTTTCATTCTTGTGGGTTATGCACATATCAATCAACAAACACTTATTAAATCCTACTGTGTACAAAACAGTCCCTGACCCTAAGGAGTTTACAGTCTCATTGAATCAAATTTCTTTACTAGAGTCTAAAGCTAGGGAGTGCTCTGGAAGGGAAGGGGGGAAGGCAGATGAAGTAGGAAGGGGAGATGCTCATTGTGCTTGCCCCTTCTGTGTTCCTTTGCTTCTAGCTGTGGTTACATTTTCTGCTTAGGAGTGTCCCTTGTATATTTAGTTGGAATCCACTGATTCTTCTCCCTTTATCCCACTCTTCCCTCAAAGACTTTTTAAGTCACATTTTCCAGCTCTTTATGATCCCACTTGGCAAAGATATTGGAGTGACTGGCTATTTCCTTCTCTAGTTGATTTTTCTGATGAGGAAGAGGAGTCTTCCTGAGTCTATACCTGGAACTCTACTGCACCACCTAGCTGCTCTTTATTGCAAAGGAACAAAGTCAATGCTCAATTCATTTAAAAAAAAATACATCTTAAGTGTGTTCTCCTAAGATCCCCTGCTTCACAGCTTGTTATGGTCTCTTTGTTCTTTCAGCAATTGTCAGGACAGATGTTTTTTTCCCTCTCCCTTGTTGGGTGAAGGTCCAAACAGTAAAGATAGGATGTTCCTTGCAATTCAGAATGAATGTTCCCAGCAGACACTTTCCTTTCCAAAGACTTGGACTCCAGATCAGCCTCAGGAAACCATGGGATCAGGCTAGAAGCACCCCAGCTGCTATGGGAATTAAAAAGTGTCTTTTCCATCCAGAAAAACTCTTCTTTGGGTAAAATGACTTTGGTTCTTCCCATTGATACTTCTAAAAGCTCATTCCTGACTCTAGGACTAGATCATTCTGGCCAGCAAATTCTCTCCTTTTTTTTTTTTTTTTTTTTAATTAAAGCTTTTTATTTGCAAAACATATGTATGGGTAATTTTTCAACATTGACCTTTACAAAGCTTTCTGTTACAAATTTCCCCTCCCTAGTCCCCACCCCTCCCCTAGATGGCAGGAAGTCTATTACATGTTAATTATGCTAAAATGCTTGACAAATCGAATATGTGTATACATATACATACATAAATATACATCTTGTTGTGCAAGAAAAGTCAGATCTACAAGAAAGAAAAATCAGATAAAGGAAATGCAATGTAAGCAAACATCAATCGAGAGTATGAGAATGTTATGTTGTGGTCCACATTTCACATCCCTCTCTCCGGGTGTATATGGCTTTCTTCAGTGAACAATTGGAACTGGTTTGAAACATTTCATTGTTGAAGAGAGCCATGTCCATCAGAATTGATCGTCATATAGTACTGTTGTTGCCGTGAATAATGATCTCCTGGTTCTGCTCATTTCACTCAGCATCAGTTCATGCAAGTCCCTCCAGGCCTCTCTGAAATCGTCCTGCTGGTAGTTTCTTACAGAGCAATAATATTCCATAACATTCATATACCATAATTTATTCAGCCACTCTCCAATTGATGAGCATCCATTCAGTTTCCAGTTTCTAGCCACCACAAAAAGGGCTGCCACAAACATTCTTGCACATGTGGGGCCCTTTCCTTCCTTTATGATTTCTTTAGGATATAGGCCTAATAGAAACACTGCTGGGTCAAAGGGTATGCACAGTTTGATAACTTTTTGAGCATAGCTCCAAATTGCTCTCCAGAATGGTTGGATCCGTTCACAGCTCCACCAACAATGTATTAGTGTCCCAGCCCTCCCACATCCCCTCCAACATTCATCATTATCTTTTCCTGTCATTTTAGCCAATCTGACAGGTGTGTAGTGGTACCTCAGAGTTGTCTTAATTTGCATTTCTCTGATCAATAGTGATTTGGAGCAACTTTTCATATGACTAGAAATGGTTTTAATTTCATCATTTGAAAATTGTCTGTTCATGTCCGTCCTTTGACCATTTGTCGATTGGAGAATTGGCCAGCAAATTCTTCGTGGCTCAAACTACAGCAGATTTATTCAGAAGCACTCTTGTCCCAAACACAATATAGAAGAATCTGGGGGCTTTCCCTTTCTCTCTTACCTCCTCTACTGACTACTTTTATTTTGTATAAATTTTGCATTTGTTTGTGAATATTTTATATGATCCAAGTGATAGTAAAATGTGAACTCCTTAAGGGAAAAGACTGACTCATTTTTATTTGTAGCCCCAAGACCTGAACTCATTTTGTCTGACTATGACACTGTAGACTATGCTGTCCATGGCGTTTTCTTGGCAGATTCTGGAGTGCTTTGCCATTTCTTTCTCCAGTAGATTAAGGTAGACAGAAGTTAAGTGATTTGCTGACCAGGATCACACCGCTACTGAGGGTCTGGACTAGAACTCTGGTCTTCCTCACTCTATCCACTGAGCCAACTAGCTGCCTCTGCCTGAGCACACAAGTGCTTAATAAATTATTACTTATTTGATTGATTGAACAGGGAAGGCAGGAGGCTTCTCAGGGAGCATACCCTTTGATCAGCCTATGTCCTTTAGAATGTGTTTTATTAGTGGTTTATCTTCTGACCTCTGCTTATACTATACTGGGATCCTGGGGATCTCCCTGGGGACAGAATGAAAGTCTAGTGAATATAATATCTTCTAGTTTCTATTCTTTGTCCACTCAGATGTATTCTACACACCTCTCCAGGGGTAATCTTCCTTAAGACACAGAATTATAATATTTCAGAATTTGGAAGGGTCATCTTGTTAAATTTCCTACCAAGCCAGGCTCTCTAAAAGCAGCATTAACACATGGTCCAGTTTCCTTCCACTTAAACAATTCTAGTAACAGGGAGAGAAGTCATTACTTCACTGAGGCAATCTATTGATAAAGACTTCTAATTGTTCTTTGCATTAAACTGAGATACATCTCTTTGTAATTTCTAATCCCACTATCTTCCTTGAGTGACATAAAACAACTTTCCTTCCTCTTGAAGACAGTTAGAATATCACATTTTAGTATACTTTTTTTTTCCTAGACTAAACACCTTCAATTTTGTAGTTTTCATTTAATATGGTTCACAGGCCCTTTAACATCCTTGTCACTCAGATATATATCTGTATGTATGTATGTACACACATACAGATACACGTATGTTATAAATAGTTCAAAAATATGCTCCTTGACTTGGACCAGTTACAGGGTATGATAGATGGAGAACTAGGCCTGGAGTCTGGGAAATCTCAACTCAAATCTCTGTCTCAGACCCTTGGACAGTCATTTAGTTTGTCTGTCTTGATTTCTTCATCTGTGAAATGATAATATTAGCACCTACTTCATAGGATTGTTGTGAGAATCAAATGAGATAATCTGTGTATGGTACATTGCAAAAAAGGGTTCTCTAGAAATATTAGTTATCGTGGTTTATTATTAGCCCTCGAAGTAATATTCTAGACTTGGTCTGCCCAGTGCACAATAAAACATTGGTCTTTTGATAGGGATCCTCTAATAGAAGAAGTTTTCCAAGTATAATCTTTAGACTCTTGCAGTCTCCAGAACCCTTTCAGTTGGGCTCTGAGACCAAAATTATTTTTATAATGATACTAAGATGTTTTAATGTCTAATATGATAAATATTGGTAGATAAAACCCATAGAAACAAAATATCTTTGGGAATCCTCAGAAATCTTTAAGAATGTAAAGGGATCTTAAGATCCAAAATTTTGAGGACCATTATTATAACAGAATCAAAGAATCTCGTAGCAGAGAGGGACATCATTTAGTCCAGTCTACCCTTCAGCAAGAATTCCCTCTCTCAATATTCCTGATCAATCACCACCTGGCACTTGTTTGAAGAACTTGAGTAAGAGAGACCCCACTGCCTCCTGCGTGAGTCCCATTTTTGGTTGTTATTCAGTCGTGTCCAATTTCTTGTGACCCTTTGCATCCCAGCATGCCGATCATGTTCGTGAAGTTTTCTTGGCAAAGATATTGGAGTGGTTTGCCATTTCTTTCCCCAGTGAATTAAGGCAAATAAGTTAAATGATTTACCCAGAATCCCACAGTTAGTGTTTGGGATCAGACTTGAGCTCAGTGCTCTACTTCCTGAGCCTCCATCTAGCTCCCTTTATTCCATTTTTGGAAAACTAATTTTAGGGATGGTTTTCCTTACACTGAGCCTAAATTAGAGGCGCAACAGCTTCACACAGTAGACTTGGAATGGGTCAAACCATTCAGACACTAGCTGTGGGTCCCTGTGCTAGTATCACTTCACTTCTGGCTGCCTCAGTTTCCTCATCTGTGAAATGGGGATCATAATAACATCTACTTTCTAGGGTTGTTGTGAAGACCAAATGTAGTAACATGTAAAGAGCTTTGTAAACATTTTTTTTTAAAGTTTAACTTTTTTTTTTACTACTTTAAAAAACCCAGCTTCATTAAGATACAACACATCATAACTTCAAAGAGGTATTTGATACATTATACTGATTTGTTAATATTAAAAAAAAAAACCAGGGGGCAAATTATGGCTTGCACAGAGCAGGATTGTGGGCAAAATGAATATAATCAGCAAATCAATAACTATTTCCTCCCAATTTTGTAACTGATCATTCTTGCCCGATAGGGCTTTATAAATTCAAGTTTCAAACAGTCGGAGTGTAATTGCCCTTCCATGTGTACTAATTCACAGCAGGTAAGATTAACCTACTATTGTCCTTTACATTAAATGTTATTTCTGTCTTGTCTCAAGCATATCCACTCAGCCAAAGCGAGAGCACAAAATTTCCTAGAATGAAGATATAGTATATTGCATTGTCATTAAATTATTATTTAATAAAACATCCCCCAAATTCAATTCTACCAGACCTTTCATATAAAGACATGGAGATAGCTTTTCTCTCCTCTATTTCCTGAAATACTGAAGTAAGTCCCTTATAACTTTACTGCTTTTCCTTTGTATGATTCCATCTACAATATTAATAGAGAATTAATGTATGATTCCATCCAATGGAGAATCAATCAACTACCCCTTGAAGACAAATGGCTCCTGATATAGGATAGCATTCCTTTGTGTCATAATTGAATCTTATAAACATTCTGCAGCTAAAATATATTATGTAAATCTCTGTATTACCTACAACTAATATCTATTCTCTATAAACCTGTGCACTAAATTTCCAAATGACCTAAACTAAGTGAATTTTTTTTTCCATAAACTTTTATGGCTTTGTCCTCTTTTATTTTGAGCTTTGTAAACCTTAATGTGCGATATAAATATTTCTTTTCTTCCTCCTTTTCCTAACTTGCACCTTCTGCAAGACTGTTTTTTTGTTCCCCCACTCCCAGAAATCTCTCCATCTTCATCTTGCTGACTTCCTTTAGTCTGCCTTGAAATTCTAGCATCTATGAAAAGCTGTCTCTATTTCCCCCAAAATGATAGTACCTTCTCCCCAAGAATATCTTCAGTCTCCCCTGTGTAGATCTCTCTTACACAGTCATTTATATGTTGTCTCTACTACAAAACTGGAAGCTCCTTGAGGGCAGAGACCGTATTTCACCTTTTTCTGGATGCCCAGGGCTACCATTGGGCACATAGGGACCACTTAACAAATGCTTGCTGACTTGCTTTCTGAAAATTTTGGGGCATTTCATGGTGAAGTCACTGCTCCTGTCCTGTATGAGAAAAGAGAATTGGGGCAGCTAGGTGACTCAGTGAATAGAGCACCAGCCTTGAAATCAGGAGGACCTGAGTTCAAATCTGGTCTCAGACACTTCCTAGCTGTGTAACCCTGGGCAAGTCACTTAACTCCAATTGCCTCGGCAAAAACCAATAAATAAATAAATTTTTAAAAAAAGAAAGAAAAGAAAAGAGAATTAATGGATGACTGTCAGTTCTTTCCTGTCTCCTCTTCCATCTTCTGAGAACAGAGCAATCATCTGCCAGTACGAAAATTCCCGTACTAAGGACGAAATTTCATTCCTCTCTTTTTTATGGGGCTCTCCTAGGATGCAGTTTATCTGCCTCATGGGATGCTCATTTGAGTTCTCAGGGTCTGCTGGGGGGGAGGGGGATAGGACAAGGCTGTTTGGAGGGAAAAAAATCTTGTTTTCTGATTTCAAAAGCAATTAAGAAGATATGAGTATTTACAGATTCATAAACCTATATCTTTATTGCAGTAATCCACAGACATTCTAGATGTGCTTGAAGATAAGAGAAGAAAACAAGCAGGCTTTTGCAAAAGATTTTCCATCACATCTTTACAATCACAAAATTGAAAGATGTACAACCATGGTGTCAAACAGAAATAGAAACAGGAACCTACCCATACATAAAGATTACTGGGGGCAGCATTTTGACTTAGAAAATCACACACATTTATATATTTCATTTTATGAAGCATTTATTTATTTTGTTAAATATTTCTCAATTAATTTTCATTTCGTTTGAGTGTCATGGGCCAAAAGTGGCCTACTTAACTAAGAGTATGACACCTGATGATACAATCCTACTGTACTTATTGTTGAAAGGAAGAACATAGGCATTTATTAAGCACCTAATGTGTGCTAGGTGTGATACTAGGCATTTGACAAATGTTTCATTTGATCTTCGAACAATCTTGAGAAGTTGGTGTTATTATAATCTCCATTTTACAGCTGATAAAGCTGATACATCTAGTAGTTAAGGATCACACAGTTAGTAAATATCTAAGGCTAAATTGAACTCAAATCCTGTGCTTTATCCAGTGTGTCCCCTAGCTACTCTCAAATAACATATACATGTATATCGTGTACATATATATGATCTGTATCAGATTACTTGCTGTCTTGCGGAGAGGAAAAGGAAGAAAGGGAGGAAGAAAATTTTGGAGCTCAAAATCTTACAAAGATGAATGTTGAAAACTATCTTTATATGAAATTGGAAAAAATATACATAATATTAGGCAAAAAAACCAAACCAAATCAAATCTATATTGCTTCAAATGGAATGGGAAAGAAGTTGAGCAAAAACAAAAAAGCTAAGTGAAGAAAGCCAAGTTATTCTCTCCTATCCACCTGGCCTACATTCTTGTTTTTATTATGCTAATTGGTTAACAACAAAACTGAATTTTTGGCACAAAAAAATTGGTTACAAAACCTTGCAATTTCACTTATATTTATCTTGGATAATTGCTGTGCATGGAGGATGATGGAACTGAAACCATAATCACATAGGAAGATGAACGCTGTCATTTTGACTTTAGGCTCTAGTAGTGGTAGGTCATAGAACCCAGAGCTGGAAGGAATCCAAGAGATCAACTAATGAAACCCTCTGATTTTACAATTGAGAAAGAGCAGAACCTTAAAGAACTAATTTTCTTTTCAATTTTGAAATTTTGTAATGTCTATAATATGTTCTGTGCCTATCAGTAGATATGTTCTCCTTTGCACAGAAAAACACTGTTCAACCATTGGTTGGGAATGCACCTTGAATTTTTGTTGTTATGTTAGGAATGGAGTTATTTCTTCTAATCTGGTTATGTTCTGACCTGTTCCCCCTTGTAACCAGTGCATATGAGCTTGAATCGGAACTATCATCTGTGACAGGGAGAACACAGTAACTAATTCTTACCCTTAAAAGATGCCTTATTTATATGAAGGCAATGATTGTCTTTTGCCTCTTTTTGTATTTCCAGTGCTTAGTACAATGCCTGGCACATAATTGGAGCTTAATAAATGTTTATTGATTGATTGATCGAGGGAAAAGCCTGGGAAAGGACAGGGAAATGAACAGAACCACCTAGAAAATTCAGCCCATTTAAGGCAACTGAAAATATGATTTGCATCATGAGGCAAGATTGAATTCTTTTATCCTATTCTACAGTAAACCCTATGTTAGTTTAGCAAGGTTGGGAAATGAAATGCTTTGGCTAATCAAAAATTCCAGGCAAAAGAGTTGTCATTTTTGGCAATTTATAAAGTCATGATGAAATATATTTAACACTAACACCATCCTTAAGATAAAATGATTTTTCATCACTTGAAGTTGAAGGAACTGGGGGTGTTTGATCTGGAATAGGGGAGGCATTAGAGCCACGTTTAAGGATCCAAAAGATGGTTCATGTCTCAATCTATGATTCTGTGATAAGATTTGTTCTGTTTGTGGGATCTGAGTGTGGACCATGCTTTCTGTTGATGTTTGCTTACATTTTGTTTTCCTTCTCAGGTATTTTTTTTTCTTTCTAGATCCAATTTTTCTTGTGCAGCAAGATAACTATAAATATGTATTCATATATTAGATTTGTCATATATTTTAACATAATTAACATGCATTGGACTATCTGCCATCTAGGGGAGGGAGTGGGAGGAAGGAAGGAAAAATGTGGAACAGAAAGTTCTGCAAGGGTCAATGATGAAAAATTACCCATGCATATATTTTGCAAATAAAAAACTTTAATTAAAAACATATATTTGTTCTGCTTGGTCCCAGAGGAAGGGGCAGAGAGACAGATTTCTGGTGATGCATCATTACAATGGAATGGTTTTCCATGAGGCAGTGGGTTCCCCATTTTCATGAATCATTTAGCAAAAATTTGGGTTCTTCCATAGGATGTTGCAGAAGGGGTTAATGGTCAGAGGTATTTATGAGAGATGAGAAAATTTGGAAGATGGGTGAATCTAGTTGGGAAGATAATAAGTCTTCTTGGGGCATGGTGAGTTTAAGATGTCTATGGGACATTTGACTAAAATTGTCCAGTAGCTAGTTGGTCTTATAAGACCAGTACTCAGAAGATGAACTAAGGCAGGATATAGCCAATATATAAACCAATCTGGCTCCAATTTCCTTCTCCCCATTATCCTATTGTTTCCTCCAAGCAGCTCTCTCACATCTGCCCTCCTTCTCTCTACTTGTTTCTTTCCATTAACACACCCACCACCATTACTCCCAAATCTAGTTCAGACCTAGCTACTGAACAATTTGATGTATCAACTAAATTCACCCATCTTCCAAATTTTCTTATCTCTCAGAAACTAAAGCCCGTTTCTGGGTCTGCTTCTGACATTTCTAGTCAGTCATCAAATTTTCATTTGTCTTCATGTTTCTCACATTTTTCCTTTCTCTTTGCTCACACAACCAACATCTTAGTTCAGGACCTTATTGCCTTTAGTCTGGTCTATTGTTAATAGCTTCCTAATTGGCTTCCAACATCCAAGTCTCTCCCCTCCAATCCATTCTCCATACAGCTGCCAAAGTGATTTTCTGAAACCACAAGGACTAAGTCATTCTGCTATTCAATACACTCCAAAGGTTTTCTATTACTTCTTTGGTCAACTCTGAAAAAATCCTCTCTGAAATTTAAAGTGCTTCAAAACCTGGCTCCAACTTACTTTTCTAGCCTCATTCTGTATGGGGAAAGGGTGTACCTCTTCATAATCTTCTAGATTGTCCCGATTGATGTGTGGATAAAGGGTAGCGCATATAGTTAGTAAGCCCTGAATTCAAACCTTGCCTGAGATTTTTACTAGCATGTGACTCTGGGCAAGGAATTTAACCTGGCTCAGACTTGGTTTCCTCATCTGTAAATTGGAAATAATAGTAACCTTACCTCCCCAGGTTATTATGAAGCTCAAACAAGATAATATAAGTAAAGCCTTTTTGCAAAACATAAATGCTGCTTATTAAAATATGACTTATTGTTATTATTATTTTTCTCCTTTGTATTTTTGGACTAACTTGGAAGGCACACCTTCCTCATCTCTGCTTGACAGAATCCCAAACTTCTTTCAAAACTTATCCTGTCCTCATCTTTTACTGAAAGTTTATCTTCATCTTCTTGACTGGAATTACCTTACCTCACTTCCCTGAAATTACACTGTACATGTTTTGTTTGACTTTTCTCTTTTTAAAATGTGTTCTAAGTGCTCTAATTTTTCCCTAATAAAATATAAGCTCCTTGAGAGCAGAGATTGTTATGTTTTTGTCATTGTATCCCAAGCTCCTTGCAGAAAGACCAAGTACTCATTGAGTAAATGAATGGTACTGGGAATGAGGTGGGGGAGGATTTTCCTCTGAAAGTTCCCTAGGGGAATCAGTGTTCTTTCTGAAATATGGTGCTCAGATCTGCAGATGTGATCTGACTTGAGCAGAGTTAAAGCAGGACAGTCACATCCCTTGTTCTGGATACCTTCAGCCTCTTTGCTGGGTCCTGAGCATAGAAAAATAGCTATAGTGCAGACATTGCTCTCATGAAGTTTGCAAATGAATGTGGAGAAAAGGTAAATAGGTAACTTTGATACCATGGAGACTGAGGAAGAAAAGGTCCCTTTCAGTGGGCTGGGGAACTGGTCAGAGAAGACTTGGTGGAGGGGGAGCCCCTTGGTAGTACCTGGGACTTCAATAGACAGGTAGGGGAGTAGGAGAGGAGAGTCCATTCCAGCCATAGGAGATAGCAGAAGCATGTAAGCCAGGAAAGAAAAAGGAATTAAAAGGAGTCAGGTTGGTTAGAATTAGAGGTTAGACAATGAGATAATTCAAGCCAAATTCAATAGATTTGTGACGGAGAGAGCCATCCGTATCCAGAGAGAGAGGACTATGGAGAGTGAATATGGATCACAACATAGCATTTTCATCTTTTCTTGTTATTTGTTTGCTTTTTTTTCTGTCTTATTTTTTTCCCTTTTTGATCTGGCTTTTCTTGTCCAGTATGATAAATGTAAAAATATGTATGTTTAACCTCTATTGGATTACTTGTTCTCTAGGGGAGAGAGAAGATGGGGAAGGAGGGGAAAAAATTGGGAATACAATTTTTGCAAGGTGAATGTTGAAAATGATTTTTGTGTGTATTTTGAAAAACAAAAAGCTATTATTTTATAAAAAACAATAAGATTAGAATAAGGGTTCTATGGGTTAGAATAAAGGGGAATAGGATGAGACAAGGCTGGAAAAGTCAAACTTGCACTCTGGAGAGCCTTCAAGATCAAGGTGAATTTGGGTTTCATAATATTTAGTAATGGGCAATCACTGAAGAGTTCTGAATAGAAGTGAGAATCACAGCATTAGTGGGTAGAGATGGGTAGTCTAGATACAGGAGAGGCAGGAGACCCAGTCATTTAGGCAGCTATTCATGTTGTCAGAGATCTGTAGCATGAAATCGAGAGTCCCATCAACTTTCTTGACTTTCTTTTTTTGTCTTTTTGTTTTTTTTTAATAATATTTTATTTTTCCAAATACATGCAAAGATGATTCTCAACATTCATCATTTTTTATTAAAGCTTTTTATTTTCAAAACATATACATGGATAATTTTTCAACATTGACACTTACAAAACTGTATTCCAATTTCCTTTCCCTCTCCCCCCCAATATATTGGCAAGTAATCCAATATGTTAAACATAGTAAAGATATATGTTAAATCCAATATATGCACACTTATTTCTACAATTATCTTGCCACACAAGAAAAATTAGATCAAAGGGGCAGCTAGGTGGCTCAGTGGATAGAGCACCAGCCCTGAAGTCAGGAGGACCTGAGTTCAAATCTGGTCTCGGACACTTCCTAGTTGTGTGACCCTGGGCAAGTCACTTAACCCCAATTGCCTCAGCAAAATAAATAAATGAATGAATGAATAAATAGAAAAATTAGATCAAAACAGAAAAAAATGGAAAAGAAAAGAAAATGCCAACAAATGACAGAGTGAAAATCCTATGTAGTGATCCACCCTCAGTTCCCAGTCCTTTGTCTCTCTGGGTGCAGATGGCTGTGTCCATCACAAGACCATCGGAACTGGCCTGACTCATCTCATTGTTGAAGGGAGCCCGCTCCCTCAGAATTGATCCTCCCGTAATCTGGTTGTTGTGTGGCTCTTTTTTAGAAAGCTCTGCCTTCTTTCCTTGCTGCTCGCTGGCTTTTGGGGCTGCGTGAGCTCCCACTGGAACCCTGTGGGGGACATCTGCACCGCCAAGCCGCGAGATATTCCAGTGAATCCCATGTGCATTTACCGTCACCCCGAGAAGAAACCTTCGGAGGACGGGGGCTCGGAGCAGAAGAAAGCCCCGGAGCTGACCAACCCACGCGTGTGGGAGCTGTCCGAAGCCAATTCCCGCTTTGCCACGGAGTTGTACAAGCAGCTGGCAGCCTCCAAGGACCACAATGACAACATCTTCATGTCGCCTCTCAGCATCTCCACGGCTTTCGCCATGACCAAGCTGGGAGCTTGTAACAACACCCTCAAGCAACTCATGGAGGTAACCAAAGGGTGACCGTTGGTCCGAGCTCCCCGTGGGTGCAAGGCTTCCACCCGGAGCCTGGGACGGCCTTTCAGTCTTCCCTGGAGGAACCTGAACAGTTCCAGGGAAGCCGGCTACTCAGGAACAAAGCGCTAGGTCTTCTTGTAAAAGAAATTCCGTTGTCATGGGAACCATCACCCCGACTTATCATTTTGTAAACGCGGGAGAGCTCCTCTACCCCCCTTCTGTTCTGGGGCTCACAGGGCCAGCTGGGGGCCTTCAGAGGCGCAGCTCCTGTCCCTATGGCGTATGCAAGACCCCGCCCTTGGTGGTGTGGGTACAAAGACAAACTTTTACAAATTTCTGCTGGGTGGATATAACATGTAAACAGATATGTTTATTTGAAGACGAGGAAGTAAACTTTTACAGCTAATGCTATGGGTTCTATGGGTACAAGTTCTTTTTTGGGGGGCTGAGGCAATTGAGAGTAAGTGACTAGCCCAGGGTCACACAGCTAGGGAATGTTAAGTGTCTGAGACCAGATTTGAACTCAGGGCCTCCTGACTTCAGGGCTGGTGCTCTATCCACTAGCTGCCCCTGGGTACAAGTTCTTAACCTGGGGTCTGTAAATTTATTTTCTGGAAATATTTTGAAAATGTGCTTCAGTATAATTGGTTTTCTTTATAACACTGTGTATTTCATTTTATGTATTTAAAAACTTATTTTGAGCCGGGTCCATAAGATACAGCAGACTGTCAAAGGAACCCAATGATTAAATAAGGTTAAGAACCCTTGTCTTATGTGATGGCTCATGAAAAAAGCTAAGGATCTGAATCAAATCAAATCCAACAAAGATTTTTAAGTGCCTATCCAGGCAGACAGTGCCATGACACCCCACCTTAGAAATAACTCATACTCTGGAAAAGAAACCACCTCTTCTTTTACTATATATTCATTATGTTTACAATTTACAAAAATACAATTACAAAAAATTTACAATTTACAAAAATAATTACATTACAAATAAATTTTTTGAGTCCCAAATTTGCTGCCTCCCTCTAGCTCTTCCCTTCCCCATTGAGAAGGCAAGCAATATGAAGTCATTTATATATACATGTGAAGTCATGCAAAACATTTTCATATTGACCATTTATTTTTTTTTAAAGTAAGTATTCTTTTAAAAAAAAGTAAGCTTCAGACTGCATTCAGAGTTCATCAGTTCTTTCTTTCTTTGGGTAAGGATAGCATTTTTCATCACAAGTCCTTCAGAGTTGTCGTAGATCTTTGTATTGCTGAGAATAGCTAAGTCTTTCATAGTTCATCATCTGATATTGTTCACATCCTTTGCCTATTTATCAGTTGGGGAATGGCTTGTATTTTTATAAATTTGGCTTGGTTTCGCTATATATTTGAGTAATGAGAAACATTTTCTCTTACAAAAACAGCTTCATATTTTTTCTGAACATATCATTTCTGAAAAAAAAAATAACTCTAACTTTTAGCAGAAGTTTCTAGATTTGTTTTTTACTGAATGGAAACAAGGGCTAGTACAGAGATTTTACCAAAATTGAAAGCCAGCACAGGGAAAGGACTTAAGCCCTCTGGGAATAACTAACTCAACTCTTTTGTTCAGAAGAAAGGAGATCTTTGAGAACACTGAGGGCCACTTGCCTTTTCCAGGTCTATCTATAAAAAGCATTTGAATTATGATTGGACTTTAAAATGTCCCCACCTTTAAGGAGGCCCAGTGTCTCTGCTCAACAAGATCACAGGTATGATCTTTGTGGGAAAGGAGTAAGAGTCCAGAAATACTGGTTCCAAGACAAGCAAACTTCTCTCAGCCCTCCTTCCTACTGCAGGGAGTAGGCTTGGGGTCTGTATGCCTCCCTGTGAGGTATGTAGCCAGCCATGGTTTGCACAAGAGCATTGGTGGAATAGCAGAGAAAGACTCCTAATGTGGGAACTTGGAACCACAGCTTTGGGCTGGGCCCTCCAGGAGGGTACAAAACACAAAAACACACAGAAATCAGGTTAAAACAAAATCCTGACAGAAGCCACAAGTTGTCTGAAGGATGAAGATGAAAATCTTAGCAACGTGGAGTTGAGGATTAGTTTATTTCAGTAGGAATTGGCTATTTGTACATGAATCTCATGTTTTCTTAGTCCCAAGCAGCTAGAAAAGCCTCTTTCTTCTTCCCTTCTCTCTAGACTGGCTGCCTATAAGGGAGGACCTTTCAAATCAAGGTGACAGGTGGCCAGTTTATATCAATATAAGGAGAGTTGCCTCTTGTTTCCTATCATAATCTAAAGTAATAAAAGGTAGGAAAGTTGGCTGTGCTCTCCCACTTTAGAAGTAGGACACACAGTTTTATTTGGGATGGCAGGATAGGCAACTTAAGGAAGGAAAGTTGGTATGTGAGCTTGAGTCAATTTCCCCTAATTTCATGTAAAAATCATTTTTAAACATGTTTTTAAAACTTTGATTTCTAGATTCTCTTCCTTCTTCCCTCCCCACCCCCATCCTATTGAGAAGGCACTGTAAAGTCATATTGTGAAAGAAAATATAGATTTCCTCCCCCCCAAAAAAATCCTCAAGAAAAATAAAGTTTAAAAAAAAAAGGTATGTGAAGCTTGAATCATTAATGGCCATGGCTATAATTCCACTATTGTTGTTGTTGTTGTATTTTGTGGGGGAGGCAATTGCAGTTAAGTGATTAACCAAGTCACATAGCAAGTAAGCTGTCTGAGGTCATATTTAAATTCAGGTCCTCCTCACTCCAGAACTAATGCTCCATCCGATGTGCTACTTAGCTGCCCCTTAATTTCACTATTTTGACCCAGTGTCTCCATTTTTTTTTTTTTAAGAAGAGAAAGAACTCTCTAATACAAAGTCTCAACTATTATTTCTGAGCTGGGAGTGCTGAATCAGACCCGAGTTTGAGCCTTAACTTTTCCATTTGATACCTGAATGACCTTTGGCAGGTTATTTAATCTGTCTGGGTCTTGAGTTACTCATCTGTAAATAAAGGGTTTGAACTAGATTAGGGCTTTCTAACCTGAAGTCTATAATAGTCTCTTAAAATATATTTTAGTTAAATATCATCTAATTATTTAAATATTATTTAATTGATGATATTATTTAAAAATAGATTTCATAGTAGTTGGCTTTCTTTGTAATCCTATGCATTTTATTTTATTTTATGCATTATCTGTTGGCTTTACCAAGCTGTTGAGATAATACAAATATATAGTTAAGAACCCCTGGTTCAGATGAGCAATAAGGTTCTGGTTCTATGTTCCTATGAACTCCTCTGTGGTTCTTTAGCACCTTTGTTTGGTTTTTTCAGGTCTTCAAGTTTGATACCATTTCAGAGAAAACATCAGATCAGATTCATTTCTTCTTTGCCAAGCTGAATTGCCGGCTTTATCGAAAAGCCAATAAATCCTCTGAACTGGTGGCAGCCAATCGCCTCTTTGGAGAAAAGTCACTCATCTTCAACGAGACTTACCAGGATATCAGTGAGGTGGTGTATGGAGCCAAGCTTAAGCCTCTGAACTTCAGGGTGAGTTGGATGGGTGCCCTTCCTTCCATCAGCAGTCTCCCCAAACCCTCAGAGATCCCGTTGGAAGCAAGTGTTTTGGGATTTTTCCCTTGAAAATGTAGTGTTCTTTCTTTAAATAAGATGAACCTGAAATAGATGGATGAGAATAAAGCTAGTCCCCTTGTTTTTCATTGTTTTCCATCCTTCAAATGGAAGGTGTCTGAAGAAGCATTCCCCCAGCTCACTGATGGGTCCAAGGTCTGTCGATTACCCTCCAACTGGCTTAGTCTGTCTGCTGAGAATGTACAAATAGAGACTAATCTGTGTATCTATGTGTGTATGTGTAATCTGTGTATACATACTCTATATAGAAACAAAGGGACAAAATGTGGGGAAGCATGTTCAAATCATTTTTGTTCTGTCTCTTTAGGAAGACCCAGAGCTGTCAAGAATGACCATTAATGACTGGGTTGCAAACAAGACTGAAGGGCTCATCACCGATGTCATTCCTAAGGGTGCCATCACTGACTTGACAGTCTTGGTGCTGGTCAACACTATTTACTTCAAGGTACTTAAAAAGCTCAAAGGTCTAATTCTCTCCCCACTCTCCCATGGGGAAGGTTTTGAAGTGAGAAAGAAGGTTCACCCAGAAATTTGGGATGATCTTTATTCTTGAACACGCCACTATCGAATTTCAATATATTTCCTGATTATTGTGTGCAAGGCACTGTTCTAGGACCTATGGGGGATGAATCAGATAATAGTTCTTGTGCACTAGGAGGGGAGAAAAGTCATGAGACAAATAAGTTACATAGAATATATATATATATGCATATATATTTACATATATGTTCACACTATATAGAATATATAGGAGAGAATATTAAAGTGTCATCAGAGAGGTATGAATAAGGAGTCCTTCCAGAAGAGGGAGGGATAATTTCAAGCTAGGAGGATCAAGGAAGGTTTCATGGAGGAGACACTACTGGAGTTGGGTGTCAAGGACAGACAGAAAAAGCTGGGGGGACATTGTGGTAGACATTCTGCTAGAGTCCCATGGCACATGTTGGAGATCCGAGAGAGTAGTTTTTGTTCAGCTGCAGCTGCCACAATGGGATCTAAGGAGCAAAAATAATTGTTTCCTCTTCAGGGTTTCCAAGTATAAAAGGATATAGACATCACCAAAATTAACACAGTGATTTTCAAGTTTGTTAATCAACTGCGTGTTGTATACATGTGAACACCTAGGCATGTATGTAGATACACCAATTTGTGCTTAGGTTGTATAGACCACCTGTGTCAAATTCAAATGGGCAGTGTGTTTAGTAAAGCACAGATGGACATATCTGTGTTATTTTTTATTTTGCTAAGCATCCCCCAGTTCCATTTTAATTTGGTTCTGTCTGGCTAATTTAACTCCTCTGGGGTATATATACTCTTAGAATTAAGTGGGGGTGCTTACTCCCTGGATCTTTACTGACTGTAAAGAACACCATCAGCTCACAGCCAGGCTCTTGGTTATGTCCTGATTATGCCAACAGAGTTCAAATTCTGACAGGAAATTTGGTAGGGCTTGAGCTCTAGGCCCAGCAATGAGCAATGCGACTTTCATTAAAGAACCGGCCCGGCAGTGCGGTCCATCACCAGAAGGTTGCCCAAAGTAAATTTCTCAATAACTTTTGAAATGTGAATGTCTCTGCCATTGGAGGGTGAATTCTCCACTAAGGAAACCTTAAGTTTTCCAGGATATCAGGGCACACACATTAATGAACAAAGATTGAGGTCCTCTCCATCTCTGGGAGCTGCTTCAAGAACTCCATGGTGGGCACATATGGTCGTACCTCCTTCCTTTCCTCCTTCAGTGTCATTGCAGACCCACGAAGCCAGGAATCTGTAAGGATGGGAACCATTGTTCCAGAGGGCCGATCCAAGGCTGATTGAGAGGAGGAGGATGGACAGGACATTGTGGCGGTGTGGGAACAAAGGGCCAGGGATACTCGAGCCCCTCCTAGCAGCATCTGGCTTATCGTGTATGCACCATAACAAATGGAGGCAAGATCTGTCTGTGGCTGCTCTCTGATGGGTCAAAGCCAGTCACCAAGGCCAGAAGCCAGTTGGGATGAAGACGTGAACCTGTCTACCTAAAAAGAATAACATCCATCCCTTTCCCTATTCCTTCATCTGGCCACTTATGGGGGAAAAGGGACAAAAATAGAAATGCAACATGGCATAATGGATAGAAAGCTGGCTTTAGTCATCAGGACCTGGGTTCAGGAGCTACCTCTGACATAAAGGCTATGATCATGGGCAAGTCATTTAACCTGTATCCAGACAACTCTCTAAAATTATAAATTGCTGAATAGTTGCCTCCTCTGGTATATGATAAGATGCTTAACAAATATTTGTTGACTAACTACTTGCATTAGTAGAGGAAGATTCTCCAAACTAAGGAAATCACAAATATGACCCCAAAAAAGCAAATAAATTAAGATGATTTTTAAGTAATGAATGGCTTTGTAATTAACAAAATAATTAAATGCAGCATCAACCCTTAGCATTGCTGAGTCCCTGACAAATGTAGAAACTCAGCCACTCAAAGGTAACAGTTGCTTGGAGAGATGGAGGTTCTGCACATCTGGGTATCAAAAATCACCTCAGACTCAGCTATAAAAATGATCTGGACTTTTTTCTTTAGAGAAGCATAAAATCCTCTAAGGACCTTGTGGTCCTTATCTGGTCCAACTCTCTCATTTAAAGAATATGTATTTTTATTTATTTCATGAAATAGTTCCAATTACACATAAAAATATTTTTAACAAATATTTTAAAAAAATTTTTGAGTTCCAAATTTCTTCCCATCCCCCTGCTCCTTCACTCTTGGTGGCATAGGGGATAGAATGCCACATTTAGAATCCGAGGATCTTTCAAATCCAGCCTCAGACACTAGTATGATCCTTGGGCAAGGGACTTAACCCTGTTTGTCTGTTTCCTGTTATCCTTGCCCCCAAACCCTGGAGTTAAGATATGGCTGAAAAACAACTGAATAACAACATACATGTGAAGTCATGCAAAACATTTCCATATTAGTCATGTTGCAAAAAAAAAAAAAAACCATAGACCAACCCTCCCCCAATTAAGTTTTAAAAAAATATCCTTCAATTTGCCCTGAGAGTTCATTAGTTCTCTATGTAGAAAAGGATAGCATTTTTCATCATATTGTCTTGGAATTGACTTGGATCACTGTCAGAGTAGTACAGTTTTTCACAGTTGATCAGCTTTGCAATATTGTTCATCATTTCTCATATTACAGTAGTATTCCATGAAAATCATATACCACAACTTGTTCGGCCATTTCCCAATTCAGTTTCCAAATTCTTTGCCACCACAAAAAAGATTGCTAGAAGTATGTATCCTTTTCCTTTTTCTTTGATTTCTTTGAGATACTGATTCAATAAGGTGATATTTCTGGGTCAAAAAGGATGCGCAGTTTTATAATCCATTGGATATAGTTTCAAATTGTTCTTTAGAATGGTTGGATCAGTTCACAACTTCACTAACAGTGCAATAGTGTCTCAATTTTTCCATTCTTCTTCCAGCATGCCATTTTCTTTTTCTGTCATGCTAATTAATCTGGTCGGTAGGAGGTGGCATCTCAAAGCTCTTTTAATTTGAACTTAATCAGGAGTGATTTAAAATTTTTTTTTTATGTGACTGTAGACTTCTTTCTGAAAACTGCCTGTTCATATTCTTTGACCATTTATATCAATATGCTTGTATTTTGATAAATTTGGCTCAGTTCCCTATATATCTGAGAAATGAGACCTTTATCAAAGAAAACTGCTGTAAACATTTTCTTCCAGTTTCCTATTTCCCTTTTAATTTTGGTTGCATTGGTTTTGTTTGTACAAAATTTTTTTAATATCATATAATCAAAATGATCAATATTACTTCCTGTGATCCTCTCTATCTTTGATTTGGTCATAAACTCTTCCCTTATCCATACATCTAACTGGTAAATTTTTCCATGCTTCCTTAACTCACTTATAATATAAACTTTATGTCTAAATCATTCATCCATTTTGATCTTATCTTCCAACCCCATCATTTTAAGGAAATTGATGTCAGGCACCATTAGGGACTTGGCAAGATCAAACAAGTATTAAGATCAAAACCAGGTTAAAGCCCTAAAGAGAGACAGACAATGACAAAGGCAAAAGCAGGCAGAGAGGTTGGGCATTTATTAAGTACTTCCTATGTCCTAGGCGCTAATGTGGAGTGCTAGAGATCCAACTCCTGTCCCCACTTCTAATACAGGAAAGAGAACACTTAAAGGGAGAGAATGGGAAAAGGGAGGGCAGGGAAAAGCCTGGTTTGGAAACGGCGACTGACCCAGGAAGTGACGCAAGGACCCAGTTCTGGACAAGAAGAAGCAAAAACTCATGCAGATCCTGAGACTCCAGACCTAGAGATGTGCACCTGGCCTGGAGTAAGGAAGACAGACCTGCATTAAAATCCAGCTTCACTTAACCTCCATCTGCCTCAGTTTTCCTAAAATGAGGATAATAATAGCACCTGCCTCCCAGAGGCATTGGGAGGAAATAATTGTAAAGTACTTAGTACAATGCCTGGCATATAGTAAGTACTCTATAAATATTATTGTTATTATTATTATTAGTCTTTTATTCCAGAGTATCATGCCATCTTTGATGAACTCTCCCAGGGTCATTAGGAAATACATAATTGAAAAATGCTTAGTATAATGCTCAGCACACAGTAAACACTCTATAAATATTAGCTGTTATTATTATTAGTCTTCTTTCTAGAGCGTGATGCCATCTCTGACAAACTCATAAAATTCCAACTTCTCTCTTCACCAAGATTTCCAATTTGATGATTCCTGGGGCTGTGGGTGTAAAAGGAATGGGAGATCAATTAACCAGCTTAGTTAGGGGTCTAACTGGAGGCCCTGTCATGGTACGGGCTTCCTTGAGAATGGCGCTGCTTCCTTTGGGGGGATCCTTTCTAAGGGCAGGAGTCCGGTCTCCAGCCTCAAATTAAGAATGTGAATGGGTGTCCCGCCTCCTCCTTCCCCAGGGCTGGTGGAAGTCCCAGTTCAGCCAGGAGAACACCAAGGAAGAGCCCTTCTACAAGGCTGATGGGGAGCAGTGCTCGGCACTCATGATGTACCAGGAGAGCAAGTTCCGCTACAGTCATGTGAAGGGTAGCAGCCAGGTAGAGGTGCTCGAGCTGCCCTACAAGGGCGACGACATCACCATGGTGCTGATTCTGCCCAAGCCCAACAAGCCCTTAGAGAAGGTGGAGAGGGACCTGACCCCTGACATACTCCGAGAGTGGCTGGAGAGCCTACAGGAAACCTTGCTGGCAGTTCACGTGCCCCGATTCCGAATTGAGGACAACTTCAGTGTGAAGGACAACCTTCAAGACATGGGCCTGAAGGATCTTTTCAACCCGGAACGGGCCGAGCTGCCAGGTGAGTGGGAGCATTTTGGGACTTCTCCTGTCTCCCGGGCCTGGAGACATGATAGATAGGTACCTGATTCTGAATGCTCTTCCTCTTCCTCTGACATCCCCAAGCATGCTACAGTCACAAATGACAGAAAGAGAAATGGAAAAGTGTACTAAGGTTACTATTTATTTAGTTTTTATTAAATTTTTAACATTTACATTTTAATATTTAATATAATTTTACATTTTAATATTTAAAATTTTAATACTTACTAAGGCAATGGCTAATGAATCTATTGGAAACATTGTCGTGTGCTAAAACTGGTTCTAGTTTTTATAAAATTTTACCCTTACTATCTTTTTAGAAGGAAGGAATCAAAAAAAAAATATTTATGAGGACTTACTATGTGCTAGTTGTTGTTAAATGCTTTACCATTATCTCCTTTGAGCCACACAATATCCCTGAGAGGAAGGTACTATTCTTATGTCTATTTAACAGATGAGGGAACTAAGGCAGACAGAAGTGAAGTGACTAGTTAGGCTAGTTAAGCTAGCTAGTTAAGTGTCTAAGGCCACACATGAAATCAAAAGTCTTAGCTCCAGGTTCAGCTCTATCTACTAGGTCACCCAGCTAACTCTTTGAATGGTGATTAAATTTATTCTTAAAATCAATTGCTTCTAAATTGATGGCTAACAATTTTCTAACAAGGAGTGCAGACTGATATGTCCTTATCCTCTCTGTCTCTTTGTGACCCCACGGGGGTTTTCCTGGCTAAGTGGTTGGCCATTTACTTCTCCAGCTCAGGAAACTGAGGTAAACAGGATTAATGATTTGCTCAGGGTCACACATTTAATGTCTGAAATCAGATTTCAACTCATACCTGTTTTTTAGACATGGCCAACAAGGGAAAGTATTTTGCCTTACTCTACTATTATTATATTTATTACAAACTTTTTTCCTTTTTTTCCCCCCGTGTGTGTGTGTGTGTGTGTGTGTGTGTGTGTGTGTGAGAGAGAGAGAGAGAAAGAGAGAGAGAGAGAGAGAGAAAGACTGGAGGTAGAAAAGGGAAGTTTTGGTTAATTTAAAAAATTGATTTTGAAAATAAAAGCATAAAAACAGTATAATAAAGAAATAAGATGAACTGAAAGAATCGTTTTATAAAATTACCTAAACCAAACACAGATTGTTACAGATTATGACACAGATCCAGGAGTCATTGTCTAAATGACTTTCACAATTATGTGCTTTTTCATTTTCTTCTTTGGGATTTGTGTAACTATAGTACTCTTTAAAATGTCAGGAGACTGGACATTTTAATGCAGAATTTGTCTGGATCTGACTTTTATTATATTTGGCAATCTGTCAATTGCCATCCCCTCCATTTACAAAGGGGATGATGGGTTTTGATGATAAAGAATCCTCACAGAATGTGTGGCTTGGCTTTTATATATTTTTCTAGAAATATAGCTTTTATGCTATTCTGTGTTTGTGAGCACAAATTTGAGTTCCTGTGAGCCAGTCCAAATGATCCTAAGTATTTTTCAATATGTGATAAATATGGGGGCAGCTAGGTGACACAGTGGATAGAGCACCAGCCCTGAAGTCAGGAAAGACCTGAGTTCAAATCCGGCCTCAGATATTTAACACTTCCTGGCTGTGTGACTCTGGGCAAGTCACTTAACCCTAATTAAAAAAAAAAAAAAAAGTGATAAATATGTTGGTAATAATGTTGAGTGGGAAGGCTGGACTCATTTAATTCAACTGAATGCAATAAGCTCTTTTAACTTGAGGGGATTCTCTTTTGGGAGTAACTAGCTCCTCTGTCTCAGGATATGGTCCTTTTGTTGCTTTTTTTCCCCAGGGATCATTTCAGATGGCCAGGGAGACTTGTTTGTTTCGGATGCATTCCATAAAGCATTTCTGGAGGTCAGTAAATCTCTCTGTCCTGTTCCTTTTTTTCTCATTCTATCCGGTTACGCTTCTCATAGATCTGAAACTCTGTAACCTTGTTCCAAGGGTGGCTATGGATGTGGGCAGATGGCAGAGGAACCTTCAATCATGATGACTAGCAGGGTCTCACCTTTGCAAGTCATGGTTAACAATATCTCTCTGGTCCCAAGCCACCAGCTCCTCCTTCTGTTGGTGGCTAAGTGCTATTGCAGTCCCTCAGAACTACCCTTCTGACAGTGTCTAATACAATGAATCCTTTCCTTCTACCATCTTCCACCATCCTTTAGTTTAAAATGTCCTTTACAGCTTTTTCAGAGAAAATTTAGTAAACTTGTTTTTGGTGTGTTGATAGGGTAATTACAATTTAGTATTTTGGCCTTCTTGAATAATTTACTTGGATCTTAATAGGGAACTTCAAGGGCCAAATGGGTGAATAATGTGCACATTTTAGACAGTGTGGCTGGTTGCGGTAGGGTAGCTCTTTTTCTTGGAGTTATGGGGCTAAATGCTGCTCAGATGATAATATGGAAGTAATTACCTATTCCCTGTATACAGAGGGCTGACCCAAATAATCAATCAAAAGCAGGCTACCAGCTTCCCAGACAGGCAACCCTTAAAATAATGGCTTTTAACTATTGGGGGACTCAACAGAAATCAAATTTCAATGTTTTTTCCCCTACAACAAGTGTAACCAGAAGCAGGGAATCCTTATTATCTGTATTCTGAATACAGAAAGTGGGAGGAAGTGAGAGGTGTCTGACCTTCAACCCCCTGAAAAAATAAAATGACATCTCGGTTCTAGCAGCCTTCTGCTAAAGATCAATGGTGTATACTAGTGTTGTAACCTACCTGATAGATCTTGCTCAAGGTCAAAAAGCACTTGATGCTACTGTTTCTTTCTATTCAGTCTCCCTCCCCACCAAAAAAATTCATATTTATTTTATATATCAATCAATTTACAAGGATTTAAGTGTTTCTTACATGATAGGCACTTGATGACCAGAAGTCACAGAGCCTTCTTTGAAATATAAGCTAATGGTGTGATTGTTGAGGGAGGGCTGTTTACCTTAATGATGAATTAAGTATGCAAAGCACAATGCTGCATTTTTAGAAATACTGTAGAGAAACTTGAAATTTGAGAGAATTCCTTTTTTGTGAGTTGAAGAAAGAAGGCTTCCTTGTTTCCCTGATACATTTTGTATATAGTCATGTGTTTATATGTTGTCTTCTCCCCAGTAGAATGTAAACTCCTTGAGGGCAAGGGACATCTTTGCATTTCCATCACCTAGAAAAGTTATGACAAATACTTGGAGATTAATAATTGCTTGTGGTTGACTGATACCGAAAGATGTTAGAACCATCACGTTTGGCTTAAGTAGGACTAAACCACTATCCAAATTGGAATTGGTTCTCTGGTCTTTCAAAGCCAAATGTCTTCCCAATGCCTTCCAGTTGGTTCATTGTTCTCAGCTCAAATCAGGGATGGAACTACATCTGTATAATTGTAAGCCCTGTTTCCAATGTGCTGACTTTGATTTTGAATGGCCCTAAAAGGCTCATTTAATCATTCAGCCAAGTGTACTCACAAGTGTATCAGGCATTATGGATGCTGAAGATACCAGAAGTAAAATATAAACTCAAGGTGTCTGTCCTTGGGAAGCTTTATAGTCTGGTCCTTTTTCTGGCTAACTACTTTACGCTGGTCTCATTACTGAGCTGATTTTGGGGTTCTCCCTGGGGAAATCTGCTCCTATCAGCAGAAGCTGATGCTGATCTGAACTGATGCTGGTAATTCTATTCCCAGAACTCCAGACAGATTCTTCTGAACTATTTAAAGGCACTGGAATATCATTGGAAGAAACCCAAACATGAATTTACTCTAGACTACTTGTGGCCCTTAAACCATATCAGTTCTCTGTTGGGTTCAAGAAGTGATCCCCAGGAGGCCCCAAGAAGCCACCAGGGTCTGGGATCAGCTTAGAAACCTAAGGGCCACAGCTAATAAGAACTTAATCTCTGAGGAAATAATTTTGTGAATCCTCATTTTGTGTGCTGGCCTTGAGAAATCTGCTAGTTAAGCATTGTTCTAGTTTTTCTATTTGGCTCTGGGTCCATTATTGAGGATGTGAAATACTCTGTTGCAATTTATTTTCACAAAGCTTGTTCTTGCAAAAGCCACAGTGAAGAAGCATGAGCTGACTGAGCTGCATGGAAACCTGTGGAAGTATTTAACTGTAGATAGCAAAGAGCACAGAGAATTCCATATGGAGGGGGACACAAAGAGCTTGCTCAAGTAGAGTGAATACAGTCTTGGGGCCCAGGCCAAACATTTCTGGAGAAATCTGCTTTCTGCTGTGTCACCTCCAGAAATCCTCTCACTCTTTCCCTGGGGTAGGAGGCTGACTTCCTCTTCTCAGGGGACCTGAGTCTTTACCGCCCCAAGAACAACATGACGTCTCCCCCGGATGGCCTGCACCCAGATTCCTCCAGGGAGAGCTAGCCCAGCCTGAGAACCAGCGTGGCCAGAACAGAGCCGCTGCCAGGGCCACAGGCCACTGAGGGATGGCAGGGGTGGGGGGGGAGGGAGCGTCTCGCATGGAGGGGCGCTTTAGGAATGGAGAAAAGGGGTGATTTCAAGTGACCCTAGTTTTCTGGCTCAGGAGAGTAGATGTGCTTCTGTGATGCAGTTACACTCCATTCCTCTGGCTTCACAAATGTGCTTCCTGATGGGAAACTCAGTAGCATTTAAAGAGCCTAAAGGGTCAGCTGGCAGGGCTGCTGATGTCTGTGCAGCTAATGTGATCTTCCCTCCATCTAATGGCAGGTAAACGAGGAAGGCAGTGAAGCTGCCGCAAGCACTTCGGTGGTGATTTCTGGGCGATCGCTCAACTTCAACAGGGTGACCTTCAAGGCCAACAGGCCTTTCCTGGTTCTGATCAGGGAAGTTACCCTCAATACTATCATTTTCATGGGCAGAATATCTAACCCCTGTATGAACTGAGGTACACCTGCGCGTCTGTATCTCTCCCTAGTGTGGTTTGTGGATACCAGGAAATAAAATGTTGACTATTCCTGTTTTGGGTTATGTGTGAACTTTTTATCTTCAAAAACCACTGAGAAAGGGAGGTAGAAATTGCCTACTCCTGGTGGGGTTCCTGCAAAACCATCTGTAGTTGAGAAAGTGTAGCAGCAAAGATAATGCTGAGACACGGCCAAAGAACAGGGGATCCAGGAAGTCATAGTATTGCCATCACATATTAAAATCTAAAGTTACTTAAATTGTTTCTATGTACAAGAAAAGAGGGGTCAGGATAAGAGTATTAAACCATTTAATTCTCAAACCACTCACATGCATAATGTTCTTTTACACAGTGTTAAAATAAAGAGGAAAATGCATTTTCTTTATACAAACAGAATTTCAAGTATACATTTATAGAATTTTCAAAGATTCCTAACCAAGTTGCTAAGTTTTCATTCACATTGTTCTTAAAGCTGTTCAACGAGAAAGCTTTTGCTAAACTGCTTTAAATACATTAATATAGTTCTGTATCTTCACCTTTTCTGTTTCCCCTTGCCCCAAACCCAGTCTTCTGCCCACCCTTGTGCCCTCCCCCCACAACACTGCTCCCGGGGCTATCCGCCAGGAGACATGCAGCCCCACCAAGAACTATTATCCTGTGATTGGGGGAAGAGAAGAGTCTAAGGGAAGAGTGTTGAGAAAACTTATAATCTAAGGGAATAATTCTGATATCTAGAAGTAACAAGAGTAGGACGCCACCTAGACCACTTGGTTCTTCGGTGTGAACACTGACTCTTCAAATCAAAAGGACCTCAAGGGTCATCCCCCACATTAAGTAGAAGTAAATACAGTTGGAAACTTTCCTAACTGTGAAAAAAAAAAATCCCTAAGGTTGGGAATTAATCCTGAATTTTGAATCGGGGGGGCTAACATTTGGAGACTTCTTCCCATCTGGGGTTATTTTTTTTTCTTTGGGGGTGGGGCTCATTTAAAAACGGACATTTCTGAATTCGTGCATTCCACAAACCCATCTGATCTACTTTTCTTGGGGAGGGGTTGCTGAGGCAGGAGGCAGAGCTGCACTCATTTGCCAGGTGATGGCAGCAGCAAAAAATCTGGCAACAGCTCTCCCTCCTCAAATCCTACCCAAATGATCTGGCTGTAAAGCCAGCAACAGCCACACATAATAAGATTTAAAGTGCATTTTTTTTTTTTCAGTAAGGGAGGGGTGGTTTACATTTAAGTGATAATGGTTAAAAGGTGGGGGAAAAATAACCCTACAGTATTCATATCTCTAGGTAGATATGTTTAAGGTTACAGTAAAACATACTTTTTAAGCAACTACTTTTCAACCTAAGATGCAAAAGCCCAGTCCCTCAGCTTCAGCAGTAACAGAGAGGAGGAGAAGCAGTCCTGGGCTATTGTTTTCCTGATGCATCTTTGTAAATGGAGTAATTGCTCCAGGAGAAGGGCATAACCTCAAATGTTAATTTTTCAAAAGGGAAAAAGTGATTGGTAAACATTTTAATCGATAAATATAGTCTATCATGTTCTCCCTTTTAGGGGATATTTTAGAAACTGATTGTCTGTTTCAGTGTGAATCCTTCTTGGTTAATATATGAGGAAAAACCACTTGCAATGTTAGTAAGCCTGTATGCTGCTTAGGAATGTTATGATAACCTACAAACTCACAGAGAGAGACGAGGGCAGTACTGTAAAATTGAGAAATTGGGGATTTCTTTTTCCCCTCAATTCCTTTAGTTACCACCAGAATAGAATCTGGCCATTTTCAATCTGATACTCCACTTCTTAGGAAAACCAAAGTGCTTTCCAAAAGGAAGAAAAATGCTACATCTCCAGCTTTGTGCAGAAGTGAGAAGCCTGAGGTCATGAAGGGAAATGTGTCTTGGAAGGCTGGCATCTGAGTGCACTACTATTTGCTTTTCATAGAGGCCAGTGGGAAGGCACAGTGCCCAGGGATGATGAGGGAGAGATGGGACAACACCCACCACATAAGAAAAAGCACCATAGAGAACAGTTTGGATAGATTTCTTTCAGCCTGTAATCACCTGAAAGAAACTCAGTATCTGCTACATTAGTTTTTCCCTCATCCTACCCTCAAAGCCTTCCCACCAGCATGGATAGACTTCCCACTAAATTCTGAGGAGACAAGTGTAAGGGCTATTCTAATCAACTCCTCCCCTGCACAGACTTCAGCTGAAATTCCCAAATTTAATTTAAAGTACTAATTTTGTCTATTAGTAAGGGAGGAGAAAAACTTTTCTGACATTCTCAGAAGGCTAAAAGTATCCCAGACCCAAGCTCCCCCATTCACAATTCTTGCTGTCATATCTAGAGGCTCAGATGGAGAGTAATGGGGTGAAAAGGACTGGCTAATAGCACCCTACAAAAACCCTTAGCCAGCTGAAGAGTCAATGGATTAGGATAAGAAATAACTTCCATCGATAGTGTCTCAGAAAATGCTGTCTCGAGAAGGATCTTCTAGAGAGTCAAAGAGAAACAGTTCTCAAGCCCAGGAGGCCGGGGAAGTCTGTCCAAGGTTTACAGTTATTTGCCAAGATGAAATTTGGTTCATCTCTTGAGGCAAGTGCAAGGTGAAAACTTCTTTTTTTCTTCCCTCTATGCTCCTGTCTCCCCAAATAAAACACATTAATCCAGTGTGGCTAAGGGTAGCATACAAATGGAGTAAAGTTTCACAGTAAGCCATAGATCCTGCTGTTCAGTGTGAAGACCCTGCCAGAGGGAGGCACAGGGTCCAGTGGGAAGAATGATGGGTTATGGGTCTACGCACATTGGCTAGAATCCTGGCCCTGCCACTGCTCACAGATGGGGCACTACAGACATGGCTTCACCTCCCTGGGCCTCGGCTTCTTTATCTGTGAAATGAAGGGGTTAGATGGCTTCTGTAGCTCTTGGCCCAGCTGGTGGCCCTAAAGTCTCAGCCTCACCATGGAGAATGTGAAGCTCCACGGCAGCAGTAAATGCCAAATGGTCACAGCCCATCACCCCAAGAGGAAGGAAGCCTTTTCTATAAATGGCACCATGAGTCTACAACATTTATCAATTCAGCAAACAGGCAGAAACTGCTGTTATCAAACAGCTCTAACCTTTGCTGACTCAGCTTCTGTGTCAGACTGTTCTCCACCCACCAAAACCAGCTGCCATTGTTTCCCACCCTTTACCCACTTAAATTCAAGTTATAGTTGGGGCAAATGCAGTGAGTTGAATGTGTTCTCTAAGGCAAGAACATTTAGATTGGAATTAGGAATGGCAAAATAGGAAGAATTGTGGGGGCCACTATTTTAGGTCAATGGTTCATGGGTACTTTCTTCCTTTTTTGGTTGATTACATATCTCATTCTCAGTTTCTCTTTTTTATTTGGGTGGGTAGGAGCCAGGAGTGCAACCTTTTTAATACACTGGTTCTAGGAAATATTGAGAATCAGGGATGATGATGGACAAAACAGAAACAGGGTTTTCAGGTAATTGAAGATTAATACAGGGCTACCTGAGCTCTTCAAGGAGCTAATGGAACTAATGGATTCTTTTATATTTTAGAACAGAGATACTAAAAAAAGCTATTTCGGAGTCCTTACTGAACGATTAAAACACCCAGACCTCAGCCACTGCATTTCATTCTGTAAGTCCAGTGAACAATGAAAGCCTCATTTTTGACTGCAATTTTACTTAAGAGTCAAAATGAGAGACAATAGTCAAAGTTACCTGGGTCCACTCTTCCTGTTCAGCTTGACTTAGACACTTTAATTTATATAAGTCACTTTCTTCCTTTTTGGTTGTTTATCCACCATTCTTCTCTCTCACTATAAAAACACCAAAGAGGAAAGAAACCTAAAATAACTGAGAAAACTATATGAGCCTTTTCTATCAGCCAAAAATTGCCTCCAGTAAATGATTATCTGCTTAGCTGCACACATGACACCTAGGTACCTTGGCTTTTATCACAAGAGCAGGAAGAGATACAGTCCACACTACTGATCAAGATGTACTTCAGAAGACTGGAACCTGGAAATTGAAAATTATTATAGGAGACAGTTTGGGAATCTTACACAGTTTTTAGGGAGGAAGGATAAGACAAATGAGAAATAATGATGGATACAGCCATACAAAAGTAGACACAATGATTTCATCTCTTTCCAGAATTACTTTGATACATTTATCCAGATTACCCATTTCATCATTTGCTAATCAATGGTTATGCATCAGATAAGCTTCACCTTGATAATCAATGGCCATACATCAAGGTAGCTTTAGATCAGTCAAATTTAAAAAAAAAAAAAAAGAAAATGAGAGAAGACTCCTTATCACTAAACTATGAAAAACAGTTGTCTAGGTGGGCTCTATAATAATATATATTTTTTAAAACCTCTAAAACCAGTGTTAATCTAAGACATGTGAAAGAGAGATATAGAAGAGATAGAATATTTGTATTCTCCCTCTAACTCCATGGATTTAAATATACTTTATTAAAATTACTTGGGCATTGTTCACTTTGGTTTTATATGCAGAACAAAAAAAATTCTTGACTTAAGATAAAACCCAGCCTTGTTATATTGGCAACACCAGAACAAAAGAGAATTATTCTCTGATCGATGAAAAAGTCAAATGAAAAGATTTTCCTAAACAGGAGCTTATTCCTGAATCTAGGACATTACCATGGTTTAAAGATGGAAAACTACTCTAAAAAAAACCAAAAAAGATGAGCAGTCACAGTAAATGAGTTTCCATGATTTCACTCACCCTTGCCTTCCTAAAATATTAATAATATATTCAGGCAGAAACTTTGTGTTTGCCATTATTCTGACAGTTACATGCTCAATAATGCTACCTGATTAAACTGCCAATAATTATATGGGACAGACTCCTGCGAAACTGGTTCATTCTCTTCCCCACTTTTAGCCAGTTGCTTTTTAGTCTCAGTCTGTAATGCCTTAATAACAGAAGGCTGGCCAAATTAAAAGGTACTTTCTACCTACTAAAAATAGGTAGCTATCAACTTCATCAGCTCTAATAAGTACGCTGAAGGCAGAGTGATGCCTTGTTTTGATTAAATTTATGGTTGGAAATTACTCAAAGGTGCAGCTAGGTAGCACAGTGGATAGAACACCGGCCCTTTAGTCAGGGGGACCTGAGTTCAAATCCGACCTCATACATGTAATACTTCCTAGCTGTATGACCCTGGGCAAGTCATTTAACCCCAGCTACTCAGTACCCTCACCAACTATATTCAAAGACTATTTGAGTTTTTTTATTTGTTTGTTTGCTTGTTCATCTAGATTGAAAAACAAATAAACATGTAGATTTTAGCACTTTTGGATTTTGAAAAAAATTTTTTTTATTTAAGATAGAAAACAAATTGTGGATAAATCTGTGCTTCTGTTTGAAAGCTGTTTTAGCTATGAATGGCCAATAAAATATTTTGTAAACAAAACAGTTCAAATAGAGATTGGGTCCTAAATAATTACACTTAGGGAAAAACTGGTTTTATTACCATCTCTAGATTTAACTTAACTAATTTAAATCATTAATTTAAAAAAAATATGTATTAGTTTCAAATTTAACCCTTGAATTCTAGAAATCTCATTAACCCTGAGATAAAGGTCTTTCAGACTAGAAAAATTTGAGGGTTTTGTGCTCCCATTTAGTCCCTTTTCTTGCTAAGAGTAGGAATATCATCCCCCAACAATGTTAACCAAGTAAAACATAATTTTTAAGAAGATAGCTCCCACGAAATCTGGATGGTCAGGCCCATGTATCATCACTAAACTCTGAAGATCCCATTTTGCCAGATGAACAGTTTTGATGTGTCAACGAGTCCTAATAAAGATACCGGGGTGTTAGCTGGTTTGTATGTAACTGTGCCCAAGGAGATACTGAAGTGAACCTCCATGCCAAATAAAAAATTATCTTTGTACAACACGACTGCTGTCTATCTGAGGATGAACAGGTAATGTGTTAATTGGGGGTCAACAGTGACCACAGGCAGGAAAGCTGGGTCCTGGTTCCAGCTTGCCTACTTACTAACTAGACCAGGTCAAATTTACCATGATATTTCACCTCTGAAACTCAGTTTTTTATGTTCACAAATATTTCCCCTAAGAGATACAGACTCTGATTCCACTAATTTATGGAAAGGCACAAAGAAGTTTCTGAGAAACACATGTCCTAAATGCAAATGATTGGTCTCTAACTTTTGACTCTGTCTAATCAAATGTTAATGAACTGTAGGCCAAGAGAAGTCTTAGGAATGAAAACAACAGCAACAACAAAACACACAAAGATCTGAAAAGGAAGCCCTAAAATCATTTTATGTAAGCATCCACACTTACTCCCTAACTCCTCATATAGACTGAAGCATCCACACTAACAACACAAGAGGGTGCTACCCTCCTAATACTTCACAAACAGTAGTTAAAACAAGAATTTTGGATCTGAATAGACTTTTTGGGATAATCTTATTCTATTACTCTTTGAAAAAGTGATTCCACTGGCTACTCTTGCCAAATGAAAGCCTACAGATAAAATATTAAATCAGGTTTTCAAGTGTTTTGAAGTGGATTTAATTCGAAAAATTAATTTAAAAAAACTTTAACACATAAGCCTGGTAAAGAAAATGTCAGACCTTTCAGCCTGTCCAAGGTGGGCCTGGTTCTTCTTAGCTCCTGGATGCTGCACATTCCCTTCGGTTAGTGCGTGGAGGTAGAAGGGCTAAAGCAGAACAGATGGGGTAGGCTGTGGCTAACACATCCAGCCTCCCCCCAGGGCAACCGGACAACTGGACAACTGGACACATGCTTAGTTTTGAATGGGAGGTAGAAGAATCTGCAATTACTTCTCTGCCTCAAACGAACACCTCTCTTACACAGACACACAAAAGCACCCACATCCACACCCACACATCCTACAGAGTTGGCTGTCTACCTCACAGCTCTATATTAGAGCAAATCCTTGAGTTTTTCATAACCTAACTTTTGTATTATTCCCAATCCCCTCCCAGGTAAGATTCAGGCCATGTTCAATTAAAGTCCTTTTCCTACTTCTCCTCATTTTTAACATGCACCTTATTTTAACACCTATATCTCATCTCAAGGGAACAACTGTATTAAGTGGCTATGCTGTGCTATGTAGCTTTTTTATAAATAGAAAGTGCAAAGAAATATTTTCTTGGCCAAAATACAACCAAAGCAATAAAAAGCTCTCTGTCTGGAATTAGAATTTTAGAATCTTTGACATAATTAAATGAAATTATTCTGTTATCAAGATCACAGTAGATGAGTAAATATATTTATAAACATATACTTAGAAAAAAATAGCTAATAAGAAAATAATCAAACTTACCATTATTCCTTTGCAGGAGCTATCTTTAATATACCAATATGTATTCAAACGAATGTGCACAAACAAATGAATTATACTGAATTACATTAGTGTTATTTTAAGTTTGGCCAGTTTCCCTCCCCTCCCCAGAAAGAAAACAGGCTCGTTTTTAAAAATACAAGTTACTTGAGTTAAAATTATTTTTGTAAAAATAAAATTATGAATGCCATATAAATTCTAGATCTTTTTGCTATGTGACTGTCTTGTCTATTCTACAGAATGCTGCCAGTCACATTTTTTCAGTGATTCTCCCAACTTGGCATCACTGGCACTAAAGGGCCACTTATTTAAAGTATTTCTCCCTCCCTGTAACTTCATTTTCACAGTGGCTCTTTTGGCTTTATTACCTGCCTTATAATTTTTATGTCTATAAAAAACCTGGTTAATGAATTTATAATAAAAATTTTCTCTAGATTGAAGTTGAAAGAACCCTAATCTTACAGAATCTTTTATCTAATTGGCTTTGAATTTTAGACTTTTACTCCTAAGAAAAGCCAAGTGAGGAAGAATAATGTCTGGAGGTCTTTTCCAGATCCCCTTTCCTTTTATTCTATTTTCTCATTCACAGTACCAAACTACAAAATTTACTGCTATTAAATGGGAACCTCTGTCGAGTGAATCACACAATGGGAAGAAGAGCAGGCAAAAGAATTAGTTCTCACAAAAAGAATTATTCCTCTAGGTGATCTTTAAGGGTTTTCTCTGTCACAAAGGGCAGACTCTGAGATAAGTGGTTCATATTATAGTACACAAAAGCATTGCATTTCTCCTCATTTAAAAATCCAATTAGATATGAAGGAAATTACTTTAAGTATCTCTCACCTAGTTTCTCAAATCATGAACTCCAGAACCTCCTTTTCCCTATCACTAATGTGTGGGTGAATCATACCAGGATTAAGGCCTTGGATTTTCAAGAATCCCCTTTTCCTTTTCTGTGTATGCATTCATTCAGGACTTGACAAGAAGCAATTCTCTCCTTCCGACTATAATTACTAGAGAAGTTACTTATATAAGGCACAGGAAATGGCGTCTCAAAATCTTTCTTTGAAGAGAAAGATCATTGAATTGGGGTGATCAACTTGCTAGACTAGAGTTCCAATTTTCTTTAAAGTACCTTTCCTATTAAAGAGAGTGATTGTCTGACTATTACCATCTAGTGCCTCGGAATTATGTTTTAAATCTGAAAGATCTATATAAGAATCCTAAATTTCAGTAATCTATTTTGCTCTAAAATGGGCTTCACATGCCATGCTAATGCCGAAGGATAAAAATTCATGTAAAACTGTGCCTGTAGATTTCCCATGTGAAAAATGTGAAATTTAGAGGAAACTGTTCATCTTAGCATAAACATTTGGGGAAAGAAAAAGATGTTGTCAGACATAGGTAAGATGGAGCTCACATTTCAAAGGGAGTTATAAAATATGCTTCTGTTAAGGAACCTACACCTCAGAGAGAGGGGCCACATAAGCATTTGCTATCACCTGCTTGAAGACTACAAATATAGCTGAAGTCTCAAATTCATATGTGTTGACATACCACATTTTTCACTCCTCTGTAGTAATTTTGGCTCACTTTGCATAGCAAAAGCTACATGTGCTATGTGGGGGGAAGTTCTAAGGTTGGAACATCTCAAAATAAATGAATCAACATACCACACCCATGATCCCAATGCCAAATCAGCCTGAGGTATATTATTCTTGGCTTCTGAAATGGGTCCCATTCTCTCCTTTTTTAGCTCCTTCCCTGATCTAAAACAGTTACCAACTGACACTACTATGCCCAATATCTATTAGGTTTTTCAGTGTTAAGTGATGGAACAAGAAAGCCATGATATTACAATTCGAAAGCCCTCACTTTTGCCAGAGCTGACTTTGGAGCACATCATTCATTCAGAGTAAGACAAAGAAAATGGGTGACTTGAATCTGTGGCAACAATCACCTAATCTAAGGCTACCAAGAACCAACTTCTCCTTAGAGAAAACCCGTTTTCCCAGTCCAAAGAGTCCTCCAGTTACTTCTGTACTCATTATTATCCTGAGAATGTACTCTACCTCACATACAGCATGGCAGATGGCAAGAAGGTGACATGAGAGTAGAGAACAGTTGATTAAGTTTTTAACAAGTCCTACAATCAGAAGACTTGTAACAGAAATGCAGATGTCCAGGATAGATCAAGTACTCTTTTACTGTCAATAGAGAAGGGAATGGAGTAACTATATGTTTATTGTCTGCATGAAGAATTTTGGATTCCAAAACTCAACTGCTTAAGCAGACAGTAAGGTAACAGTTCACATAAAAAGGATCTCAGAATCTGGGATACTGAACGCTCAATACAAATCAGCAGGGTGAGGCTTCAATAGGCAATGGCACATTACCAATTATGAGTATGTAAAAAGTGGCAAAAATGTATTTTTAGGGATGTGCAGAGAAGGATTAAAGAGGTGGATTCATCATGAGGCAGTGAAGAACAGTTGACAGTGCGCTGGACTTGGAAGCCACAAAGACCAGAGTTTAAATCCCTCAGACACTTATAGCTTTGTGATCTCTGTGTCTCAGTTTTCTCTTTGAAGAGTTGAAGGGGATGGACTTTGATGGTCTGTAAGTTCCTCTCTAACTCTAAATCTATGATCCCATTTAGCAAAAGCAAGACACATAATATAGATAGATAAAGTGTTAAGCTGGGACCCACAAAACTTTAAGAGCCAGAAAATAGGCTTTGAGATCATTAAGTACATACAGCCTTTGTGGAAGATTTGTGGGGAGGTAAGGACAAAAATATCATATGGCTAAGTATAGGCCACAATCTGCTTTGGTGCAGTGAATAGCAACACCAATGGAACTCTGGCCCATTGGAGCATGCCAGTAAGTACACCCTTGGCAACCACTGACATTAGACTGCCCAATAAGAGATCCCAGCTCCACCATACTTTGCCCTGTCAGAGGAATATGTTCACTTCTGGGGAATGAATTATTGGGAAAATACTGGGAAGGAGATGAACATCTAGAAGAGGATCCCAGCCATGTCAACTGAAGGAACTGGGAATGTTTACTCTGGAGAAAAGAAGACTCAAGAAGGATGTAATAGTTATTTTCAAGTACTTAAAAGGCCAATTAGGTGGAAAAGGGAAAACCTATTCTGCTTGGCCTCAGGGTGCAGAACTAGGACCAGTGAGTGAAAATTACAGAAAAGCATATTTGGGCTTGATGTAAGGAAGAATTTCCTAACAATCAGAATTTTCCATAAGTGGCTGTTTTGGGAGGTAGTGGGTTCCCATTCTTGAAGAGTTTCAAATGACAACTTGTCTGGATGTCATTCTGCTTCTGCTTTGGGTCTAGGATTTTATAATCTTTGCTCTATACAGAAGATAGTCAGAGGTTTCCTAGAGTGTAAGTATTCTTTAAGGAAATCTCCGAAGCTATGTGAATAAAATTTTCTTTAATTTCATTTAAAGTGCATAGATATAAAAGTAGAATAAGGTGAGACTGTTTAATCTAAAAGGGTTTGTAATAGAACAGGTTTTTCTGTAATGCTGTCTGATCCCTTAGGAAGAGCGATTACATGGCATCTGGACCACAATTCCCTTTAATAGATTCCCAATTATAATCACTAACATACTTTCAACTACTGACATCTATGCAAATCCCAAAATGCTATCTAATTTCCCATGAATCCATTGTACAATAGTTTTATATGGAAGCATGCTACCAGCAATAAACATCCCTCCTTTTAATTTAATAATCAACTTTGGCTCGCTGAAATGGATTCTGAGACCAATGTACAGAAGGCTCAAAAACTGAGAATTTTCTGTGTTCCTTAATCTCACTATGTCAAGTTTAGCAACTTGAACCACCAAACTTCTTGTAGGTCAGTTATACTAAATGAACTCTATTTCTTTGATAGGAAAAAGGTGGACTCAAAAAATGGATGTTTTATACATGCCCTTAAATCAGATCTTAATATAGGTGCCAAGATTTGAAGTGCTACAGAAATCAATCACTGTGATGCTTAACTATTCCATCTCACTCCATCATGTGACAGCTTTCAAATGCTGTCTCCTTGAGAGATGGGAAAAGTGGCCATCTGAGTCAGAAGTTTGGGACCTCTGTGCAGGCTGATGTAGGGATGCCTGGACTCTTCTAGTCACAGGTATCTCAGAGAATAGTTTTGGAAACTAGGATGGAGTCAGACATTCTTTCCAAAAAGAACCTGTTCTTTGACTTTACCTTGAGTCAGTTGGTTCAGGTGACCTGACTTCTTCAAAGGTTGAATCAATCTATGACTCTATTAGTGGGGTTAGTGTTGAAGAATTGCATCAAATCAACACTAGCATCAAAAGTTTCTCCACGTTTTCTTTCTCTTCTTTCAAGATGAACAACTTTGTGCTACAGGTAACTAAATTTACCACCTATTATCCCATTGCTGCTCATAGAGTAGATCAATTTATAACCTTGGAAAGGCTTATTGTTACTTGAATTTCAACAGAATGTCTTGCCTGACAAAGAGGTTCACAAATCCGGATGGTATTCTAATTTTTGCAAAACAAACAAACAAAAAACCCAACTATTTGTATATATGCTTTGGAATGCTTCAAACTAGAGTTCTGAAGGCAGTAGCTTGATATATGCTTAAGTTACTCAATTTTAATGAAAGAAACATTTGGTAACCAGTGACTTTCCTATGAGAGGGCTACAAGGCAGCTGGGTTTCTCAGGTTTGCTTTTACCCAAACATGCTACTACTTCAAATTACTTGTACCAATGGATCACATTCAGCATGGCTGAGTTCTGGGCTCCTTTTAAGATCACAGCTGCTATAGTTTAATAGGGTGCCTTTGTGATGGTAGGGGGAGCAGTGCACCCAGAGATATGAAGGAGTTCTGCAATCTTTTCTAAATGCTACCACCAGGATTATTCTAGTTTGGTGATTAGAGGACAATTTTTTATTAGCTAGTTATTAATAATAACAACTTAAAAACTGATCTTATATCTTGAGAACAAAGCTGACTATGCTGCTTTTTCCCCCTAAGATTCCTCTCATCTATCTCTGTGGGTAAATCCCACCTCTCTGGAGTGGCACCCATGCAGATGTTCCTAAGTGTGTGTGGGAGATTGCCAGGGATAAGCCACTGGTCCATCCTAAATGAGTGAATTCAGACTACTCACTGAAATTATATAAAAGGCCAAAAGAAAAGCTGCAGATAATAAGAAATTTAAGGGAGAAAATGAGAAAGCAAAAGGAAGGAAAAAATGATGACCTGAGAGAGAAAGTAAGGAAAGTATACAATTTTTTTTGAAAACCAAACATATAAATGAAATTAAAATTTGGGCTTTTAAATCTTAAAGGTTGAAAATTCATGATTAAAGAAAGTTATCATTCATGAAACTAGTTTTCTTTTGAAGGGAAGTCTCCAAAGAAGGTCAGATTTTGGTTATCAATTGGTTTGTCTAACATAAGTTTTATTGGAAGGATAAAAACTTAGGTAATCCTGAAATTCCACACTGCACAAGCTCCCTTCCTAGGTAAGTATAATTTGATCTAATAAAGAAGTCAATGAACAAATATTCTGGAATCTTGTAGACAAATGTCTACTCAATAGGGGAGGATTAAGAAAGAGTGTTCACCGGATATATAGGACAGGCCCACAAATCTCTATCCCAAAAGGAATATTCAAGAAAAATGCTGGATAAAAGTATGCACTGTACAAAACTAGGAGTCTCTGCTATATTTTGAGCTAAACCTGCTAAATTTACAAAGTGAGTAACAAATACATAAGAGTATATGAGGATAGCTCAGAGAATCTTGCCCATATACATTCCTTTAATTCAAGACATTACATATAACCTTGAAGGATGGACAAGAAAGCTTTCTCCACTAAGGATTTATATTTCTCATAATCTTCTAAATATTTCCAATATCTCTTCATGTCTAAGTGCAGCCACTCCTAATGCACAGAAGCCACTAGAACACTGAGAACCACCATTCACAGTAAAATAGATGATGAACAAACATACATTCAGGAAAGAAATAAATTATAAGACAGTAACTTGTTCACAGTTGGAAGGAAGGTGATTCTAAGAGAAACTTAAAATTCAACAATCCTTAACAATAACTATTTAAACATATATATATTCTCACACATACAAAATTCTGAAGAAACCTGCTTTAACTGTCAGTTATTTCTTCTGAAACAGATAATGCTTATTTGAGGAAAATACTAATATCAGACAAAAGGGATGGTGGCCTCTGGAAAAAAAAAAAAGAATTAGTACTAGAGTCCAAATATATTTTCTCTAGCAGGACTGAATCTGCTGTCTGTTTCCAATAAATTCACAAGTACTTCAGGTACCTAGTCTCACAAAAGCAGTAAGAAGATGTGTGAGTGTGTGTGTGAGAGAGAGAGAGAGAGAGAGAAAGAGAAAGAGAGAAAGAGAGAGAGAGAGAGAAAGAGAGAGAGTGTGTGTGTGTATATACACACCTTTCTGCTTTGCAGTTATTTTTTAAAAGGTCTTAAGGCTTGCCTTTATACTATCTGGAAACTACTTTAAGAGAGCCATGTTACCATGTCTGTTATATCAAGGAATTACTATAACTTTAAGAGAGGCAATGAAATTCGATTCTGAGGGCTTTCCTTCCCTCTCCCCAAACCCCTAGTATCTAGGGAAGCAGTACAAAAGAGGTAAAGAGAGAAAGAAGTCTGTAAGAGAGACATCCCCCCAACCCAAACTCTTAAAGGACTGGCTATTTATTGCTATAGAGCTCAAACTCCCCAACTTACATATTAACAGAGACAAAATAGCAGCAATAGTAAATCTTGGGAGAATTCTTTCAAACCAGACCACAGCTCCAGGGAAAGTACTTTGCTAATGGTATTGCCTTTATCACTTCCCTGACTCAGTCACTGACTAAATATATCTGTTTTCTGAAACTCAGAATGCCCTGGAAAATACATCCTTCGGCACTTTTCACTCTCTTCCAATTTTTGAAGTGGCAGAGGTTAGTCTTGATACAATTTGGTACACAAATAAATTAAATGCATTTTATAACTGTAAATAGATTCAACTCAGTAAAAGGAGGATTTGGTAATTAGGTTCCACTGAAAGTGATGTGATGGCTACTGCATGTTAAGATGCGTAGATATTTATCTTCCATACTTCACAATCTGTTAAATTCTTTTCAAGTCAAGCCTTCTTTCTCCATCCAAGCACATCTTAAATGACATTTCCAATTTCTTGTCTAATCAAAACGTGGCCTTTCTACTATGATGAGAAAGTTATAGAATTCTTACCCAACCAAAGTTGCTATAGCTAGACTCTGAAACTTTTTGAAACAATTTCATTTCCACATCCTTCTCCCTCCTATCAGAGCACTACCAACCAGTGCATCCTAGTTTTCAACTATTGCCATAATGAGAAAACACTTATATTTTTACTGTCAATACCATCTTTGGAAAACCTCATTTCACAAAAGCAGGAAAGCTACTAATAGTCAAAACAAAATTAAAAAGGAAACAAAAAAGCCTTCCTATATCTCCTATCTTCCTTTCTCTCCAATCTTGTCCTATTAGCTTCTCCTAGAAGATGAAGAGACATAACTCACCCCTTTGATGAGTTGGTCTTGGAAGGTTTATGATGTACACGAAATGAAATTCAAGACATGATAAATTCAACTGAGGTCAGAGGTAAATATGGTTCTGAGTAAAGAGAAAACAAAACATTAGAAAGAATCTTTTGAATGGAGAAAGAACAAAGCATTAGTCTGTGTCCAATTATAATATAATTATACGTGTAGATAATAAATTTATACTTTCATTCAGGTGATGGGTAAAAGTTCAGTAGAATGAAAGTTCCATTTCAGAATATAAAAAGATGCCAGTTGCTGTCTTTGTTTTCTTGCTGAGAACAGAGGCAGCATCCTTGCTAAGTACCACTTACTGAACATGAAATGAGATCCTATCAATTCCCTTAATTTTATACAAACTAACATAGTTACATTAATATTAGCTACATGATCTTTAAATAAAAATTTAGCCTTTAGGGCCGACCCAGTTTCATTTTCCTAGGGGACACATCTAAAAATTACAATTTGGTTGTTGGTGGTCCAGTTCAAATTAAGTCAAATAAAAAGTTCATTTTGGGCATAGTTAAGAGGCAGTGTCTATCCATACACTCCACACCCACCCAGCCACATTCCGGAAATGTAGAAAGAATATTACTAATCTCTATTTCAGTGATCTTACAGTGATTTTTGACTATAACCTAAAGCAATGTCACAGTAAGACCTGAATAAGAATTTTGGGCAGTTAAAAAGAGTCAATCTTTTCTAAGGAAAGGTGAAAAAACTGCTTTCCCAAGCTTGATTTTACATTAAAATTAGGTTAAGCAAGGATTTTATGAGTGTTGTGGTTTTGGATAGGCCAATGAAAAGGAAAGAACAGCACAGAGAATTGTGTTGATATATCCTGGATAATTGGGATTTTCCTCTATTCACAGTATTAATACAGTAAAAACCTATGAAAAGCTAAATAAAGGAAAAAAGAGATTAAACTTCACCACACACTCATGGTCCTTGTATATGAATAATGGTGTCCAGACTTCATTGAAGCTCTTTGTTGTTATATCTGGATGGAATTAATGACCTTGACTAGGAGAACTTTTTCTTTTATAGCAGTTACTTAACTTCATCATTACAGTTTGGTGGGGATATAAAAGTTATACTTTCTTATGTCTAAGTAACTAACAAAGCAACAAAATATTTCCCGGCACACTTTCTCTTATGAGCAGAATAGACTTATATTTTCTTCTTCCTTTTTTTTTTTTTTGGTAGATTGAAAAGCTATGTCTAAAGCAGCATCTTTTGGACTTCTCCCCCTTTGTCTTCCCACTCAAATATGGCAAAATTTATCTAAACATCTCTTAATATCAGTGACTAATGAAATACTCCTCTAAAGGTCCTGGTCTAATTTGAACTCCTGGCCATGGAACACTGATAGTTCTCAGAAAGACACTTGAAGACAAGTCTCACCATATTATGTTGCTGCCCCATTCAACAGTGAGATGCCATGGTCCATGGTTCTAAAAACAAAATACGGCTCCTGAAAAGGAACAACTTGTTCCTGAGCAATTCATGAAGCAAGTTCTCCCCTTTATAGGTAGGCTCTCATTACACAAAAGCATTATACCACTTGACGAAACTGTGCCTTCCTGAGCCCCTCCAAAAAATTCAAAGACCTCTCTTGGAGGAAGGAATACAGTAGGGCACTCATAATTTAATAACACACTTAATTTGCTTTTTAATGGCCACCCTTGCACTCCAACTTCTTGTTTTCAGAAAAATATCCTTCTTCTTTGTCCACCTTCCCCCGGATCACAAAATATTCTTGGAGAGGGAGGAGGGCCTCACAATCAGTTCACCAACACTAGCATGACTAACACCCAGTAAGTTATTTTTTCACTTTCATGTGCTTCTGCACCAAACCATTAACCCATTGCAGATTTTAAATACTTCAAAGTAAAACTCAACAAAAAGCCAGTAATTTCAACGAGGAAGGACAGAGATTTTTCTATTTGCACTTGTGTCTGAAAGCAGTTACCTACTACTTACCTGCATGCCTTAGTATTCAAAAAAATCCTACTATTAGGCACAAGCCCCATTCCTCCCTTTTCCTCTCAAGGGCAGGGTATAAAGCAGGTCTGGTTACTCCTCTCCATGATTTTCAACTTGAGAGAACCTCATTAATACCTAAAAGTGCCAAAGACTCCGTGAATATTGCTAAATCTTGAACATGACCAAGAGAACAAACATGATTCAAACTGACCCTCTGTTCACTTGCTGCAACAAATGGGAGTTCCTTCTGGGTGTTCGTGATGACGCTCTGTGGTAAGTGCCCTGTTGTGTACTATTTAAAAAGCAATATTCTCAAATGAACACTAATTCGCTGAGTTTTTATGAATCAGCAGACTAGAGACATAGGAATTAGTGAGGTTCTTCAAATGAGCAGGAAATATAAGCTATTATATTTGTAGGAGGGAAGTGAATTATGGTTGCAATAGGAATAGCTTCATATTTCCTGAACCACAATGTTGTTGTAACAAAAAATTCTTTTAAAATTCCATATAAAATTTATCAAACACGAAGATATATGGATTTAAAAACACAACCCAGAACCATTTCCACTGGGAAGTGACATTTTTGACATACAATATTGCTGTTATGTAAGACCAGGAGCCAAAGAAGTCTGACAAGACTTTGGTGGTCAGCCTTCAGCTCATTAATCCATCTGGGCCAGAGCCACTGCCTAAATGCTTAGAGATGTGCCCTCCCAGTTAAGAAGCTGCAATGTGGCCCTGTGCAGTCCACATTTGCAGACACCCAGTTTCCCACTCCTCCCTGTCTCCCTTACCACACACCTACCCCTCCCCCCACCCCCCAATGCAGCATTGAATAATGCAAACCTCATAGTTACTAGCTTAACTTTTGGTTATCTTAGGGTGCTTACGGTTGTATTGCCTACTAGAATACTGCTGCAATAAGTTGCCTACATGAAGCAATCAGGCAAGATGCCAGTTGCCTGGATGGGGCAAACAGAAAGCCCCCAATCACATTCTGTTGAAAAGAAACTTGAGAGTAATAAGGACCACCAGAACTATTCTTTTTTTTTGACTGTGGAAATGGTATTAAATGGCAGGGGAGGTAGAGGAGCAAGGGCCTGTTCTTACTACCACCTCTTCCTCCTCTCCTACAGCTGATCCAGATGACAGAGGCCTGAATGCTGTGCTTATTGGAGCTGGGACATTATAGCCACCAAAGTCAGTCACCTGGACCAATTCACAGAGTTGAAACCATGATTGGTAACTAAATGACAGTTTATCCTGGATTTTCTTTAAAAAATTTTCTTAAAAAAATTAACAAACCAAAGCTGTTGATCCCTGAATCAGAAAGTTGTTTTGCTTAATTATTTTCTGAGGTGTGAAGTGGGGGAAAGGAAGGGAAGAGCCTTGAGTGTTTTCCTGCACTTTGTTAATCCTCTAGTTTGGCAACATCTTGGGAGCTTCTTCCTGTCTAGCGATGTGGCATTTTGTAAATCCGAGAACCGGCTCTTGGCCTAGATGCTGGCTGCTTATGGCCCAGAAGGGGGCAGAGGACCCTCCCCCTCTCCTCTGCCATCTTTCAATCCGGCCCAGTGGTGGATACAGATCCTTGTGCAGTCTCCCCTGTGGCAACCGTCTCTTCCTGTGGGGGTGACTCTTCCTCAGCCTGTCCCCGGGATGTGACTGTTGTCTCAGGGGAGATGCTATGAGGCCCCTCGAGGGGCATGCAGCCCGGGTGGTTCTTGCGAAAGTGCTGGTTCAGGATGGCCTGAAAGGGGAAGCTTTTGCCACAAACGTGACAGTGAAAGGGTTTGTTGCCCGTGTGCTTGCGGATGTGATACTCCAGCTGATCTTTGCGGGTGTACTTCTTGCCACACATTCGGCAGACAAAAGGTGTGATTCCCATGTGGAGGCGCATATGGCGGTCCAGGCTACCTTTCTGGTTGAAGGATTTGGCGCAGTAGATGCAGGTGAGACGGGGATTGTATCGGAACCACCTCTCAGACACTTCTTGTTCACGAAGATATTCCACATAGCCACTTACTCCAATCATTGCTGACTCTTCAACCTGCACCAAGAGTGGGAAATACACAAACACATAAAATATTAGATACAAGTAAATCCAAATATGTTATTTCAAAAAAATTTATTATGTGCCTATGTGAACTCAGGCAATTCAACCTCTATGAGACTCAATTTTATCATCTGTAACACTGGTATACTACCTATACTACCCAATACTTGTATTCTACCTAAAGGATTTGCTAAAAGATCAAATGAAATATCTAGGGGTGAGGAATGAGGGTTAAGAACCAAAGACTGCTGGAATTACTAGATATAAGGAAATTAAAAAAAAAAAACACCTGCATTTTTAAAGCACAGAAATAAAATAAAATGAAAAAAGACTGGCAAGATTCTGTTTCTTAAAGTCCTGTTCTCATTAACTTATTATGGTTGGGAGTTCTTAAATCTTCAACAGACTCTACATCAAACATTTGAATAGTTCTGTTCTTCATTTTCAAAGAGGACCAATGACATCATGAGTGATGTCTTGACTTATGTGTGAATTGGATTTAAATGACGGAGACTTGCACAGTCTCACTTGGTCTCCCTCTCTCTTCTAGAGTCATTGAAGTCTAGTGGCAAGACAAAAGTCAAGATGACTAGCAATATCCAGGAATGCAGTGAATGACCACAGTGTCTTCCATGTCTAATCAAGCTCTATGTATTCCACAGGCCTGCCTTCATGGTCATTGGGACAAATTGTTTTCATTTGCCCATTCCACCAGGGGTGAGGTAAGAGGCACAGGACTGAGGAAAGAGGCTTCATAAGCTTAGGGTAGACAATCTCCTTAACCTGCTGGGTTTGGGGTCTGCCAGTTCCCCTCAACTTGATTTATTCCATCTGCCAAGATGAGGGACATGGGTGTTCAAGGACTAGCACTCTGGTGGGAGGGCTTTTTGAACCCTTTTCAGGGCTGCTTATCTCCCTTTGAAGTATTTTGCTCCATTATCAAATAAAAGCAAGAAAGTTAAAGGTTGTAGACTAACTGTTGATAGACTAACTGGATGCTTCCAAAGCACTCTTTTGGATAGACTATCTTACAATAGTGAGACAACAGGAAGAGCAACTAAAACAATTTCTTTTTCACTAGGCTTATAAGCAATATTGAACTGATGGGTCTTTCTGATCTATCTACATAAATCAAATACCAAAACAACAAACTGTGGGAACATACATTACTTAGCTATTTAAAAACACAAGATTAATATTGAGGACACAAAAAGAATTTATCCTGTGTAGTTCATACAATCAAAGACTTAAAGCAGGAAGAGACCTTTGTGGCTAAGGAGATTAATACTATTATTTTCCAGATGAGGAAACTAAGGCTCAAAAAGGTTAAGTGAATTGCCATGATCATACATCTAAATTATTATTTAAACTTAAGTCTTAGATGGGCAGAGCCAAGATAGTGAAGAGTGGACAAGACACTGTCTGAGCTCTCCCAAGCTTCCCTCAAATCAAGCTTCTAAGTGGGTTTTGGAGCAATAGAATCCATAAACATTCAGAGTGTAATAATCTTTAGCTTTAGATATATTGGAAGGACTTCAGGAAAGGTTTGTCTCACTGGGCAGGGAGAAATGCTGCACAGTTCCGGGAGACCTGGGGTAGGGAAGCCTGGGGCAAGGAATTTAGTGGGAGGCTCTCAGCCAAAATACATTGACTAGTCTATTCTGGTTCTGGAGGCCAGTAGATCAGCAGACCAGCTGTGAGACCTCCAATACAACTACAGAAGGAAAACTGTGAGTCCCCACATCCCAGCAAACAGACAGGATTTGGGCAGGTCCAGTGCAGCAGGAAAGCCTGTAGTATTGCCGGCTTTGGTGTAGTCAGTGAGAAATTACTGTCCCCCTGCAAGCTTGGGACAATCTCCTCTATGTCCTAGGAGCAGAGCTCAACTTTTAAAAATGAGCAAAAAAGCAAAAAGAATTTTGATGATAGAAAACTACTGAGGAGACAGTGAAGATCAGAATACAAACCCAGAAGAGGTCACTAAAGGCAATATGCCTTCAGGTGAAGCCTCAAAGAGGGGCTATAAACTAGTCTCCAGCTCAAGAGGCTCTCTTGGAAGAGTTCAAAAAGGATCTTAAAAGAGAGAGAGATGAAAAATGGAGAAAGGAAATGAGAACTATGTAGGACAATTATGAAAGTTTTTTGGGAAAAGCCAACAACTTGGAAAAGAAAGCACAGAAATTGACTGAAGAAAACAATTACTTAAAAAATAAATTTGGCTAATCAAATTTGGGTCTTGATTCCAAGTCCAATGTTCTATCCACTCTCATGGGGTTCCTTTAAAGGCAAAACTAGTGCCAATAAGTAGAAATTAAAAGGAAGCTTATTTCAGTTCAATTTAAGTTAAGCTACATTAGATAACTGTTTTCCAACTTGAAGTTTCTATAAAAGCATAAGTTGTAGGCAATAACTTTTTCTCTAAAACATTATTAGTGACTTTTCAATATACTATCAACATTTTATACTAATCTCATAGACAGGTTGTTGACCCAATACCTCAGGGCAAACTAGAACAAAACAAAACAAAACAAAACAAAAAAACTAGAAAGAGAACCAACATTGAATTATGAATCTAGTATCCTATATGTTTATATTATGAAAAGTTCACTGGAAGTAATCAATACATAAGACTTATTGAGTTCTCACAATTCAATCGGTACAATTAATAGCAGCATGTAATGGAAGGACTACTGGCTTTGGGTTCCTAAGTCCTAGCTCTGACTTTCAATATGGGTATGACTCCAGAGCGGTCAATCTTTCTGGGCCTGAATGTTACCTGTAAAACAGAAACAATAACACACTATATCTCTAATAGCTGGTTGAAGAGCAAATGAGATAATGCATGTGAGAATGTTTTCTAATATAACATAAAGATATTATAACATAAAGTATTATACATATAGTATTACTAATTGAGGAATAATGTGGCATAGGCTGAAAAGCCAGCCTGCACATGCTGGCTACATGACTGGGCAATTTCCTTAACCTCTTGGTGCCTGAGATATCCTAACACTAAGTTGCAGAAGAGGTTCTGATCTATATTGGCAAAGGAAATTTGGATACTTAGATGTTCTCTATACCAATGAAGTCACAGGTCTGGACTGAAAAAAAAAAAATTAAGACATGGTTAAATGCTCTTGAAATGCTTACAAAACAACAAACACCTAAAAACTTAGGAAATGCATAATTTTAATTCATGTTGTCAATTATCTTTTCATATTGTCTATCCCAACACAACTGGTCTTATGGAATACTGTGTGCAGCAACCATTTTCATCATCTAATTTGTATCTGTCATATACAGAAACTTTAAATTAATTTAAGCAGCTGAAAGTAATATCCAAGTTATATGACATGGCTAATATTTTTCCAATTTCCCACAGATTCTAGAGTAACATTTTCTTTGGGGTAATTCAATTTATTTTTATTACAGAGAGGTACCAAATTTACTACACAAAAATTAGAGAAGTAATTATGATGTAAGTAGCATTTAAATTTTTTCCTTCTAATCAGACAATGAACATTTGGAGTTATAAAAGAAATATCTTCTTTTTCTTTTTGCTACTCATGTAAAAACGTAACATATAGATGATGAAAAATCAAAGTTAGTTTCAGGAGAAGGCTGAATTAAGGCAAGTAAAAGCATATTAATGGCATAGAGAAAACTCGATCTTTATCTCTTTGTGAAGGTCAAATTGAATGAATAGATATACACATTAGTTCTTCTCAACTGAAGCAAATTACAAAATGAGGATTGAATATTTTTTTTTGGAACCTATAATACAATAATAATACCTTGAATTTACAGAATGCTTTCTTCCAAAGTGTTGCATTAAAACTTCATCATTCAGATTTTATTAAATATTTTAACCCTGTTGATTTTTGTAGACATCAGAAACAGAAAAGTACTTCGTTTCCTAAATGTGCAGAAAATAACTATGTTAAACAGAGACCAGAATGATGGAGGAAATGGGGGGGGGGAGAAGTAGAAGGGGAGGAGAAAGCCAAAGTTAATTGCAGATATCTGGAGGACTATTTATTAATCCTAAATACTTTTCTCTTATTTCTTCAAAAAAGTGTTGTCTAATGAGATAAGTGCTCTAGTAGTTTCAACAGAGGGCAGGAGAAAAGGATATTGTGATGTTTAGAGTTTTGAGAGAGGCAATTTCTGGGTAATTTAATTAATCAATAAGGCCAACACATTATTAATAAAAGGATGGTCACCTCTTTTAGAATAATAGCAGGGGGGCTCACAGTTTATATACCCTTCTGGGAGAGGGGGAAAGCCCTAAGAGATAAATTATTTCTATTCGGAGGCTCCCCACACCCCCAGCCTTCAACTATCTAGACAAAAGGATGTCTCCACTCAAGCTAGAATTGGTCCTCCCCCACTTTTAAGGATCCCTCACTTGATGTGACTTTCCAATAGCCACAATCCAACATCGCATAAGTATTCTAAATTTCAGTGCAGTTTTATAATGAAACATGCTAAAAGCTATTATAATTTAATATAGCACTTTTGAAATATTCTCATAAAGTCTGGCTTGCCATTTAAATCTGGCCCCTTCCTACCTTCCTGGTCTTCATATACTTTATTCCTTCCCCTCTCCCCCAAGAGATCCAGCCTCATGGGCTTCCTTGCTGCTACTCCTCCCTCACATGTGAGGTCTGTCTCATTCCAGAATATTTTGCTCCCTTACCTCTGCTGCTCAGCTTCCCTGGCTACCTTTAAGATTCAGTTCTAGTCCCATCTTGTGCTGAAGGCCTTTCTCCTCTGGAGTTGGGTGGTTGGTTTTTGTCCTTGGTTCACAGAAGACCAAAATGACACTGCCATGTTAGAGTCGAGTTACAGTGTGTCCAACTGTGACTGATAGGACCAACAGGAACTTGGAGTGCTCTGCCACAGCTTGGACTCTGAACATCTGGGGTGGACTCTCTAACTGTGCATCTCGAAGTTCTGTGAGCTAATTCAATTCTGCTTTGCTCACAGAGCACAGCACCTTCTCTGATGAAGGCACACTATGCTGGGCAGTCCTGGGCCAGTGTCTGTCATACAATGAGTTCTAAAGTTTTTAAGAGAGACCTTAAAAGTGCCCTCGTACTGCTTTTTCAGGTCATCCTGTGAGTGTTTGCTTCATGTGAGTTCTTCATAAAATAATCTTTTTGGCAAGTGTACGGATAGCATTCACACAATGTGGCCAGATCAACAGTCATGCTCTCTGCAGTAGGGTTGGAATGCTTGGCAGTTTAGTTCAAGAAAGAACCTCAGTGTCCGGTATCTTTTCCTGCCAGGGGATCTTCAGAATCTTCCTAAGACAATTCAAGTGGAGGTGATTCACTTTCCTAGGATGGTTTTGGTACACCGTCCAGGTTTCACAGGCATACAACAACGAGGTCAGCACAATGGCTCTGTAGATCTTTGGATAGGTGGTCAGTCCAATTCTTCTCCTCTCCCTCACTTTCCTTTGGAGCCTCCCAAACACTGAGTTAGCTCTGGCAATGCACATGCCAACCTCATTACCAATGTGAACATCCCTGGAAAGTATGCTGCTGAGGTAAGTGAACTTTTCCACAGCATTCAAAACTTCACATCATGTGCTATAACTGATGGCTCCACATATGGATGGTGCAGTACTGGCTGATGGAGCACCTGTATTTTCTTGGTGTTGTTAGGCCAAAATTGGCACAAGCAGCAGAAAATTGATTCATACTTTGTTATCAATGTCAGAGTGTGCATAATCATTCGCAAAAAAACAAAACAAACAAACAAAAAAAAAAACCACGCACCAACACTCTCCCTACTTTAGTTTTGGCTTGCAGCCTTTTCAAGTAGAATTTACTGGCAGTGCAATAGCTGAGTTTGATTCCAGGTTTGCCTCATTGAAGGCATTTAACATGACTGAGTATATGTTAAAAAGTACGGAAACAAAAGCACACAGCCTTGTTTCACTTCACTGGTGACTGGGAAAGCTCAAGAGCACTGCCCATTTCCCAGAACGCAGGCAAGCATGCTGTCATGAAATTGATGTCCTATACTGACGAACTTCTCTGGGCAACCAAATTTTGACACAATATTCCATAAACTCTAGTGACTAACAGTATCAAAGGTCTTAGTCCGATCTACAAAGTTGTATACAGATCTCTATTCTGCTCCTGGCATTTCTCCTGGAACTGTTGGAGCGTACACACAGTATCAATTGTTCCTGAGCCCTTTCTTAAGCCACACTGGCTCTAAGGTAGGTGGCCTTTTTCCATGTGTAGGATCAGTCTATTAAGCAAGATTCTAGCCCTTAATAGCATTCCCCAGGTTAGATTGTGTAGGGTCTGATAAAGATTAAGGAGAATTAATCTATCAGTAATGTCCTTTAGATTGAATTTTTAAAGTTTCAGAAGAGGAGAGCTCTGAATAGAACCCTAGATAGTTGGTTATTAATAATTTTTCATAATGTACAATATTATTTCACAAAAATTCAAAAAAGAATTAAGAGGAGAAAAATACTTTATAAATGAAGAGTTGAAGAATGACTAAAGTTTTAGAACATCACTATTTTGTTTTATACCAAGTCTGAAAACTATACAACTTAGTTGGTCCATATGTACTATTTTCCCAATATGACATATCAAATCTAACACTCTAAATATGGTCTTGAAAGCCTTTCTCTACCTGATTTTAGGGGGATAAATCATAGATTAAAAGTCATCTGGTCCCAGTTTGTCAGTTTCATTTAAAGACTTTATGGTTGAGAATTTCATCATCAATCAAGAAGTATTTATTGAGTGCCTACCACAGACTCAGTACCATGAAAGAAAGTAAACATATCAAGAGGGCAAGATGGTAAAGCAGAAAGAGTACCAGATGGGGAACAAATTGGCCTAGATTCACACTCTTGCTTGACTCAGACTACTAGTTTAACTCTGGAACTATCACCTTATCTCAACTGTGCTTTTCTTTCTTTAGGACAAGTTCCTCTTAGTAGACAGTGTCATTTATTGCTTGTTTCTTTCTAGCCTTCACCCCCAGCCGCATCCAGTCATGAGGCTTCTTAATGTATTTCTATTTCTCAACATTTCATGTTAGGACTTATGCCTGAAGCTAGCAAATTTTGCCTACTCCTTTCTTTTAAAATGTGGTTGAAACTCTTTCAGCAAGTCTTTCTTAAGCAGATGAATTCACCCTATCTTTCCCCAATATTATGACTGTGTACATCCTATTGTTCATTTGTCCCAGCTGGACTGGTTTCTTTGTGGCCCCCCCCCCCCCCCTTTTTTTTTTTGGCAAAGATACAAATTGGTTTGCCATTTCCTTCTCCATCTGATTTTACAAATGAGAAAACTGAGGCAAACAGAGTTAAGGGACTTGCCCAGGGTCACACTGCTGATATGTGTCTGAGGCTAGATCTAAACTTTAAGATGAGTTTTTCTGACTCCAGGTCTAACACTATTCACTTTACCATATGACTGTATATGTTGGTGTGCGACTGAGTCTCTGGTCCAACTTAAATAGTTTGGTGAATTAGTAATTGTTAGTAGTCTTGTCTTCCTGTGAGATGTTTTTTATCTGCTTATTAACACATTTATTTGCACAATAGTCACCTTTATAAAGAAATTAACATCCCTCTTTAGAAGGTTGAGGAAAAAACATATCCCCAAATGTGACTATCACTTGAACAAAGCTTTTATTTTGCAGTTCTAATTTGCTGCTGGATTTTTCCCCCAGTATCAAAAGAAAAAATTTTCCATGGTAATAATGGCATTTTTTTTTAATGATATCATCAACACAGTATGAATGCAAGTATTCAAATAACAGGCAGGCCCCCTCAGCACTCTAGTCAACTAAGACTGAAGCTTGAAGGGCAGGTGCCAATCTGCACTGGTAGATGTAATTTCATCACTGTGAGTTCCCCATAACCAAACACAGGTCTAGTAAAAGAAATAAGATTAAACCAATAACTACAAATTGAACAAAATATTACCAGTGTGCTAGAAGTTGATAATAATGCACATTTATTTGGAAGATAAAGTTTATGAAGCATTTCCCTCACATTTCTTTAAGGTAGGCTAGCAGAACCAACATACATATAAATAAGCTGAAGCTCACAAACAGGAAATGGCTTGCTCAGGATCACACAGCTACTACATTCTGAGGTGCAATTGGAAACCTAGTTTCTTGATTCCAAGTCTTGATTCACTGCCTCTCATTTCTCACAATATCTTAAATGAAATTATTAAAACAAACAACAACAAAAAAACCTCTACTGCTTCTCTAAGTAACTAGCCAGAGAAGAGTGACAGAACAACTCAAAATTCATTCTATGTTTTCACTTGGCACATGCTTCTTCCAGTCCTCAGTTGGCCTACCATATGAGATACCATTTCAGATATAAGCAACGAGTTCAATATTTGTACAGTGCTCACTGGTAAAGAAACACAACAATGCTCCGTGGCTAAATATTAAAGAAAACAGAAGACATGGTTCCTGTTCTCTAGTATTTTACAATTTATTTGAGTAGATAAGTCTAATACAAATGAGTATATAAAAACATGAACTGCAAATGCTTAATAAAGACCTTTTCATTCATTCATTCATTTAAATGCATAACAAATTAGAAAAGACACTAGGTCCTGCTCTCCTTGTATGTACTTTGTCAGAAGTTGGTTTAATTCTTCCTAGAATACAAGCTGTCCCTGTATTCCACAAGAAACACCACATTGTATTCCTGCTTCTTCTTTCCAAACTTCAACCTTCACCAAAAGAACACTTTTTTTGAGTGTTGCAGAACAAGTGTTTGGAAATAATGAGAGAATATTAAATATAACATTTAAGATTTCCTTTCCTTTCAACCTTTATTTTTCCAGTAATTCAAAAACAATGTTAATTAAAGACAACTAAAAAAAAGCTTACACTGTACTTGCTGAAATGCACCCTTGAATTTCAACAAAGTCCTTCAGATCTGTCATTACATACCTGGGAATTGGGTTGCTTAGGCTCATCCATTCTCCCAGGAGATTCACTGCGGGCTCGGTGTCGCTCGGTCAGGGTGACAACACTGCCAGAAGGGCTAAATCTGTCGGCAAAGGAGCATAAATGGGGTAATAAAAAAGTATGGTTAAAGAACTTCCAAGTGATGAAGTCATTCCCTTAGTCCATGGATAATGAAGGGGAAAGCATATGGAACATTATGATGATTTTCAGCATGGTAACTGAGAAATGTTCACACTGGGTCCATTTTGACTTGAAGTTAAAAAATCACATTTGGTCTCATAAATCAAAGAAAAACAATTTTGCAGAATGATATCAATGGTACATAATGACCTATGGCACTGAGGCACACTATGTAGGTAAAATCCTTTTGTCACAATAAGAGTCCTAGAAAAAAACTAAGAAATCTGTAATATGATTCAATTAATTAAAATTAAAGCTACGTCTATAATTCTGAAACTATTATTGGTCTGTGTGTTCCATTACATTTTAAATTAGTAAGGGATCAAATACCATCAACTTATATTTTAAAAAATGAGTGATAGAATAAAATTCTAAGTCACTTGGATTAAAACTCCAGTTACTTTTATAGCCTGTCAAATCTTGGGGCATAAAAATCAGAATGGTAAAAAAAAAAAAAAAAAAAAAAAGGCATTTATCTATCTATATACTCTCCATGAGTAAAGGAATAGAGAAAATATTTAAAATGCTACTAGGTGAAGACATGAGAAGTCATGGGTTATCTGCATCTCTATGGCACTTAATATTGATCTCTGCAACAAGGTCTTAATAGGCCAGTAATATATTATAGATCTGTTGTTTATGCAGTCAAAATTCATTTACTGACAGTAGATAAAAAAGCAGAATATTCTCTTTGGATTGCATGTAACCAATCTAAATTTTGGAGGAGGATGCTTAATGTACTTTTAACTCAATTCTGTTATTAACAGCTGTACTCCTTCCCCCTTAAAGATATGTCCTTAGCTACTCATATAGAAGCATGTTAAAAAGAGAAAAGTGGGGAAACAAAGAGAAAAAATAATGAAATGGTTAGGCCCTTGGCAGCAGTGGCCACCAATCAAGGCCAGCCAGAAAATATATTCAAATGGCAAGCTGAGAAAGAAATGGAAAAACAATCCCAGAAGAATCTCCTTGGCATCACAGTATTGCCATAGAGAACCAAAGAACTGCCAGGACCACAGCAAAGCCTCCTCTGGAGGCGGTGGCTAAAGGAAAGCAAAGCAGGACTAAAAAGGAAAGGGAAACTCCCCCAAGCCACCTACCTGTGCAATAACATACCCAGGAAGGGAAAGGCCGCCTGGTCCCCAGCTGACGGTCAGCTCCCTGCCTCGAATCCGAGGAAGCCCTGGCAATTACTGATGCTAGTGTGGCTGCAGATGCTATTCTGATTCATGGAAGTGTCTAACTTTACCATAGTTCTCACAACACTGTGAATACTTCAGGACTAGGAGCTTCCTGCTTTAAAAAAATAAGAATGCAAGTCTTTTGGCACACCTCCAATTTCCCCAACAAGAGTCAATTCTTATTTCGTCTAAACAACAGGGAGGGAAGATGCTCTCTAAACCAGAGAGATGGCCTGGATCAGTGGTACCTGAGTGACAGTCTGCAAAGGCACAAAAGGAACCTTACCTGTCCATTTCACTGCTGGTTGGTCGAGTGGCTTTGGGTGCTGAAGACCCCAAGCCATAACTCTCTTGTGCTCCAGACCCATGGCCGGTGGTGTCGATCACCATGGCGGCAACCTCCTCAGCACTACTTCCATCTTCTCCAGAGGGCTGATTCTCTGTCCCAAGCCACTCTTCCAGATTCTCAGTTTTGATTCGAACTCCTCCCAGAACTCTCACCTCATCATCACTCCGAACCCCCCGATCGGCTACCCCCGTCTCCACATACCACTGTCCTGCTCGGTTAATCCGAAGGATGGGTTCCCGGCTCTCCACGTCAGAACTCTGCTCAATTATCTGGGGGCTGGTTGATTCTTCGGGGGGACTTAGCTCCCTGATATCCAGCACTGTGCTAACTTGGCCTCTTCGGCTCCCCTTTGGTGTATTGTGACGTGGGCTGAGGGGGCGGTTTAGATTTGGAGTGACTCTGTGAGATTCTGGGGGTCTCTCCTGATGCTTTGTCCTTGTCTGGCCTAATTCTGCCTCAACTTCTGCTACATTAATCTTGAAATGTATACCCTCCAGGATCTGTGTACATTTGTCTATGATGTGCTGCATCTGCAGGAAACTGGCAGCCGTAAGGTAACTGATGATATCTGCCAGTTGTAGACAAATCCGCCCAGTGTAACAAAATGAAAGGAGCTGCTCAAAAACAGTTGGATTCTTGATGACCGATATAGACACAGTGCTCATCTCATTCAAGGACATATGGTCTCGGAAATAGGGTGAACTGGCAGCCAACACAACTTTATGAGCCCGAAAAGCCTGTCCTTGCACATTGACCACAATATCACAAAGACGCCCCTGCATGCGCAGCTGGTTGAGGTGGCTCAGGACTGAGTTGCTAAAGTCAGGGATCTCCAATTGTATATTCCCACCTTTCTCCATGTTGTGCCTGATGCAACAGGCTTTCAGCCCTGCTGAAAGAGGAAATAGGAATAATGACTACGAATCATAATTTCATTCCCAGTGAGTTTTATACCACACTACTTGAAAATTTTACTTCAAAATACTTCTCAAAAGAATAAAGTTACTTTCCCTAGATCTAAATGGGAAAACAGCACTATCAGGAGGTAAAGTCCACTTCTCCAGGGTTTGTGGTCAGTCATTGTGAAACTTGAAAAGAAACTCTGGACTTATATTAGACTGTCTCTAAGTTATGATACTATTTTTATTTGTTTATGCAGCTTCAACTTTGAATCAAGAGTTCAAGAAAATAAAGCATTTAAATGTTTGACTTCTCAAATGTATACATTTTAATTTTTCAAGATAGATAAAAAATGGAGAAATAATTGGTTTTTTTGGGGGGAGGGGGATTTGAGTTCCAAAAAATAAGTAAGGATATCAAAAAATCGGAGTAAATTCTAATTAGCTAAGGGCGTCAGGCACTTGTGAACATTTTATTACAATCCTCGCCCTCCCTTAAATATACTGTAGTATGACTAATAACCTATTTAAAGATATGCCAGTTTTCCTAAGTAAACCAGCCAGCTCCTGAAAAAGCTGGCTTGGGTCACAAAGGCAAGAGTAATCTTGTTTTAGGAGAAGTGCCATAGGTAACTGGAGTGCACACTGAGGATGAAGCGTGCTGATTTCGAGCTCTCCAGACTGAGGGTTTATGGGACTAGGCGCTTCGGCCCGGGCCAGCATTTGTCAGTTTCACAGGTGGGTGGCAGTTCCGTGTGTGCGCTGCCTACCTGTGTGTCCTCAGATAGGGGTGCCCTCCCTCCTGGCTCTGCCTTCTCCAGAGATACCCAGGGGTGCAGAGAGCTACCTATGTGGCCGACATGACCTCCCCCTCTCCCAGCCTAGTGGTGTTTGTTTTGAGACATGTAATTCAGAGAGCTCGGCCGATGCCACTCAAAATTCAGACGTGTTTATTTTGGAGCCCACACCAACGCTTTTGAGTGAGTTGGTGCTCGTTTCCTCTTTCCAGCAGCTCCCGAGTGGGGCGAAAGGGAGCCCCACGAGAAAAGTCTGTCTGTCTGTCTCTCCCTTGCGTGGCTGGGGGTCCCGCGGGGCCGCGAACTTGTGCTGAGTTTGCAGATTGTTGGAGTGGGCAAGGGGGCACTGGAAGGGGTGGGTAGTTGGGTCAGTGGGCACGGGGGCGGGTCAGCTGAGAAGGGGAAGGGGGCGTTCCCCCCCGGAGCGGGTCCAGCGAGGTTGGGGTGGGGTGTGGCTGCAGGGGAGCGGTGCCCGCCGGCAGCCGCTGTGGGTGCAGGTCTCAGGGGGTCTGGAGGGAGGGGCCCCAAGCAGGGGGGGGGGGGGGAGGAAGGGAGGCGGGTCCGCCCGCTCACGGGGCGGAGGGGGTGGGGTGGGGCGAGAAAGGTCGCCCCTAGCTCCGGGGTCGGGCCCCTCTAGGGCCGGGCCGAAGGGGGGGACGGGGCGGAGCGAAGCAGAGAGGGCCGAGGCGGGGAGGGGGAAGGCCGAGACGGAGAGTCGGGGCCCGGACCCCGCCGAGGAGCAGTACCTACCTCCGGGGGTGGAAATGGGCCGGAATGGGCCGGAACACCGTCCCGGAAGTGAAACCCCCCGCCCCCTCCCCCCGAGCGGGCGACGTGCCGGAAGGAAATCACTCACCCTTACACCGCCCCCCATCCTCCTCCTCCTCCTCCTCACTTGCCCCCTCCCCCATTCCACTCCTTCCCCCCTCCCCCTTCCTCCTCTCTCCACAGCTCCGCTTCCCAGGCCACAGCCCTGCGTCACGTGTCACCCACGAGTCCCACCCTCTGCTGTGGGCTGGAGGAGGGGCCACGGACGCTCGGACCGGCCTAGGCGGGAGGCGGGGAGGAGGAGCAGGTGGATGAGGTGAGAGGAGAGGCTAAGTGAAGTCCCAGCCTTCAGTTCCCGCTCTTTGGCAAAGGGGGGCGGGTCCGACGCCGACGGGGGCGTCATGACGTCACACCGTCTTTATATAAACGGACTCGCGACTGCGACTCGTTCTTTCCACAGCGGCGACGCGTCTCTGCCTAAGGTAAGCTCTGCTGAAGTTGGCGCGGCCTGGCTTCTTCGGCCTGCCGACTTTGGTGTCCCCGGGAGGAGGCCGTCTCTTTGAGCAAACCTCCTGATTGGGTTCGGGGCGCTGTGGGGAGCGAGGTCTCGTGGCTCGAAAGGCTTCTGAGGCTACCATGTAGTTGGGGGAAGAAGGGGTAGGCCATCTGGCTTCCAGGCCTTGGCAGTGTGATGAAAGCAACGTTGGTAGGGACATCTGAGATCTCTGATGAAGGCCAACGTCTCTGATGCTGGGCCTGGGCCGAGCCCACGCCGCAATCCGAGGAGGCCGTGGGTACCACGTGCTCGTGGGTGCACCTGGGCTAGGTTGGCCGCACTCCTGGACCCCCATTCCTTTGAGCTGGGAGTCAGGCGGAATTCAGGTCCCGTCTGCGGCTCACTCCCTGACGGAATTTGGTCTTCAGATTGTAAAGACAGGAAACCAGCAGTGTCGTGTGGCATTTTTTTGCCGATTAAAGTCTTTAAGCGTTTTCACTGTATATCGATCATTATACTGGCCAGTGAATTTTTGATTCGTTGTTTGTATAAATTGGTTTCCCCAAAACTTTTTTCTTCAAGGCATGGAGTTCCGGAAAATAGAAGCAGGCCCCTCGCTTCCCTTAAAGGTAAGCTGCCTGCCCGGGAGGGGGCTTGGGAGGGCGCCGTCTGCTTCGGCTGATATAACAGGGGAAGTTGCTGAGCTCCGATAAGGATCTCATTAGCTGGGATCTTGTGGTCTTAAAGCCCGTAGTTTTGGGAAGAAGTCTTGCACGAGCCCAAAGTGGCTAAGCCTATGATGGTTTCAGAGTAGTGGACAGAAATAATTTCTGACAACGTCATGCTGAGGCTTTGATATTGAGGGACAGTAATTGCATTCAGTTTGGCTCTTATTCAATATTGAATCCCTTTTTTTTTTCCTTGTACGTTGCAGTTACGTGGCACGGATGAAAATGCTGTTACTGATGTAAGTGTTGAAAATAATTTGAGTGAAAATGCAGCTTTGGGAAGTATCTTGCTATTTTGCATTTGGCCCAGCCTCAAAGCTGTTAAAAACATTAAACAACTGTGCCTTAATGATGAGTTTTATTTGCTACTCTTGATCATGAATATGATGAGAGTTATTACCACCTTTTTCTTAAACTGAAGCACTCAAACTATACAACTTGAAAATGTGTACACATGGCAATTTTTATTCACTGCTGTTTTATTTTGCTCCCTAGATTCCAAAGTATTACGGGCACAGGCAAACAGGTAATCTCCAAATTGTTTAATTTTAACATTCACTGTCTCTGAAAATTGACAATTAAATGATAACAATAAAGCAGATACTATGATGGTTGCATAGTTCAGCAGATAGAATAGTGAAGAATATTTACCTTATTGTCTGATGTGTCTGTCTTATAAGAAAACATTATTTTCCTAATTCCGCTAAATTCCTCAATTAAAGGAATAACCTTGCACTTTTTCCTTTTGCCTCTAGGGACTCATTACCTGGAAATAGAAATGGTAAGGCCTATAGCCATTCAAAGTAGATCGGGCTCAAGTGCCTTGAAAAAATAATAAAATATTTGAGGCCTATAATTCATAATTTAGGAATAGGACAAAATTAGCATGAAACACCAGGGTCATCGGGTTATTTCTCCTGATGGGTAAAAAATTGGACTGCCTCTTCCCTTCAAGGGGTCTTAGGATAAAAGTAAGATAAACTGAGATTAATCATATACTTGTCAGGTTTGTGTAGTTTTTGTAAAAGCTGAATTTTAAAATGCTGTTAGCATTTCATTTCCCATTAACTGGGCAGTAAAAATAGTGCTCTGGTTTCATAGCTGAATTTCATAGCAAAGTTCAGTGGTCTCAAAGCCTGTATGATGATAAGCCAATAGACTGACTTTATCATGGAGGTCTAATTAGCTCTAACTGATTTCAGGCATTGTTTTAAACTTTCAATACTTAATCTCATTTGACTTTTATTTAACTAAGATTGGTCTCTTTTAGGTACTACCTGGATCTTGAAGATTCTGCAGTTGGATTATTTTGTGAGTGAATATTTTAAAAATCATCCATTTGAACTAAATTGATAATCAGGTGTGCTGGTATGGGAAGAATTGGTTTAAAGATTCAACTTAATAGTTGATTTGAGATAGTTAATCATATTAGGGTTTACTTGTAAATTGGGAGTAATAATTTTTATGTTACCTAATATGAAAGAGCGTTTTGGATTTAGAACAATATATTCAATTTGGATTTAAGGGGATGAAATAACCATTTTAAAAGGCACTTAACAGGGTTTATAATGATGTCTTCAAATGTCTGACCTGAAGTCAGCATGTAGATAAATGATAGCACTGAAGTGCCCTGTAACAAATTGAGCATAACTTTTATTTCTCTGTGACAAATTACATTCAATGTGAACTTTTGGTTTAGGTTTGCTTTGCCCAGATGCTGTAATTCACTTGAAAATGGGTAAGGAAAAAATTTTTGTTAAGTAAGTAATTTGGGGGAAAATGTTGATTGAATATTATCCAGCTGTCTTCAAGTACTTCTATATCCTAGTTTAAACAATAAACTTTAATATTTTCCTTAATGCATAGAGAGGAGTGAAAGGAGTTTAGTACTTGGTTAGGCTTACTTTCCCCTGGGTATCTAGTGCCTTATTTACATAGGAAAAAGCTTTTGCATATGTAAAGTTCATGAAGTTTACAGTGTAGGGAGTAAGTTTGAAAAAGCAGATACCAAAAGTTTTATTAGATGGATCAATAACTTAAGATTATGACATAGCTTGTCATTGACATAAATGTTCAAGAAAAAGTATATAGAGACCACTTAATTATAATTTTGTCAGTCCGTATGTGTTAATGCCATTGTAGAGTTGACTTGTACTGTTGATGATGATTTATATGCTAAAACAATGGGAATCTCTCTGAAAGAGAATGAGGATTTTCTTTTTCTGAAACAGTACAGATTTTGGAAACATGGTTAAATTGGAAATTTTGGCTAGATTCTAATTTCCTTTTTTTTTTGTAGATAAAATGAATTGAGTCCATATCAGTAATGGTCTTTGTCCTGAACCAAAAGTGAAGATGCTAAAAAGGTGATTATATTCTAGTTTTATTAAGATTTGAGAAATTGCAACTAGGTTACAGTATGCCAAAAGGGTGTCTCAAAGCTGATATAATGATGATAACATAGTTCAGCAGATCTATGGTGATGAATACTATTTTTGTCTTTCGCTCCTATCTGATGTATCTGCTATTGAAGACACCAGAACTACCTGTAAAAGCACTGACTACCAAATGATATTTTCATTTGATAGTTAAAAAATAATGGTTTTTTTTCTGGTGGCACAGGTACTTTTTTTGCTGTCCTTAGTAAATATTTTGGAATAGGGTATTAAGATTCCTCTTGTGGTTTTCTTTGGATAACTTTGGCATGCCCTGATTGTAATGTGGCTTTTCTTTTTTCAGCATAAAATGCCTCAAGGATTGGAAGGGGATTAGAGGAAATAGCAGTAAGTGGAATCATTTGTTTGTCCTGTTGGATATTTTTTGATTGTGGTTGATTGTAACCAGTGATGCAAAAGATTCTGCCAAATGACAGGATATGATTTTAATCGTAAACCGTTCCATTTTTTTTACACTGAGGTTACATTTGGAAACTGGAATGCAGTGGCATCTTACCAAATTACTAAGAATTACGTAGTTACATGAGGTTTTGGCTAGAAATGACCGGAAAAAGTATGGGAAAGCTACATATATCTAAGAGATGACAAGAATTTCTCTGCATACAAAGAGGACAAATGTCTAAGTTGCAACCTTTTAAGTTTTGTCATCCTTTTATAGATTTGGCAAGAATCAGGAACCCAAATGTTATGGAAGTTACGTAAAGGTAAGACCTTTTTACTTGGATTTCATAGTTTTGTTTGGGGAACTTTGTAACCAATGATGTCAATGATTCTGCCAAATGAAATGGCAATGATTTCACCCATAAACCGTTCCACTTTTATTCTGAGGTTTTCATGAAAAATCAATGTTTTTGCAGGCATTCAAAAACTTTAGCTCATTTCATATTTCTTTGCCCTCCACATAGGAATGATTGTAATGAGTCATCAGAAAATGAGACTAGAATGCTGACTCAACTTCCAAGTAAGTTAAGGAGGGGGAAGCAAAATCAATCCTTGTTCATTAGAATATGATGACATCATCCTTTACTTGAACTCTCTCACTGATGAAGTGATGAGAAACTAAGGTCTGATAATGAACAAAAATTGGAATATCATTCTGGTTTTTTTTTTAAACTAAGGTGGCCTTTTTTGTATTACAGGTTAGGAACTTTTGAGGGACCTGAGAAGCAGAACAAAATGCCAGTATGCTGTAAAATTGTATTCAACAGAACTTTAATAAAGTGATATTGTACATTATTTACTGTCATTTGTCTTTTAAACATGAATTTCCAGAAAAAAAGCACTTAAGCACCATTATTATGGTATCTACACTAGATTATGAGGTATATTTGGAAAAACATTAGAGTTGTATTCATGAGCCCCACTGAACTTAGTCATTTTAAAGTAACTAAACAATTTTTCTTATCAAAAAGCTAGTTTGTAAAAACTACCTATTACCTCATTTGGCAAGAATAATTTTAAGAGGAATGGCAGATCCATGCAGATATTCACAGGGTGTAAATCAATGGCAGTTGAGGTCAGTGCCCAGGTTTTCTTCATTATATTGTCCATTAGACTAGGAGTTTGCCAATTTTTCCAAGGAAGTTCTTCGCCATCTGTAACTCAAAAATTTTCCACAAAATGACTTCTTGGACTTTTCTTCACTCCCTTCCCATTTCCTATAACCATGTTTGAGTTGTGCTATCTATGAATGAGTTCATATAGAATTGGATGACCTAGGAATTCTCATTGCTTAAGCAGTAAACTGTTAGGAAATAAACCCATTCATTGATGGCTTCCCTGGTGTTCTCCCCTACTCTACCTCCCCAAATAGGCCTAGTTGCATGTGATTAGTCAGCACAAATATTAAACCCTTACCCATAACCCTTCTATTTCTTCTTTCTTGAAATACCAGACTTCGTTATGTCTGTTGAACAGTCTAAAAGGACTATTATAGCCAGCAGTATAGTAGAAATCAGAATGAAAGGATTGACCCTCTTTCTGCAGAGTATCTGCTAGAGCTTTGGCTTCTTTGCTGAATTTTTCTACAGAAGCAAATCCTCCAAATGATCTGTAATAAGATGGAAAGATCTTTTACTTCAGGCACAGCACTTTAAAATTGACATTCTATGGGGATACTGGGTGATTGAAACTAATACAATGTAAGGTGAAGTCCTGATGACCCATTGTACTTTCATGCCAAGGGATTCTCTACCTGGAAACAAATACTACCTGACAAAAATGGCTGCTCCTTTCCTCTCCTCAATGAACACATCCGGGTCTGTGGGCTCTGGTGGAGAATTCTGATGCTTAGCTGGTACAAAGAAGGAAACCTTGTATTCAGTGGTGCCAGGCTGCACCCGGCAGGTCACTGGTACTGTCATCTCAATCTTAGTCTCTGGTAAGAAAAAACTCCATAGTGACCTACATGGATCCTGCTAAAACCATGAAAGGGCATTAATTGAAGAGGTATAGGCATCTGACCAGTGGCCTGTATTGGAAGCAGGTGCTGAGAAGGGATCTAGATGTTTTGGTACTGTATTTTGGGAAGATAATTAGGATAGTGCAGTAAGGGTTACATATGTTCATGTAGAAGACATTGTCTATAGGCCTTTTGTTCAGTAAAGTTAGTTCAAGCCACAGTACTTTTCATACTCTTGCTCACAAAACAGCCAAATTGTGGAAAGATTGCAAAAGTACTAACCATCTAGGATATAAGCTGTGAGGCCAATTTGTAGACAGAATGTGACAAATGGCTTAGCACTCAACAATTTTAAGGAATCACCTTAAAGATATAAAATAAATGCCACTCCACAATGGTTAAGCCTCAGTTTGGTTTTAGTTCAGTACAATAGGGTTAGTATTAAACTGACAGGAAAGGTTGGGAGAACCTACCTAATTGACACCTTAATTGGGTTACCTCTTAGGGGACTTAATGGTGACTGCCTTAAATTAACTGCAAAAGCTGTCTTCTGATGATAGCATGAGAGAAGTTTAAACCTGAGGTTGTGCCACTTAGTTTTGTAATCCAAATGGCCATAGAAAACTAGCTGGAACTAGCCTTTGGTAGGTTGAGCTTGTTCAACTCTCTTGTCCACTTACAGTGGTATTGAGGTCATTCTGGGTAGAGTTTGGGGGATTGAGCAGCTGGATACCTGTCTCATTCTCTCCCTGGATGTAGTGGAAGAGTTTCCTGAACCCTTGACGAAGGGCCTCCTTCTGGTTCTCACCTTTGATCACAGTGCTGGCCCATAAGCCAGCCTCATAATGCCGGAGTTCACATCCGGGCACCTGGGAATACAACCATCTTTCAGGATGTGTTCTGGTGGACAACTATTAATTTAAAATTGATATTTGGAAATGGCCTTGGCATAGCAGGTTCCCAAAGCTTGAAACTTCAGCTATCAATTAAACCTTGCTTATCTGGTAGACAGAGCCCCATTAACAAAACCAAGCTCTGCAGCTAACAGGACCCAATACTAAATTAGTTAACCAGTTTGTATGTGGCTGAAAACTCTACTTCCAAAAACAGATACAAATGAGGTCTTATGGTACTGGAAAAAACAATAGTCAAGGGACAAAAAAGGTCAAGAATACAGTAAGATTGCTTCATCTTGGTCTTGACTCTGCCCTAACCATAGTTAGGCTCTGTCTAGTCAAATCCCCAACATCCATCCCTCAGCCATCAAGGGTTTGGTCAGATACCATCCCTGCTAAATCTTGCTGCTAAGATTTAGTAAAGTGCCTATTAAATGAAGACCATCACCTGGTTGCAAGTCCAGGATCCTTCAATTTGGCTCTATTTCTTCAGAAAATTGCTAAGTCAGTGTCACTTCCCACTACAATTACCTCCACCCCCAATACTGGCAGTATTTACCGCAATCTCTGCTGGGCTCCACTGAGGTGACTCCCGGTTCTGGGACAGCAACGTCTTTTTTAGGGAACTGATCATGGCGGCCACACCAGAGCCTAAGGGGAGTCAGCTGAAAGAACAGGCACAGAGAAAGGAGGTCTAATATCTTGGAACTGGTGAAGGAAGGGGCTCCTGTAGAATTCTTTTTGTCTTTGATAAACTAAACAGGGTAGCATATCACTATGGAAATCCTGACAGCTTATAGCACTGAAAGGAATAGTTGTGGTTGTAGGTAAACTCTTGGCAGTCTTTGAGAAAGCATAAGAAAAGCGACTTTAAAAGGTTTAAGGAGTTGGATGAAAGTTTTTTTTTAAACATGAGAAAAGATGGCTTCTGCAGACTATAGACTGATTAGTTTTTAAAAAAATCTTTAGCTACAAAGTAGTCCAAGGTGGATTATTAAACATGATTTGTGAGCATGTGGAAAATAAGTGACTACTGGGAGCCAGAATTTGTTTCGTCATCCCCAACAGGTCTACATTTAATAGAGTTGCTACATAACTAAATAGGGAATAGTTGAAAATCCTTGAACAAGATGAGGAAATGTGATTTGGAGGAAAATACAGGAGAGTAGTTTAACTTCAGCCTCAGCAGATGGAGCTCTAGCGCCAGTCACAGAGACCTCTGAAGCAAGTCTCTTAACCTTGGACTTAGTTTCCTCATCTGTGAAACGAGAATAGCACTTAGCAAATGTTAGCATGTAACAAATGCCATTTTTGTTAATGGTTGAATAACTTCCAGAGAATGAAAATAATTAATAGCCCTGGATGGAAGCCTATATTAGTGGGCCTCCAAACTCCACTGGACACCTTGTCAGTGTAACTTGTTTTTGAGACTTACCAAAATTATTGAGTAGGCTGCTGTTTTATACATGAGGGAACAGGCAGAGAAATGATTTGACAGTCCTGTACTAGTAGTACTACTACTACTCCCCTTCCCTCACTGCCATCTAATGCCACCAACATTATTACAGTATCAGCATTTATATAGCACTTTAAGATCAAAAAAGTGCTTTGCAAATATATATTATTTGTCTCATCACAACCCTAAAGGGTAGGTGTTATCCCTATTTTATTTATGAAGAAAATGACAGGCAGACGTTAAGTGACTCACCCAGAATAACACTCATCTTCCTGACTTCAAGGTTAGTGTTACACCTGTTATCTCACCTGGCTGCCATAATATCAAGGATTTAGAGAAGACATAGCAAGTATGCTTAATCAAATTTGCAGGTACTCCCAAATTCAGAGATACTATTTTGGGGAGCACAATCAAAACTTTTTAAATAAATTGGGACTGTGGACTGATAGCTTATCATTGTATTAGGACTTCTGGTATAATCTGTAAAATGTTAGATTGTGCGTGGTACTGAGATTGCTGTTCAAACGGCATAAATAACAGGACAAGGAAAAATTAGCTCAATAGATTTCATTTGAAAGACAGGGAATTTGAGGAAGGAATATCATGTTGTACTGGAGTTCTAACTCTGGTGGTTTGGGTCAGTTTTTCTTATGCATAAGGGAGAATTCAACTGATAGATGAATGTATGTATATATGACAGAGAAATTTTATATCCAGAAATGATGTAAAAGTGGAAAAAAAAATTTTTTTAACCTAAAAGACTCATATTCGAAAGGACTTTGGAGATACTGATTATATGTTAATTGACCACAAGATAGCAGTATGATGCAGCTCTTGTAGAAAGGAACATTGGTCATTTAAAAACAAACTGAACTCCTATCTTGTAATAACTCATATTTTTCTCTCTAGGCTTTCATACACATCTCCATGTTATAAACTGAATGTGGAAATACTGAGTCATTTCTTGCTTGGCAGCCAATGTTAGTTTATGAATTCTTTTCCAATAGACAGGAGAGATCTGAAAGGCTGTACTGTCAGCTGAATAGCTGAGGGACAACAGGTAGGCACAGCTGTGTCAGGAAAAACTACCTTGCCAGCCAAGTTGACTGCCAACTTAAGGGAGAAGGGACCAAAGGAGCATTAGCATTTGAGAGAAGATGGTGTAGGACAAGTTTTAATAAGATCTGTACCACTTTTTCTTTCCAGCCGTTTATCTTGTGAAAATTAAAGGATGTCTAATAGACTTTATGAAAAATTAAGATCAAAGCTCTAGAGGTGGAAAAAGGCCCTTTAGAGGTGGGTTATCTCACCCAATTACAAATGAAACTGAGGCCTAAAGAGAAGGAGTGCTTTGCTCAAGCTTATATAAAAATCATGAACCTAGTCTCACAGGTTTCATTTAGTTGTCTTTTTTTTTTTTTAATATAAAGCAAGAAATGAACACATTGTTTCTCAGAATTGTACACAGCAAGAAAGATAGTTGAAGAGGCCATAATGATTGTCTCAATGCTATGATTTCAATTCGGCCATCAGGGAAGCTGATCAATCTAATTTAGATGGCCAGTTTTATGTATTTGGATTATTACAACACTTTTGTAACAGCCTTCAAACAATTTCCAGAATCAAAGCTTTCAAAAAATCCCAAAGGCCTTATAGTGTCCCATGACTGCCTTTTCCTTCTTTTCCCTTTCCTCCCCCTCCCATACCTACCCTAATTCCTAGAATTGTAAAGAGATTAAAGAATTGTAAATACTTACATCTGAAAACGAAAGTATTCTGGTCCCTGTTTTCCAGAGTGCAAATACATACCCCAATGTACTTGAGTATGGATGGGAACACTTAGGTCACTGTTGTAAGACTAGGACACTCCTTCCATTTTTCTATTGGTGCAAACTGTTATAAGAGCCAAAGTATGTGAAGCACCAGCACCCACATATGGCTTCTCTGGGTTGGGATGCCATCTGTTTAATTAACGGAGCCTGAAACAAAGCCTATTGCCATGGACATTAAGAGGAGCACAAAGAGTGGATTTATGTGTTGCTGTATTCAAGCATCGAGATTCAGAAAACTGGCATTACATAATAAGATTGCTTCTGTTCATCTCCAAGTAATGTTTGCCCATTAGGATATAGATGACACTGCCTTTCAAAGAATCAACTCCCAAGTTTTCATTTTTCACAGAGCTCCTGATAATTTTCTAAGGCTAAACTGCAGTGCAGTTAAGAGTTGCTTCTTGATATGTTACCCATACCAATGAAATGAGAGGGTCTGGATGAATGAGGGTTTACACTAGATTTCTCTGAAAAATAAAAAGAGACAGGAATCTGGACTAAGAATTTTTCAGTTTGGCTCTATGGGAGTTACTTTAAAAGGGGAGAATAAGCATTTATATACTCTATTATGTACTAGGCTTGGTGTTGAGTGCTTTTTTGGGGGATAGTGGGGAGGCAGTTAGGGTTCAGGGACTTCTCCAGAGTCCTAAGGCTGGATTTGAACTGGCCTGACTCCAGAGCCAGTGAAAGAAAGGGTTAGCTGCTCTGCATTAAATGCTTTATTTCTCTTTTGATCTTCACAACTCTGCAAGGCAGATGCTCTTATTGTCCCCATTTTATAGCTAAGGAAACAGAAGCAGACAGATCAAAACGACTGGCCCAAGGTCACATAGTAAGTGTGAGGCTGAGTTTGAACTCGGGACCACCTGACTCCAAGCCCACTGCTCTATTTTAGCCAACTTTAAAATGACCCACACTCAATTACTAAGAAAGCACCTTCAGAACTCTGACCCACAGAATGACTAACCACGAGGTGGGACTAATGATGCAGCATGTTTCTCTGCTTTTGGTAGGGAGGTGATGGCTGTTGCCCTTAGATTTTCCAGAGAACCAATGACATTCTTGACTTGCACGTGAATCGTCTTTAAGTGAGGCAGAGCCACACAAAGTTGTTTCTCATGTTCTTCCAGTCATCCAAGTCCAAAAGAAAGACAGAAGCCGAGTTCTGGCAGCGTCCTGGGATGCAGCCACGGCACCTGCTTCAGCTGCCTTCCCCGTCACTGGAACAAACTGCCCTCATCTGTTTATTCTTCAGGCAAGTCTTCCTGTGGGCTACTCTCAACCTGGCTTAGCCCACCTGCCTATTACCAGGGTGTGGCCTTTGCTTATGCTCTAATTTCTTGGAGCCACAAGGGAGAGTGTGAATGAGCAGCCCCCAAAAGGGCTCTGCAAACCCTCCCACCAGAGGTGTTAGTCCTCTTGAACACCCCATAGAGTGATAATAGACACAGCCAGTGTGCATGAACTGTTTGGCTTTTATACCTGTATTTGTGAAGGGAGAGCTATTTGGGGAAGTTGTGATAAAGATTCCAAAAATAGTATTAAAAAGATTGAAAAGATATGTTAGAAGAGGGGAAAAGGAAGTTCAGAAGGAAATGTTGGAAAGAAAGGGAATTTTGTTACTATCATGAAATATCATTCACTTTATAACAAGAAGCTCAGTTTCACATACAATCCTTTTTTATTCTTATACTGAACTGTTAAATTTATAATAAAAATATTAAGAGGAAAACCTAAAGGGTAGCATTGGCATGAGTGAGAGAAATATAATTTGCTGGTTATAGTGTGATAATTTAGTTCTGCCTCTAAGTCTGAGAACAGGAGTTTTTTTACAAGGCAGTGTGGGTGGCATTTGGGAAATGCTGATCTAGTTCAAATCCTGCTTCTGCTACCAACTGTGTGACCCATAACTTCTCTAAGACCATTTCCTAATTTTAAAACAGGGCTACTGACAACTTGGGTAGCTGCACTTTATAGGGTTGTTGTGAAACTCAAATGAGGTGAAGTGCCATGCAAATATCAATAATAAATATGAGTCTGGGCATTATTAGCTATAGGCCAAAAGCCTTTAACTAAAGAAAACGGTGAGTTCTCTTATCTCCATAAATCTTCATGGAGGAGATAGACTTTCAGCCATTGTTCAAATTAGAGAAGATAGAAAATAGAGGAGGATGTGAAAGTATTTAAATGGATAATGGTATTTTAACAGATGTGCCTGACAAAATTTTATAGTCAGAAAAAGCCCTACAGATCACTGAGTACAACTTTCTGTAACAGATGAAGATCAGTGTCCACAGAGAAATGTTAAGTACTGAATGGTCACCTTGAGTGTTATCTACTAATCTATTTCTTTGGAAGTCAGAAAAGGGTATGGGGCCAGCCAACTTTAGAATGACTCATATTTCAAAAAGATTGATAGAAAGGGTTTTTGTTATTAATTAATATAGAAAGATCTAAACTTTTAAAAAGAAGGAAAGGGGAATTCTTGGAGTAAACAAACCAGTTGCATAGGACCATTGTTTCTGAAGCAGAAGGGCATAAAACGAATCCATCAGACATGGGAATAGAAGTATCAGATGACAACAAGGAGAAATTGTTCATAGGACAAGCATCACTGCTGGACAATAGCTACCACTGTTCTCCCCAAGAAGTGGCCAGCCCCTCTCCATCCTTCTTATCCACCTTTAAAAGCATGCATCTTATATAATTATTTCTCAGGATTTTGACTGGAACTGAAAAATTTGTCTTCAGTTAGAAATTAAGTTTACAAATTCCTAAATTGAGTGGAAAGAGCCCCCAAAGCTATTCAGATGTACATACCCTTGATCAAGTGATACTTCTAATAGATTTGTACCTTAAAAAGATCAAAGAGGAAAAGGACATTTATAAAAGATATTTATAGCAGTTCTTTTTGTGGTGGCCAAGAACTGGAAATGAGGAGAAGCCAATTGACTCAGGTATGGTTGAAAAAAGTATGGTATATGAATATGTGGAATACTACTGTGCAATAACAAATGATGAAGAGATGATTTCAGAAAAACCTGGAAAGACATGTGAATTGATGTAAAGTGAAGTGGAGAACTAAGAGAGCAATTCATAAAATAACAATATTAGAAAAATAATTAACCTTTAAAGACCTGGTAACTGTTCAGCTACAATTTCTCATGAGGAAACTACAACTACAAAGACTCATGAGGAAATTTATCCACCTCTAGATAGACTAATGGAGCAAGAATGCCAACGGAAGCACTTTTTCTTTCTTTCTTTCTTTTTTTTTTGATAGAGCTACTGAAGGAATTTGTTTGGTATAACTAACTATATATATTTGTAATGGATTTTATTTTTCTTTCCTTCTCAATGGGTAAGGAAGGGGAAAATCTAAAACTCACAAATGAATTTGAATTAAAAAGAGAGAATTCCCAAATTGAGCTATTCTTAAAATTACTCTAGGATAGCCCCAAAGTTAAAACTATCAAGAGGTATAAGTATATAATAAGCATTCAATTAATAACTAGAGATCTAGTAGGTGGGATGATATAAAGATTTGCTGTGATCAAGTCCTGCTTCAGTGACTCTGGGCAATTTAATTTCCTTCTCACTGTCTCCAGGTAACTTGTCTTCTAGACTAAATTTTAGAGAAATTGCCCAATATTGTGTGTGTGTGTATGTGTGTGTGCGCGCGTGCGTGCGCGTGAGGAGGGGATGGGGGTGGAAAGAGAGGGAGGAAATAAGGGAACCTTTTTGTGTTTTCAGAATCATAGTTCTGGTTTAAAAAAACCCAAATCTTCCAAGCCAAGTGGTAGAATTTTAGCATAAGTATTTTTTGCTAGGCATGAAACAGACTTAGGCAATGGTATTTGAACAGATTCTCTAGAATCTAATGTTAATCTTTTTGTGATTTGGAAATACTGGTTTGAGTTTTTTGTTAACATGTAGCAGGCATGGTGAAAATATTTAATATTAGAAAATGGGTGATTAGATGTTGATGAAAGAGAGGTAATGGGGAAAAAATAGGACTGTGTTGTCTAATGAAAGTTTTCAGTTCATTTTAGAAAAATCTTTAGTTGATACTAATCAGGAAAACACAAGTACCTTTGATGTCATTATCGAAATCCATTAAAAATTTTCTGGTCACCAAGTGCCCACCAAAGTTAGGTGAGATGTTATAAGACAAACTTGAAGAAAAAGCATCACCTACTGGTTAGCCAACTTTTCTGTAGTTTAACTCCATCTATGTTATGTACATCTCAAAATACAATCAAAGACAAATTCCATTCACCAGAAAAATACCTATTTTTTAGCTGATTAGATAATAAACCCAAGATTTCTCTCTCTCAACTGTAATCTAATGAAAAAGAAGAAGGTATATCAGGCTATTTTAAAATTTTGGACCAAATGCATATAATTCAATTTCAGGTAAGTCAGGGAAGTATCATAGTCCTGTTTATATTTCTACTGTCAACTCTAATCATTAATTAATTGAATGAACTTTCTTCTTTTAATTAAGGTCACTTTTATATAGTACAAAACTGTTTTATAGGCCATGAAATGTTTTCTTCACAACAATCTTTTGAGTTTGGTAATTTAGTTATCATAGCTGAGTGTCAGTTAAGTAAGCCCCAAGGTCACATAAGTAGTGTGTTAGTCAGAAGATGAACCTTGTATTATGTCATCAAATCTTAATTAGTACCATCATTTCCTGATGCTTCTAATCCGGGCAGAGGTTCATATTTAGTAATTAAATTATTATTCTAAAATAGCTGATTTGTGAATCTGTTACTAGTTTTTGCTTGGGCTTTAGTCATAATATACAACTGATTAGCTACCTCTATATATGTATTTTTGGTAGTTAATAATAGCACTTAATAGATGCAGAACACTTTAATTTTCTCTTTAATCCTCTTAACTACCTTGTGAGGTAGGTCAATGGTATCATGATTAGGTTGCAGATAAAGACCCTGTCTGAGGGTGAGACAATCTTGGGGCCCCTGGGCCTAGAGCTGAGCCTCCTGACTAACTTCTTGCCTAGTGCCCAGTTTCTTCCTCCACATTGCAAGTGAAGCATCACCATTTAGCCAGTTTTACTGGGGGATAAGACGACTCTGTGTTGGGCTGAATCACTAAATCCCAGTGATTGCAGCATTTTCTACCCCTGACACAATTCTGGCCATTTTTGCTCCAAAGGATGCCCTGGAGAACCATGGTGAGTGGGCGCGAAGCAGCCATCATAGCCTCCTAGTGGGGACCCAGCATATGTCTGTAACACTGCTGGGTTCAATGACAGAGAGGAGACACCGTCCATGTATTCCATGCCTTCTTCACTGGCCATCTGGCCATGGGCTGGACTTCCTTCTTTCCTGACACTCAGGAGTCTGGCTTAGGGATTCTCAGCCTTGGCAAGGCTCGGGAGCACCAACTCTTGTGAAGGCTCTGTTTCACAGATGACAGACTTGACATCTTTTCTGTCTATGACTCCTGGGCTCTTGACCTGGATATGGTAGGGCTCTATATCTTCAGGAGACATGTAATCTGGGGCATTGCTCATCAGGTCATGTCCCCGGAAGGACTTTGGAAACGCAATGACATCTCTTATGCTTGGTGCTCCAGTGACAAGGCACACTAGTCTGTCTAGCCCTATAAGAGAAACCTCGTGTTACTTCAAAAAAGGCATGTAACTTGTGGTTAGTAGTCAGCTTTCTATTCAAATTCTAAGATCGTTTTCTATGTGAAGTCTTGAAGGAGTCAAATATAATTTATTGAGTATTTTAGGGGTTTTAGTTGGCTCATGGATCCAATTTGTAGGAATACTTTTTTCTTTTTGAGAATATTTTCTTTTCAAGGCTTTCATTTTAGAGCAGTATTCACAATCAATGTCCAAATGCTATTATAATGATTAACAAATTTTCGCTAAGAATCTACTGATGGTCTACTGTGTTTGTGGCAATGATATATCACTACATAGATAAGACTTCTTGTTGGGAGTATTTACAATCTGTCTGGGCTGCCTGACACATGTCCCTTTTCTTGTTTGATAAGGCAATTGGGACAAGTAGTAAAAGGCAGCCAGCATATTAATTTTTAGGTGAAAAGAATGATTTGTATGTACTTACCTAAAGCAATTCCTCCATGGGGGGGTGCCCCGAAATCTAAAGCCTGAAGTAGGTGAGAGAGCATTTTAACATCCTCCTGTAATTCCAAAAAGACAATAGTCTTAAAGTTGTACACATACACACTTTCCCTTTCTACTCCTAGGGAATCTAAGTAAGTCAATTCCATCCATCTTATATTTGCTTCTACCTCAACTACTAATAAAATCTCCCTCTTTGCCTTTATAATTCTAGGTCTCCTCAGACCTTTTTCCCTTAAACTTATTACTCTGCATATCTTCTAATAACCCCGAATCTCCAGAGTTTTGGCTTATATGGTAGATACCATCTCTTAACTGCCATGCTTTAAATCCTACAGAATGGATAATTATCCTACTGTCACCAAGATTTGCCAAATTTCAAATTCAAATTAAGGCTATATAATGAGTGATATTAAAGCCCCCTTTTTTCCCCCTTCTAAGGCTTTTCACTATCATTTCAAATACACATTCTAAATACTCTGTATTTATGAGCAAAGTCAAGCTCAACACAGGACTATATAAATTATTATTATTATTATTTTTATTAAAGCTTTTTATTTGGAAAACATATATATGGGTAATTCTTCAACAATGACCCTTACAAAGCTTTCCATTACAAATTTTTCCCTCCTAGTCCCCACTCCTCCCCTAGATGGCAGGAAGCAGGACTATATAAATTATAATAGACTCTAAAGCTATCTTTGGAATATAAAAGGACATTGGCTTATTTTGATTAAAAATATATTCAATTAAAATAAACTTTATTAAATGCCAGGATGCTGCCTGAAACCCATAGGGGTAGGTTACCTTTAGCACTGCTTCCAGGACATACTGCTGCTGCTCTGCATTATGAATTCGAATAGAGCCACCTCCTATCTCACTGCCATTCAGCACTAAATCATAATGTTGGCTTCGAACCTAGAAAAGAAGTGGAATTTTCAATAATAAAAAGTTGTTGCCCTGTCTTGATGTAGTTTTGTAAGAAGAAACTACTATAAGTTTTGAATATGTAGCAGATTGCTAATTACTGATTCGAAATAGGCAATGTGTGAAGCAGTTTGATTTTTTTCTTGATGTGCTAACAATGAAAGTCAATACTGAAGACTGATGCAGAACTACAAGTTTTCTGCCTTGACTCATCTCTTTTTTTATTTGAAAGTATAGAAAATGGTACCTTTTCTGGCTCAGTGTAGAGAAGGTGGCTATCACTGGGATGAGGAGCGGTAAATGGATGATGGGCTGATTCTAGTTCTGTGGGATCCCCCTCTTTAGGAAGGAAGAGTGGAAATTCTACCACCCAAAGGAAATGGAACAAAGCTGGATCACGAAGCTCTACTCCTCTGGACTCCAGAAGGTCAGCACATTCCAGGCGTAATTTTCCCAATACAGAACACTGTGAATCACAGGGAGAGAATAGGCAGAGGGAAACTCCTTAACTGGCACTCTGACTGAACGAATTTATAGAGATTGTGTAACAAATTACAAACTATCAGTTAACAAGTGTTTTCCTGGATGAAAAGGATGTAGGAAGAGGCAGTAACACTCTGTGCTCTGGTGGAAAAATCAACCAAACAACCAAATACATTTCCTTGTTTTAATTTTCTTCTTATTTTATTTATTTTTTTTTTGGCAAGGCAGTTGGGGCTAAGTGACTTGTCCAGGGTCACACAGCTGGGAAGTGTTAGGTGTCTGAAGCCAGATTTGAACTCAGGTTCTCCTGACTCCAGGGCTGGTGCTCTACCCACTGTGTCATCCAGCTGCCATAAAACTATATTTCCTAATAGAGGAAGTAAAGGGTATTAGATACTTTTTATTTTCTGCAAGTGACTGACACATCTCTTTCTCCTCAATTAGTGTGTTTGGTGTTTCTGCCACTACATTATTCTAAACACATCTATTACCGTGGGCTTTAGAGATTTCAAAGCACCAACAGGTGATAAACCCCGAAGGGACTTTTTGGCAAATGAAAGCTCCTGAGGGATGTGCATCATGACAGCTTGACAAGGTGATATCTGAAGTACTCAGCAGTACACTGCTGGTGAACTACATTCAGCCTTATGAAAAGTAAAAAGCAAGGAGTAAAGACTTGGGGAAAAGTCCTGGTGATGGGGAAGATGCCACAGTAAATGGGGGTACAGATAGCAAAGATAAAAATAATATGGATTCGTTCTGGATCTGACATGGGGAAAAGTGAAGAAGCTAAGAAGAGAATACCTTGTGCAGAATGAATCAAAGAAATTTTAAAAGGCTGAAGAGACTTATGGCAAAACAAAAGGAGTCTATCAACAACAATTTTCAGTAGGATATAATATTCAGGAACTTTATATACTGAGTTCACTTGAAGACAGTAATATTGTAATAGATGTATACAAGGAAAGAATTTTAAAAACCACTTATTAAGCTAGGGATACAAATGCAAGCAAGCACATTGGGTTAAATCCCCAAGACAGCTTATAGTCTGTTAGGAGAAGACAACACCAACTTGGGGAGTGCTTTGGACAAGAAAGTCAGAGAAAATGACTGATGTGTCCTTTTCAGGAATGCTAGCTGTTTGCGCTTCTCAGGAGGCCTTGGAGGGTAAGGAGAGGATGGAAGGGGGAAGCCTGTTATGGCACAGGTATAACCCCGGGCAAATGAGGAATGCTCAGCTCTCCTGGGGGGTCAGGGTGGGGGTGAGGAACAAGCAGTATGACCTGCACATGACTGGCCTGAGAATGCCCAGAGAAGGGGGATCCCTCACTAACCAGAGTCCATGATCACAGGAGTGGGACTCCCTTGTTTTCAAAAAAAAATGTAGAATCTGCTATCCTTGAGAATTGGCTATAAGAGAATGTGCAAGCAAAAAAAAGAGGCAACCAAAAAAACCCAACTCCCCCATCTCCCCTTAGCCCCATGAACAAATGACAACATAAGAAACAATGTATTGTAGTACTCAGATGCTTAATTTCCAAAACATGTGAGGGTACATGGTTGTTTTCAAGTATGTAAAGGACTGGTGTCTAAGAGGGATCAGATCCAGTTGGTAGCATGAGAGCTAAGAACAATAGATAGAAGGTGATGAGGGGTGGACCCAGGTGTGAGCTAAAGCAAATATTCCTAGCAATTAAAGCTATGAAAAAGGAAACAAGTCAGTCTGAGGAGTACAGTCTCCTTCAGTCAATGAGGCTGCACTCATTGCAGATCATGTAGAACAGGGATTAACAAACTTCAATCTGTGGACCAAATTAGTGCTAGGTCTGATTTTGTAGGACCAGACTAGTGAGCTAAGAATGATTTTTACATTTTTAAATACAATATACAATTATTTAAATACAATAACTATTTAAAAAATGTACAAACCACTCAACTCAAACTGCACAAAAGTTAGCTGGTAGGCTTTGGCTTGTTGCTGATACCTATCAATAGAAAAAAACTACCACATAAATATAGGTTAAACTAGATGATCTCTAAAGTCTTCTCCAAATGCAAGATTCTGTGATTTCACATTCATGTGACATCTTTGAGAAAACCATCCCTCTTAAAGGCTAAAGGTTATCTTTTACTTACAAAGAGAATTCGAAGAAGGTTTTCTTCAGGTACATTATGAAATTCATTTAAAAAGTCAGAGTGAACATCTATTTCCAGAGTTCTTGGCATTAACAAAATATTTTCAAACACATAAGAATGCATTCACAGGGTCACCATTTTATGGAATTACTACCCAATTTCCAATGTGTGCTACACAGACCCTATCATGGGCTACTGAGCTCAAATACAGATCAGACATCCATGACTTCCTCTTTAAGAAAGACCTTTACTGGGAGGTGGGAATGGGGACATGTGTGCAATCTTTCTTACCACTTTTTTATGTTCTCCAGCAGCTAACAGAAGCACATCTTCTTCCTGGACCCTCATTAGTCTGATTAAGGCTGATTTCTCCTTTTCCTTTAAGAGCTTAGTAAGTGGAGACTTCCCACTTCCACTGGTCTTCAGAAACAAGGGTGAAACCTCCTATGGTGAAGAACAAATCTTGTAAATACCACCCAGAAATTTTGCAAAGGGCTTTTTGTTGAGCAAAAAATCATTTTCCTTTTATGTTTTTTTTTTTTTGTTGTTATTTTATAAATCAAGTTACTGAAGACATTTGTTGGAGAGGCACTGTCAAGTATGTATTTGGCTGTCCTGAGTCAAAAGCTCTGAAAAAAACAAACTAAACACAGCTGGATGGTAGTTTATATCTTTCAGTCAACTGCATGTCTGTGGTCTGTTAGAAAAAAATGATCTTTGAAAAATGTTTGTTCCCTATTCATATTTTCATTAGGTATTCTTAATGTAGGTACAATTTAAAAGAGAAAAGAAAAATGGGCATAAAAGGTGGTTTTCTATGAGAAAATGTGTTCAGAGTAGCCATGTAGAAAGTCAAGTTGTTAAGTCAAAAAACAACAGCATTTAACACTTTTTAAGGATGGCAAAATGCTTTAACATATTATCTCATTTGATCTTCATGACAACCCTAGGAGGTAGGCATTATTATTCTCCTCTTTTTTTTTTTTACAGATGAGGAAATTGAGGTAAACAGAGGTTAAGTGACTTATTTAAGGTCACTTAATAAGTGTCTGAGGCTTGACTCAGGTGCAAGAGTGCTTGACTCTAAAGAACATAAGGTTTGATTTTTAAACCATTAAAACCTAAGAGTGATGCAAAGAGACCTTAATACCATTATTTATGTAGCAAGGTGAAAGAAAAGAAAATCCTACTAATAAAATCTGTACCAGATATGGCTTAATGGCTCAAGTGAATTGTCTCATTATATAGTCCTTTTTGTTGGAGAGATTCATCCAAGTTTTTGGGGCCCATCTGTGGTTTTCTTGGCAAATATATTAGAGGGTTGCCATTTCTTTCTCCAGCTCATTTGACAGAGGAGAAAACTAAGGTAAACAGGATTATGTGATTTTCCCAGGGTCACACAGTTAAGCAGTGTTTGAAATCAGACTAATCTTCCTACCTTCAGGCTTGGCACTCCATCTACAGTCACTTAGCTGCCTCCACATAGCCCTTACACTTCACAAAATACTCTCCTCCCAACAACTCTGAGGCAATTGTTTCAAAGATTATTATTCTCACTTTAGAGACAATGAGGCTTGGAGAGACTGAATGACTTGCAGCATAAAAGTGGCAGAGTGGGACGCTGAGCCCAGCTCTTCTGGGTCTAAGTTTAAAGCTTTTCCCATGACAGCAAAGTGACCCTCTTTAAAAGTTCTATATCATGAATAGGAAATAAAAAGCTCCTGATGCACAGACTCATTCCCTTCTTACCTGATTAAAATGGTTAATAGCAAATTGCTTAATGGCCTCAAAGTCTTTACTTCTCAAATATTTCTGAAAAACAAAACAAAGAAGCAGAGCTTGCAATATGACATAGTTTTCACAAACTTAGGGGTCTTGTATAAGATGCATTAAATGGTATTTACAACACTGAGGAATTAAATAAAACTAGTTTCTGCTGCTGCATGACAATCACTCAGAATTTTATGTTATTGTACTTATTTCAGCTCCATATCTCACATTTATTGACCTTTTCTCTTGAGAATATGGGGATTCAGTGGGAAGCAATATTTTTCAGTTTTTATACTACCATACTCTGAAAAATAAGTAATATTTCCTAAGTAACAGAATATTCATAATTTGATTTTTAAGACTTTTAAAAAATTCTCAAATCTTCAGTTTTTAACTGTATTTATATTCATCTGATTTAACTTTTTTTTTGTTAGAATCATCATCATTAAACATTTGTTCCGTGCCTCTTTCACTAAGTCTTAGAGATACCTCTCCCTTCCCTCCAAATGGCACTTTATGAGGGGATTCTGGGAAGACAGCATAAAAATTAAATGATAACAGTTTTATTAATTTTCAGATGAGTATAATCTGAGGTATGCATTAGCTGAGGCAGGTCTGAACTGTATTAAGTACAACAACTTTCCAATTTTAAGAAATAACTTCCAGAACTGAATGGATGTCTATCAATTGGAGAATGGCTGAATAAATTATGGTATATGAATGTTATGGAATATTATTGTTCTGGAAGGAATGGCCAGCAGGACGATTTCAGAGAGGCCTGGAGAGACTTGCATGAACTGATGCTGAGTGAAACGAGCAGAACCAGGAGAACATTATACACAGCAACAAGACTATACACGATGAGTTCTGATGGACATGGCTCTCTTCAACAATGAGGTGATTTTCAAACCAGTTTTTATTGTTTAGTGATGAAGAAAGTCATATACATCCAGAGAGAGGCCTGTGGGAACTGAGTGTGGACCACAACTAGTATTTTAATGTGAATGTTTGCTTTCATTTGGTTTTCCTTCTTAGGTTGTTTTTTTTTTTTTCTCTTTCTAGATTTGATTTTTATTGTGCAGCAAGATAACTGTATAGATATGTATACACATATTGGATTGATCATATATTTTAACACATTTAACACATATTAGACTACTGGGGGGGGTGGAGGGAAGAAGGGAAAAATTTGGAGCAGAAAATTTTGCAAAGGTCAATGTAGAAAAATTATTCGTGTTCTGTAAATAAAAAGCTTTAATAAACAAACAAAAAAGAAAAAAGAAATAACTTCCAGGTGGTGATGTGCTGTTTGAAGGTTTGACAACCAGGTTTTTTGGGTGAGGGGAAAAGGGAAAAGTGCATATAGTACATTCCCAACCCCTTCAATTTATTATTTATTTACTTTTGGGGACATTCATTAAAAAAAATTTTCATTTCCAAATTCTTTCCCTGGCTTCTATCTATCCCCCACTCATTGAGAAGGAACTGTGCTATCAGTTATACATACAAAAATCACAAAAAATTTCCATAATTGCCATATTTGGTTAAAAAAAAAAAAAGGTAGCAAGAAATATAAACAAAGTACATTTTTTTTCATAAATTCCTCAGAATTGTCTTGGATCATTATATTGCTGAGAATATTGTTGTTTGTTCTTTGTTCTCAAAGAGGACCATAATATCAGAGAGGTAATGCCATGAAATGCAAATGAACTGGACTTAAGTGAGGATGGGCTGTGCTAAGTCACCAGTTTCACCTTCTTCTCTGGAGCCATCTGGATCCAATGGATATAGATCAGGACAAGGGTAGATGGCCCTAGATGAAGTGGGAAACCTTGGCCTTTTCCTCATTTATCCCATTCTTTTATTTCACTATAACAGTTCTCAAAAGTGCTTTGTTTCTGTCTTTTATCTACCTCAATCTGCCCTCCTTTTCTAAGATAGATATATATGTAAATAGGGGCAATAGTCAGGCATTCTGATCATTAAGAAACTTTTGTTGCTGTTAACTTCTTTGACAAGGGATTTTGGTAAAGCAGCTCTGATGCTAATGTAGAGCAAATGTACACTAACCATCAATGAATAACAAATTAATCATATCTAAAATGAGTTAATTGCTCCTGAGGGGCCTTTAACATATTAAAAATTTCCTAATAATTAGTCTTGAAAATAAATGAATAATCTTCTATTACTTTGTTAGACTTAAAAATAATGCCATTTTGATGTGCCAAAAAAACTGATAATGAAATAAGCTAAAAATACTACAAGCCCTGATGCTGGATAAATAATAGCACAGATCTTAAGTCTGTAAGCTGTTTGAGTGGTTAAAAGAACCTGAAGTTCTTAACAACCTTATTGCCATAAGAAGATTTTACAAATGATTTATGAAGCCATCACTTTTAGGGATATTATTTAAGTTACAATATAAACACTCGTAACAAAATTTGTTTCTGTATCAATTTACTAATATAGCACATTTCTACTTCCTGACTAGATTGCTCTACTAGTAGCAAAATATCACTTACTGCTCCTGCAGGAATACATATGGTTTTGACGGTGCCTTGGGGTTCCTTAAGTTCATCTTGAAGAAATTCAATGTCTGTGTTCCGAAATATGTCACTGACATCAACAATCTGATAGATGAATAACAAAAATGGGCAATGAAACAAAACAAGAGTCATAGCAAAGCTTTTATTTTGTGTTTTAATAATTTTGCTGCTGGGAGCATGCTGGGAGTCAAGGACCCTGCATGGAATGACAAGGTCTCCACAGGGTCTTGACCCTCATGTGCAAGGCAACATGAAGAAGCCCCTACAGAACTAAGCATTCAGGGATATATTTGGTTAATGATTATCTGCTTAATTTCTGTCCTAGGAATTCTTAGCATATCTGTATGCATATATCCATCCATCACAATGAGGTGAGCACGAAGCCCTTCACCCTCAAAAAAGCCCCTTTGTACTTTCTGCCTAAACATGAAAGGTTTCTTTACTAGTGAAGCATTAAACAAACTTAGAGACTGGGAAACTTGGGAAATTGATAGCTTTCCCCAAAAACTCCAAAAGAAATCTCCAGTTACTCCCTCTTGTTTGAAACAATTCCAAATTCAATCAACCTGGTTCTTCACTCCCCTATGCAGAGCTTACATAAATAATGATATGATGAAAAAAACAGTAAACATCAGTGATAGATGGACATATTGGTAGCAAGTAAGTCATGGGAAAAAAGTAAGAAAAGTAGGCCATTGCATGGTTTACTGACCCCTACACAAAACAAGCTATTGTATGAGTGATTAATAAATGGGCTGAGGGAAATAAGTTCTTGAGAAAAAAAATGTTTATATTCTTTTTTTTTTTTTAAATTTTATTTTATTTGCATAACATGTGTGGGTAATTCTTCAACAATAACCCTTACATAGCTTTCCGTTACAAATTTTTCCCCCCAACTCCCCACCCCTCCCCTAGATGGCAGGATATCCACTACATGTTAATTATGTTAAAATATTGGCAAATCGAATATATGTATACATAAAAAATGTTTATATTCTAAAAAATCTTTTGACCATGTTAAAAATTAAAAAGCATTGTATAAGTCTTGGAATAAGTAAATGTGACATTTTTAGAGAAGCTCATGTTCTGCCAGATATGACGTGATGACCACAAGGTACATTTACCTTTAGTTAAAGTTTCACTACTGTTATATTGTTTGATTAATTTATTCTGTACATTCTTTTTTTCTAAGAAGCATTGCACTTGGGGTCCTGGGAATTTCTGGGCCAAGAAAATCTTGTAATCCTAGCCAAATAATTGTCCTATCTCTAATCAACCCTAACTTTGTAAGACTATAAAAATCACAAGCTTTCTTGAATAATTTGAACAAGCTTTTGCCAATAAATTGAACTTGATGACCACGCCATAGAGTGTCCTGTCTCTTGTTCCACTTCGCCGACTCCAACCCTCCATTCAAGAACCTAGTTCCCCGTGGAGGCTGGACCTCCGCATTTTGCTAATGTTATTTCATTTGTATTTACATATTTACATTTTTGCTCAACACAGAAATTTTCTATAATTATTTATCATCTAATCCAGATGACACAAAAGACAGCAGTTATGAGCTACTTGCAAGTAAATACCTAGTGATAAGACTTGGGTATCTTAACTTCCAAACTCTATATATTATCTTTTCAGATCTGTATTCTATTTACTTTGGAAGGTTTTAGTAGAGCTTAAATTTTAAGGGGTTTCCCTTTGGGTGTGGGGAGTGAGGGAGCCCAGATAGCGGAGAGTAGATAAGTCTTTGGGCTCTTTCTGACTTCCCTCAAATCAACACTAGATCAAGCCTCTGAAAGGGTTTTGGAGTGACAGAACCCACAAATATTTAGAGTGGAAAAAGGTTCCAGCAGAAGATATTTTGGAAGAACTTCAGAAAAGGTCTGTCTCAATTGGGTAGGGGGGTGGTTGCAGCCCAGCACAGGCTTAGCTCAGGGACCCAGGATGGACTGTGTGGGGGAAATCGAGTGGGAGGCTCTTAGCCAAAATACAGCAGTGTTTGCTACTCTATTTTGGTTCAGAAGCCAATGGATCAGTAGACTGACTAGCTGTGAGACCGCCAATACAACTGAAGAAGGCAAATAGTGAGCTCCTGAACTCCGGCATAACAAGTAGGACAGCCACCCCCACCCAGCATGGGAAGAAAGCTCTGGCCTCCAGGGCAGCATGAGTTGCTGTGGCCTGTAGAGGAAGCTTGGGACAATCTCCTCTTTCCCCTAAGAACAGACCTCAACCTTTACAAATGAGCAAAAAAGCAGAAAGAGCTCTGATTGTAGTTTGATTTTATGGAGAAAGAACAACAGACCTCAAATCCTGAGGACACTAAAAACACAGTATCTCCAGATGAAGCCTCAACGAGTGGTATGAGTTAGTCTCTATCTCACAAGGCTCTCTTGGAAGAATTCAAAAAGGATTTTAAAAGAGTTAGAAGAAAAATGGGAAAAGGAAATGAGAGCTCTGAATAGGAAACACAGAAATTGTCTGAAGAAAATCACTCCTTAAAAAATAGTTTTGGCAAAATGGAAAAAGAAAACAAGTTCTTGAAAAATAGAATTTGTGAAATGGAAAAAAAAATTCAATGAACAAAATAACATTTAAAAGTTCAATTGGCCAAATGCAAAAGGAGATGAAAAAAAAAGCTAACTGAAGAAAATAATTCACTAAAAATTAGAATTGAACAAATGGAAGTGAATGATTCAATGGGACATCAAGAATCAGTCAAACAAAACAAACAAACCAAAAAAAAAAAAACAAAAGAAAAACAAAGGAAAAAAATAGTAGAAAATGTAAATTACCTCATTGGAAAAACAAATGACCTGGAAAATAGATTCAAGAGAGACAATCTAAGAATTACTGGACTACCTGAAAACTATGATGAATAAAAGAACCTGAACAATATCTTTCAAGAAATCATCATGGAAAATTGCCCTGATGTCCTAGAACCAGAGGGTAAAATAGCCATTGAAAGAATTAACAGATTACCTCCTGAAAGAGAACCCCAAATGAACACCCCAAGGAATACTGTTGCTCAATTTCAGCATTATCAGATTAAGGAGAAAATACTGTAAGCAACCAGAAAGAAATAATTTAAATATTGAGAAGTTACAATCAAGAGTACTCAGGAAGTAGCAGCTTCCACTTTAAAGGATCGAAAGGCCTGGAATGATATTCTGGAGAGCAAAGGAACTTGGACTGCAGTCAAGAATCAACTGTTCAGTAAAATTAAGCATTATCTTTCAGAGAAAAATTTGGATATTTAATGAAATAGGATATTTTCATTTATTTGTGATGAAAATACCAGAGCTGAATAGAAAATTTGATCTTCAAATACAGAAATCAGCATAAAAAGGTAAAAAGGGAAGAGAAACCTTTTTTAAAGGTTAAAATGTTTCCCCTTTAAAATGGGAAGATGGTATGTTTAATTTTTGACAACTATATCTTTATTAGGGAAATACTTAGAGGGTATAAGTGTAATTTGACTTTACCATGATGATATGAAAAAGAAAGTAGGGGTAGAAAAGGGATTGTACTGGTACCACTGGAATTAAATCTACATTTCTTGCCCCAACTTCTGCTGAACTCTATAATCTCCTTTCTCCAATTGACTTTCAGACATCTTGAATTGGCTGCCTAGAAGACTTCTTAAACTCAATATATACAAAACTACCCTCATTATTCCCTCTCTTAAATTTTCTTTTCCTCTTCTCCCCTCTCACACTGCCACCACTCTAGGTCAGGTCCTTATGCCTAAACAACTACTACTACTACTACTACTACTACTACTACTACTACTACTACTAC
>JAJPUD010003444.1:103093-137942 GCA_023553655.1 Myrmecobius fasciatus
CTACTACTACTACTACTACTACTACTACTACTACTACTACTACTACTGCTGCTGCTGTTTGGTTTGCCTGCATTGTTTTTCTCCACTCTGATATGTCCTCCATTAAGGCACTAAAGTAGTTTTCCTAAAGTGTAGGTCTGATCCTGTCACCCCAGTGGCTCCCTATTACTTTAGGATCAAATACTAAATCCTGTTTGGCATTTAAAACTCTTTACCACCTAGCCCACTCCAACCTTTCAGTCTTGTTAAGTCTTATTCCTTGAACTGTACTTTTCAATCTGTCTCACAAACAAGACTTCCTTCCCTTCCCTCCCCTTCCCCCATTTTTCTGCTCCAAGCATTTTTTTCCGGCTAACTCCCATTCCAATTGTTCTCTTTTCTCATCTCATACCTACTGCCTTCCCTGGTTGCCTTTAAATCTCAAATAAAATTCCATCTTCTAAAGGTAGCCTTCCTCAATCCCTCTAAATTCTAGTGCTTTCCCTTGTTAATTATTTCCTATTTACTCTGAATATAGCTTGTTTGTGCATTATTTGTTTGCTTGTTGTCTCCTACATTAGACTGTGAACTCCTTCAGGGCAGGAACAATGTTTTAGCTCTTTTTGAATCTCTAACAGCTAGTCAGTACAGTGCCTGGCACTAAATAGGACTTAAAAAAGTTTATTGACCAATTAAAAAAAAAAACCCAAAAAACACAGGTATTTCAAATAACCTACCAAGTGACAGAATTGCAGTATTATATAAATCAAACTCATTATGAGGAAAACACCGAGGACATTTTGAATAGATGCTCGGCTTTGGGAGTTACATCTTTTCCTTTTCCACCAGTTAAATGCACATTGAATTTAAATAATATAACGGAGACACATACCAAAAAAACCCAAAAAACACCACCATCATCAAACTTGTACTCATTTAACTTTCAAAGTATGTCTTTAGTCAAACACCTATGGTTGGAAGAGTATTTTATGATTGGTTTGATCCTTAGTCTCCATGTTAAGGCTAAGAGTAGAATTTTTCATTTGAGTTTATGGGTACCTGGTTCAGTTGAAATTGGACTAATCAGAATTCAGACTTCTTTTTAGGTTTTCAGCACACCCTTCTCTCCTGGTTCTCTTCCTACCTATGTGACTGCACCTTCTTAGTCTCTTTTCCTGGATTCTCATCTAGACCATGCTGTTTAACTTTAGGTAAGCAACAGGGTTATATCCTGGGCCCTTTTTTCCTTCTTCCACTATACTACTGAGATACCCTTCAGAATAATGAGATAAGATATATATATATATATATATATATATATATATATAAAACTTGGATCACACTGGTATTTCCCAAATTATCAGAGTCCATCCTTCACTAATGTTTGTAACTTCCCATTCTTCTATCACCAATTTTGCTGTTTAAACCATCATATATATAAATGTATGTGTGGGTGTACACACACACACACACACCTGCGCAGACACATAAAATATGAAATTAAGAGGGAAAAAGAAAAGGAGCAAGCATTTATATAGCGTCTTTTATGTGTGTCAGGCACTGTGCTAAGAGTTTTATAAATAGTATCGCTTTTGATCCTCACAACAATCCTGAGAGGTAGCTGCTATTATTACCCAATTTTACAGCTGTTGAAACTACAGCAAAACTAGAGGCAAAGTGATTTACCTATGACCAAACAGCTAGCAAACATCTGAGGTTAGATTTGAACCAGGATTTCCAGATTTACTTCTTTATCCACTATATCACCAAATTGTCTCTAAGCTACCTAGAATTTGATTACTCAAGTTACTTCTCCTAAAATGTGGTGTTAAGAGTGAACAGAAGGACCAGTAGTAGTATCACAGGGCTCTAAATAAAACATAAATGATGCTAATTTATGTGTATTTTTTAAAAGTAGATATGTGGCCCATAGGATTTCTTTATATTTGAGTTTGACACCTCTTTTCAAATATACCTTTTTTATTCTGGTTGAATGGAAAATAGCCTGATTTTTAAAATCAGGCAGTGCCACTTCTAGCATAAGAAAAAGAGTGCTAGAATACCTCAAAATTCTTCATAGGAAAAAGAATTACCTTCATTCCAAAGCGAGTATCTGGTTTATCAGTCCCATATAAGTTCAAAGCCTCAGTGTAAGTCATAGAAGGGAAAGGAATAGTAAGAGGAGTTTTATCCGTAGGCCATGAATACTGAAGCAAACCCTCAATTAATTTCTGGATTCCAGCTTGATCTACAAAAGACATTTCTATGTCAACCTGAAATCAAGAAGACAACACATAGCTATCAGCTTCAATAGCAATAACTAATATTTACAATCAAATTTTGCTGCTGTTGTTGTTTTTTAGAAACCAAAGGACTTAATACAGACATGCTGTTTTACAGACATTGTTTTTTAATTCAGATTTTGATAGCTAAATTAATCTGACAATAGGTGAGACTTTTCAGGAATGTTATCAGTAAATTATGGACATCATTAACAGGTAAAAGAAAATGCTGACATTCTTTTGGTAATTTGGTACAATAGGAATGTAGTCCACAAACAGAATGGATTAAAGGTGAGATAACTGGAACTGTAACTGCAATGAAGTTATGTTAGACATATGACTAAAATCAAAAGAAATAAAATAAAGCAGAATGACTATTGTGGACTGTGAAATATTTCTCACATATACAACAAATAAAATACATACAACAAACAAAAAATAAATATTTTATAACTTGTGCTTAGAGTGTTTAACACCACTACAATATCAGGTTAGCCTGAATCTATAAAATTCAGATGAATGAACTCATGATACCTGGGTAAATTCAGGTTGCCTTTCTGGCTTAGAACCTTCGTCTCGATAACAACGGGCAATTTGGAAGTATCTGCAATTATAAGAACACAATTTAAGATCTGGAAAAAAAAACCACTCATTTTCTATTAAAGCACCATGCTAGTCATGCCCATAAAACATGAAAATGAATGCCACATCAAGAAGACACATTCTATTATTCTTGCTAATGTTCTAATCTAATCTTTTGACCTATCTGAAGCTAGACAGATCTTTTAGAATCCAGACCTCTCCTTATTAAATGGATTTTCCCCTACTACCTTCAAACATGAGGAAGTCCCTAGATATTTCACTAGATATTACCATTAATATAAATTATTGCCCTATATCTCTCTATTCTTGGCCAAACTCTTTGGAAAAGCTGTTCACCTTTGTTGCTTCCATTTTTCTCCTTTCACTTTCATCCTTTACAACTGCATTTCCATCTATTTCACATCACTCAATTTAAAATGGTCTCTTAAAAGTTACCAGTGATCTCATAATTGCTATATGTAGATTCTTTTCTTAGTCCTTATCCTTCTCAACTTGTCTTCTGCATTTGACACCTCTGGTCACCCTCTTTCTAGATTTTCTTCTTTTTGGATTTTTGTGATACTCTTTTCTCCTAGTTTGCCTACTGCCTCATTACTCCTTTTCAGTCTCTTTTGACCATCCCCTAATTACTATAGCTTATTCTTTAAATTAAAAAAAAATCCCCCTTCAATTACATATAAAAACATTTGTTTTTTAAAATGTTTAGTTCCAAATTTTCTCTCCTCCTTCCCTCTCCTCATTAAGAAGGCAAGCAATCTGATACAAGTTGTGTACAGTTGCGTGAAAAATATTTTCATTATTAGTCATGTTGTGAAACATACATACACACATCCCCAACCCAAGAAAAATAATTTTTAAAAAAGGTGTGTTTAATCTTTATTCAAACTCCATCAGTTCTTTCACCGGAGTTGGACAGCATTTCAAAATATTAAATCTTTCAAAATTGTCTTGGATCATTGTATTGCTGAAAATAGCTGAGTCATTCACTATTAGTTGATCATTCTACAATACTGCTGTTATTGTGCACACTGTTCTCATAGTTCTGCTCACTTCACTTTGCATCATTCAATTAACATAAGTCCAGGGTTTTTCTGAAAACATCCTGCTTGCCATTTCTCATAGCATGTTTTAACCCTCTTGAATCCCTTATGATTTCTTGTTCTTGTTTACTTTTTTATGCTTCTCGTCTTATATTTGAAAGTAAAATTTTCCATTTAGTTCTGTCTTTTCACTATGAATGTTTGAAAGTTCTCTATTTCATTAGAAATCCATTTTTCCCTTTGAAGGATTATATTCAGTTTTGCTGAGTAGGTGATTTTTGGTTGTATTCTAGCTCCTTTGTCCTCTGGAAGATCATATTCCAAGTCCTCTGCTCCTTTAATAAATAATCTGCTAAATCTTGTGGGATCCTGAATTGTGGCTCCGTAATATTTGGTTTCTTTTTGGCTACTTCAAGTAAAGTAATGATTTATTAAATCTAATTTTTTCTTTTGCCCATCACTTAAGAAGCACTTGCAAATATCTCATCCTTCTCAGAAGTCTGAGTTCCTAAGTATTTCTATTTTTGGTAATACCTTTATTAAAGAAATCTTACCTGTCAAAACCTCCAACCATCAAAAGCTGCTTGAACTGTTGAGGACTCTGAGGAAGAGAATAAAACTTTCCAGGTTCCCTTGATGGTATTACAAATTCTTTTGCACCCTGATATCAAAGCAAGTAAAAGAATGAGGACATGAATAAAAATTAAAAGCAAAGTACAAATATTTGGTGGAAGCTACAGTTACATATTATTAAGATCAAGCAAATTGAAGTTAAAAAAGTCCTGGTCCAGCAGTGAACAATCAAGATTATTTTGAGTGGTATATTCTATTTAAGTAAATATTAACTTATTTCCTCCAATTAAATGTAAACTCATTGAAATGATAAAAACATTAAAAATAGAAACTGCTCTTATTTATCTTCATGCCTTCTCTACTGCACTTCCTTTCTTGTAAACAACAGATATTCAATTAGTTTGTTGAATTATTGCCTAAACTGTAGTTACTAAGTCAATTAATAACATTTTGTGCGAACATACCAGTTTGGTACCATAGTATCCTCCTTGGACCCTTCAGATTAAAGATAACTAATTGTAAGAATATGAAGAGTTATCTCAAATCTTTTCAATCCCTTATCAATTAATATCAGTTAAGAACTAAGAAACATGAAAGTAAAACAAAAAAGTTGGATCCAATTTGGCGATCTTATCTGCTCCCATGAGTTCAATTATTATCTTAGTATCACATACACACACACCCATGCACATCTAGCCTTAATTTTTTCCTGTACCTTAATTGCACATCCAATTGCTTGCTACTTTGTCATCAATTTTTTTCTAGGTGCTTCAAACTCAGCATGCTCAAATCTTTCCCCTCAAATTTTCCCTCTTCCAAACATCCCTATCTCTGCTTAGGGGATAGACACATTTATAGTCACATTGGCTGATAATCTTGCCAATTACTGAGTCTTTCCTCTTTCTCTTCTCTTGATATTCTCACTTGTTGAACCTTATTGATTCTAGTGTCATACCATCTCCTGTTTCTGCTGCCACTCCTCTTAGTTCATCTCCTTTTCAGTTTCCACCTTCACTATTTTAACAGCTGCCTAATTCACCCTCCTTGCTTCCAGTCTTTCATCTATCCAGTCCATTCTCCACAAAGTTGCCAAAATCATCTTCTGAAGGCACAGTTCTGATAATATCACCCCAAACTCAAAAAAATCATTTTCTCTGGTTATAGTCGAGTTGAACATTTAAAGTGGTCTATATTATTGCTCCTACTCATTTTTCTTGATTTGTTTCATGACTCTTCTTCACTAACTTTATGTTCTAATACAACTAGCCTACTACCTGTTTCTGAAACTCGACCTACCACCTCCTGTCTGTCTCCAATGCTTGGAATGCACTCACTTCTTAGAAGGCTTTTGTCCTTTAAGGCTCAGCTCCAGTAAGCTTTGGAGATGAAGCTATTCTTCAGGCTCTAGTTCATTATCTCTCTGAGTTACCTAGTATGAACTTATCTGTGTATATGTGGTACTACCCTGGTAGAAGGTAAATTCCTTAAGGGAAAGGACTGTTTTGTTTCTGTTTTTCAAACTCCAGCTCCTGGCAAGGAGCAGGAGCTAATGCTTGCTGAGTCAAACTGAAGTTAGGAGAAAAACAAAATGACAAAAATTTCCAGAAACAGATATTAAAGAGAAAGTATCAGAAGACAGAGTAAGGAATATACATACCCCTGGAGTTTTCTTAAATAATGTTGGTGTTTCAATATCCACAAACCCTAAAAGAAGAACATCAAATTTTTAATTAGTCAACTAAGAAGCTCAGAATGATGTATATCATCTCTGAGGCTAGAATCCCTAGGAATTATGGCTGATGGATACCCTCTAGTTTATTAATCCCAGTTTCCATAAATACAAAGAAAGCAGGTTTTAGGGATTTGATAAATCCTTTCTCTAAACACCTTCATCTTTGACGTAAAACAACTTATAAGCTATTTATGATTCCTTATCTCCTGTTGCTGTTCAGGTTTTCTGAATGTTATAAGAATATCAAAGATCACAAAAAATATAAATGAAAATTAAAAGAATTCTCCTAGGCAGCTACCAAGTAGTTATGTAAGTATAAGAAGATGGTTAAAGAAAACAAATCATATGAAATTGGAAGGCTAAGCAGCTTAAGCACTCCCTGAGTTGCCTAAAGTAACACAGGGGTAAAACATTCAATTCCAGGCACTCTGATACCAAAGCCTATTCCATTTTTACTATTTTATGCTGTTTTTCTTTTGGTCATACTTTAAATCTTGTAACCTCAGTTAGCTCAGCTATAAAACAGGGGTAATAATTATCTTATAAGACTGTGACATAAACCTTAATGAGCAATATAAACATGAGCTATAATTATTTATTTTCCTAAGTTTGTTTTAGCTGAAGATTTGATAAATATGCCTTTTGTCTTTGTCATTTCAATTTGATAACCATTAATCACCAACCAAAAAGAAGATGTGTTTGAACTGTTAACTAGACTTCTGGATTATTTTTTTTTTTGGTAAAAATATTCTAAAAATAACCATTACACCAGTTCTGAGGTCAGGCGGACCTGAGTTCAAATATGGCTTCAGACACTTAACACTTCCTAGCTGTGTGACCTTGGGCAAGTCACTTAACCCCAATTGCCTCAGCCAAAAAAAAAAAAATAGCAACCCCGCCCCCCCAAAAAAAACAAAAACAAAAAACCCACATTATTTTATTCATCGTGTATATACTGACTCATAGGTACTAAAGAGATGAGCACATTTCTGTAAATAAAAGATGCTGAATCACTTAAAGGAACATTTGGGCATTGCTCTCACCATGTAAATTACAGAGGTATTCTCGCATTTTCATGACCATCTGGGATCTCAGTCTTAGGTTATATTGCATTTGGGAACTACGTAAGTCTAAGTAGCGATACTTCATACGAAGAGCTTCTGTTTTCTAAACAAGTTTAAAAAAAAAAGATGGTTATATAGTCTTAAGAAATTTCTCTCTACAAAATATTTTTAAAGAAATATTAAAAGACAGAATTTTTCAGATACATTTTTTTCTAAAATTTTAGCACTATCTTTGATTTCTATCATATAATTCATCAGCATTTATATATCTAGTCCTAATTAATATGTCTTCACTCTAGCTCTTCATAATACCTAAAGGGTGCAGTGTAGTTGTTAACCTTTTTATATTTATCAAAAGGCAGAAGGTACAATTTTAGTTCTAAAGACTTCCACTTAATCAGTTTCTGATTTAAACTTCAGGTTCTTCACCCTTGAATGAAACTAGTCTGCTTTGATAAATGTCACTAAACATATTGCTTCTATTTAATCTTCAATTCAATTTTGAATTTAGTCCATAAATACATCAACTAAGAATGTATTCCTAAGTACAGGATCCTCTGAAAAGGATAAATTATGGGGCAAGAGAATAGAAAGGGAAGAGCTAATGTGCAAATACTAGCAGTAAAATTTACTGATTAAATAGTTAAGGACATGTCAAATCATTGCACTATACCATTGCTAGTATGGAGCAAGGAGGCCAATTGGGAGGTTACTACATACCTAGAGAAGAAGTAATGAGGGCCCGAACTAGGGTAGTAGCTATGTGAGTGGAAGCAATGGGACTGATAAAAAGAGAGTTGGTGAGAGAACTGAGAAGAATAAATAATGATTAGATATGTAGGAGGAAGAAAAATGAAGGATAAGGTATGATTTCAAAGTTGTAAAACTGGAAGACTGAAAGAATGACAATACCCTCAACAGAAACACAGCAGCCTAGAGGGGAGGATAAGGAGGAATATAATGAGTTCCATTTTGAAGAAGAGGATAGTATAGCCTTCTCAGGTAGTTAGTAATTCCATATTGGACTCCAGGAATGAGATTAGAGTTTTATATACATATTTAAAGTCATCTGTTTAGAGATAGTAATTGAACTCACAGGAACTAACGGAAAAGCAAGAGCATACACAGAGAAGAGAAGGGAGGGCAGGACTTCAGGGGATACTCATACTTAATGGGAAGAAAACTCAGCAAAGGAAATGAAGGATGACCAGATAGGAGGAAAACCATGAGGGGTGCCATAGAAACCAAGGGAGTGATCAAAGTCAAGCAGAACAACTGAGACTGAACAGTTAGAAGACCACAGGTAATCTTGGAAAAAGCAGTTTTAGATAGCAAGATTCATAAAGGAGTAAGAGAGGCAACAGAAAAAACTTTTTCTAAGGGATTTGGTTGTGAAATAAAGATTATATACATGCACATAAAATTGTATCATATATATATGTGACTAGGTATAGGTTGGGTGTATACATACACTCTATATAGGCACATATATATCCATACATCAACCCATACACACACACACACACACACACACACACACACTCATACATACAGGTACTAAATAAATAAGAAAGAAAGAAAGAATGATTATACCTCGAAAGGATGGAAGAATCAAGTGAAAGAGCCTGAAAAGATGGAGAAACCTGGGTGTGCCTCTTGGTGGTGAAGTAGGAACTAGAAGATAAAAAGATCCTCAAGATGAAAAGAAGGGGAATGACCTAAGAGGCAAGCTCCTGGAGGAGATAGCACAGTGTGGAATAATGATTGCAGAAGCAGAAGGGCTGTCTTGGCTGGATGAGGTCATCTCTTCAACAGAGAAAGGATCCAACTACAAGAGAATGAGTGGAAATTTAGGGGAGTTTTGTGGTGTGGAATGGTGAGAAGTGGCAGATACCTCAAATATTTAGATGTGTAACAGGGCAATGCTTCCTACTTGCTAACACAGTTAGTGATTTTTTTGGAGGTACAATTTATTTTTCTTTCAGTAGAAAGCATCCTAAGTTATGGTGGTCCCACCTGATCTTCAAGTGTTTTAAATTCAAATGAGTGCAGGGTACCTATGTGCTCTGAAAGACTGTAACCACCACTTTCATGCCAGATGCAAATTTACTCCCAAGATTAAAAACAGTCACAGGAAGAAGGCATAGACTGGTAGTGACAGACTAGTTTACCAAAAGTAACAAACCATCCCTCAAAGCAGATATTTAGAATGTATGATAATGAAATATTAATCTACCTCACAGCATAAAAAGTATGCAACAATATTTGAGGACAGTTTATAGAAAAGATATAAAAAAGGGAAATTTAAGCTGTCTCTATCATAAAATGTTTTGATTTCATTGTTTGGAAATCAATCTTTTCTTTAATAGTTGCCATCAATGTTCTACTTTTCTTCGATAATATAAACATTACCTATAAACTGTATTTTTTAAAAAAAATAGTAACCTTTATAAAGTCCTTAATTTCAAAGGGCAGCTTCTTGCAGGGATTCAAAAGTTTGGCTGTTTTCACTTTGATTTCAATTTCACCTGTTGGCATTTTCTAAAAAGGGGAAAGAAATATCTATTTTTAAAACCATACATTAAGACACAGGACCTTTAATCTCTCAAAGAAAATCACAGGGGACTTCAATAGCTTCTTGTTAGAATATACTATAGAGTGTCCATAGTGTTAAAAGGAAAATTGACTTTTTTTTAATAAAAATTTTTTTTCCTTTCTTTTTTTCTTTATTTTTCACACACATTGATGAATTATGTTGGGAGAGAAAAATCAGAGCAAAAGGGAAAACCCATAGAAGAGATTAAAAAATAGAAAAATGAAGTGGATATAGTATGTGCTGATTTACATTGTCTCCTTAGTTCTTTTTCTGGATGCAGATGGCATTCTCTGTCCAAAATCTATTAGGCAAATTGAATTCAGCAATTTAAGATATGATATATTATACTTTTTTGCTCTCATTTATATTTAGTGAAAAATGATTCCAGCTTTTGTTGCTTTTCCTGGATATAAGTTTATGCTTATGAAGCTAAGTTTAATAGATTTAACTTCTTTCTTTCTTTCTTTTTTGCTTTTTGCTGAGGCAATTGAGGTTAAGTGACTTGTCCAGGGTCACACAACTAGGGAATGTTAAGTGTCTGAGACCAGATTTGAACTCAGATCCTCCTGACTTCAGGGCTGGTGCTCTATCCACTGTGCCACCTAGCTGCCCCTAGATTTAATTTCCAGATAAATACACATCTCACTTTCATTTTCATCCACATAAAAGCATATTTTTGTGCATAAGCATTTATTATGTACATGAAATTTAAAAATGATTATCATACATTAAAGGACAAATGTATATTTTCAATTCAATAAGCTAATTTATTAAGTGCCTACTATATGCCAAACACTGTGTTAAGTTCCAGGGATACAAGAAGAAGCAAAAGATTGCTTCTGCCCTCAATGAACTTTCAATCTAATAAGTGAAACAACATGTAAATAAATACACACAAAGCAAGTTGTAACATTTTATGCAGACTTCTTTAAAGGATTTTGCCAATGGCTATCTGTTTATGTGGTATATTTCCCTAGAATGTGAGTTTCTTCAGGGAAGGGATTATTTTTCATTTTGTCCTTGTATCTCTAGAACTCAGCACAGTACCTTGCACAAAACAAGTGCTTAATAAATGCATGTTGGTGCTACATAATTATGGGTAATCACATAAACAAACATGTAGAAGGAGGTTATTTTTAACCTGGTCCTGCAATTTTATCAGTATTTTGACTGCCAGTCAAAAACTCTCATTAAGTGATTTGCCCAGCATCATAAAGCCAAGTTTGTACTTGACCTAACATCTTTCTGATTCCAAAGTCAAACACTATCCTCTATGCCAAGCTACTTATCACTGAGATTAGGCAAGATAAAGCTTTCCAATTTTAGTGCTATTATAGTATCAATAATCATAACTACATGTGTCACATTTATACACAAACATACACATGTGTATAACTCCATCTAGACATGCACATGTAAAAAGTAATGTGAGATTTTTCCAATCCCACTTACATGAAATTTACACAGACAATTTTTGAAATACTAACTGGATTTTCCTGCCCTGGAGGCCGAGAGATAACAGTTCCAGTAACCTGAACAACAGATTCTATGGGAGCTTCACATAATATTTTCTTCACAGAGGCAGCTGACTATAAGAAGAAAAAAAATGGTTACTAGAAAGGCATTTTCAAGGTCACCAATGGGATTCTTAGAAAAGATTGGTGTGCTTTACAAATCAGGTATCAAGAATCTCAAATAATGTTATTGTCTTTAACTTTAAGCCTCTCACTGAATATTAAAAAGCTTTTTTTTTTGTTTGTTTTTTGGTCATTAGTTTCTTATAACAAGGGAAATCAAAATCTCAGTCAAGAGTTTCTTAAATCTTCCTTTTGGGGAACGAGGTGAAAAGCAGTAGATTAACCCTTTGAAACCAGAGTCCATGGATTTTGTACGAAACTGCTTTATGAATTAGTGTTAGGGGAATTTCAATACAACAGCAGTAACAGGAATTTAATGTGGCTGATGGAATACAATCTAATATAACTAAACTCATCCTGGATCCCTTAAGAGTTTATTTCATATAATAGAAGTATAAGATGTAAACAAATACTATTTTTCCCTCAGGAGTATAAACACTTAAGAGCTAGTATGCAAAGTAGAAACTAATGCTATCCTGCTGACTTGGTGACAAAATGCCAGTACTTTAAATTATCCACAAAAGCTGAGGTGAAAGCTGTAGCCACACTTGACTAACTTTCCTTCCTGGCACTGAGTCTCCCCTTCTTCCCCCCTAAATAAAAAGACCTTTGCCTATTACCTCATCTTGGGGAATGACGACTTGAATGAGTCCATGAAAATCTCTCAGGATCAGGAAAAGGCTTTGCCTAATTCATAAAGAATAAATGCTTTCAGAAAAAAAAATGAACTTTTTGAGGGTAGAGCTTAAATAAAAATGAAAGCAGAGAAGATTTTCAAATATGTTTTTCACAAAAATTGTGCACTTTTCACTAGTCATGCCAATATATTTAACTGCAGTGCTATATGTAGAGATAGGTACTGGATCCATGACTTCATTAATATAGTGAACTCCTAGGTGAGAGAACTCTTGCTCCCAATACAGTTTGACACTTTTTTTTTAAATAACTTAGTTAAAGAAGGTGGCTTAGAGGACTCTTATAGATTAAGTGTACTGTTCAGGATCCCACGACCAATATGTATCCAAGGTAGGTTTTCTGGCTTCAAGATCAGCTCTCTACAGAATCTACTTAAATTTAAAAAAAGAAAAAAATTTTTTTTAGTTTATTGGGAAGAAATGCAATTATTAATATTTGAAACACAGTTACATAAATATTTTTCCCATACCAAAAAATAACCTATTTTCTTTATCAGAAGGATTTCGGCTCTAGCCTTCCAGTTTAATCCCCTCATCAGATTGATGAGAAGACTAGGGCTAAGAGAATGTAAGCATCTACTTCAAAGTCCCATGAGTCAGGAACAGCCAAGGCAGAGTATGAGTCCTCTGACTCCAGATGAAAGAGTTTTTCCTTTTATCATGCTATTTGATGTCTTTTCTTTTATCATGCTATATTTGATGTCTTTTCAGTGTGAATTATGTAATCGGAGTTAGGATAACTCTTAGAACTGCAAAAATACAGTATTTGAGATAAATGTATTTGGTCATTAAAAATGTTAACATGGGGTATTTGTGTAAATCATTACTACAAGGTCTCTAACATTAGTATTACTGCTGCATAGGTAGCATTTGTTGTTTTTCAGATCAGTTTTAAATGTTTTCATAGCTTTCAATCTGGCTTTAGTGAATGACATTCTTGTGTTAACAGACTTTCAAACTAAATTTAGAATAAGATAAACTCCTTTTATATACCTCTTGGTACCTGGATTTTGGTGATGGTGGCCAGAAGGGAACAGTTTAACCCAATGATAAATCTCAGTGCTTCTCCAGTTAGTATCATAACCAGAAGGTAAAGACTTAGTCCTGGACACTTAAACAGATGTTACTAGTACCCTTGCTTATTATATAGCTATTCATTACTGTTGTGACTAAAGTAGACTACAATCAGGCAGAAATAACATTAAAAAAAAATTCCTATTATGATCTTTACCTTACACTTAAAGCCACTATAAGTAAGGGCTGTGAAGTTGACAAAGAAAGACCTCTTTAGATCTTAAGACACAAAGAAATGCTAAAAACACTCTGGGGACATTCTCACTTTGAGAAAACTGCAGGGAGCCACCAATTCTTTTCACTCTTCCAACTGCCCTGAAGGTCCATGGAGTCCTCAGAGTGAGGTGAGGAGTCTAATGATTATCTAATCCAGCCCCTTCATTTTCTTAGTTGTAACTAAGGATCAAAGAATTGCTCGAGGTCCTATGCAGTTTTGGTCAGGGAAGCTAAGACTTGAATGTAGGGCCCATGACTACAAACTGAATGCACTGCCAGTTTACCACACTCAAAAACCTTAATTTACTTTACCTTCTGTATTGAATCCATCCACACAATGTGACATCTTGGCCCAAGTGAGAGGAACGCAATTCTCCGCAAGTATTAGTCCGGACAACAAAACTATTGAAATCTATTAAATGAAAAAGTTAATGAAATTTCATGAGAAAGTAAACTAATGTAAGTCTCCTTCTTAATGAGTTTATATTTATATTCAAATGCTTTAAATAAAGGATCACAAACCAATACCAAGGTATTCTGTTCTATATATAAACTTTAAAAACATACATATTTCATCAGTGTTGTCAATCTCATCAAAGGCTGCAACCCTTCTGTGATTTAGTAGACAGTCTTTGAATCCTGATATGGAAGATCAGCATCCTGTGATCAATCTACTGGTAAGCCCCTCTGAATCCGACTAGTTCTCTCTCTCTTTGTGTATATATATATGCTGTTGTTGTTGTTGTTGTCCAGGCCTGTATTGAAGGGCTTTCTATGTTGAACTGGATATGTCAGTTTGGCCTCCATTGGCAAAGGTTACCACTACACCAGAGTATAATTATATTTAAAATTAATAATGACTGAGAGGCAGTATGATCTAGTCCAGGAGTGGGGGATCTTTTTTCTGCCAAGGGGCATTAGAATATTTATAATGTTACACAAAATTATAAACTTATAGAAGAGAAGTGGTTGTACCTAGCTTTCTGCTCATCATTGCCTGTAGTTGCCTTTGGAAATGATTTCTCTCATCTTATATGGTCTAAGGGCCCATATTTCCCATCCCTGGTCCAGTGGCTTCTGGATTACCTTCTAAGTCAAGAAGATCTGGATTTAAATTCCATCTCATATACACACTGGCTAGGTGTTCCTGGGCCAGGAATTTATCTTCTAAATGTCTTTACAAAACTCTCTGAGAACATGAAGGAATCCTGTAGAAGAGTTATTACCAGTTTGCATTGGTAGATGAGTTTCTGCAACATGACCTAAGGGTATCCTAGGTCCTGGCTGAAAAAAGATTATTTAATTCCTAGAATAAAAAATTTTGACAGGAAGGGATTTTTTAACAATAATGTTTGAGATTCATATTGTCTTTTTAAGGATTGGCAAAGTGCTTTACAGAAATGCTCTCATTTTATTGTCAGCAGATTAGCACAATATCTGGCACAAATCAAATGTTTAATATATGCTTGGTGACAACAATCGTATGAGATATATCTCTCTTCATAAATGAAGAAACCAAAATTGAGAACATAAGTGACCTGTCCAGGGTGACAAACCTAAATAAATGTCTGAGGCTGGATTTAAATCCAGATCTAAGGCCAGCTAGCTCCTATCACTGTAATGTTTCCAAGCGCACTTCCCACTGCCGTTACCCTTAAGGAATTTCATCAACAATGATTCCTATTTCTAAGTGCTTCTAGAATTCCCTTCTTCTTATGGGTAGGCTCTGGATTCCTAGAGCAAAGATGTCAGGAGCTCCCATACAGCCCAAGACAATGCAACTGGAAAGGGTCCTCAGATATCTTATGTCCCAAGCCTCTTACTAGAAGAATAGATTGCTGCCTTTGATGACTTTTGACTGGTCTTTTGACATCCCAATTGACAAAACTTTTCAGTAGCAGGAAACAACTCAGTGGAAAGGATATACATGTACATATATATATATATATGCTCACATATGTATGTTTCTATATGGGCATCCTAAGTCTCAGTGTAGTTTATCCAATGGTAAAGCTGTGCCACAAGTCCCAGTGCTGTTTTAAGCTTTAAAGAAGCTTTTTAAACTTTTAACAGAAGCCTAAAAGGACACTAAGACTTTTGTGATGCCCTGTATCAAATAGATGGCCATCAGACTGATCTAGTACTCTGATTAAGCCTCAGCAGTGCATCTGACCACAGTCAGAACCCAGTAGGTAAGCTGACCCAACACAACGTCACCTGAGATTCTCTTTGGTGTGCTCAGCGTCAGATGCTGGGGCAGGTAGCGCAGGAGCAGTGGGGCTGTCCTTCTGAGAGATCCTGACCAGGTCCGGTACATCAGGCAGAGTCTCCAGGGGAAAGCCATGCTGGAGCTGCAGGAAGAGGCAGCTGCACGACAGGCCTTCTGCAGTCAGTCTTGGAGGAACAAAGTGGAACATTTAGGGGAAAAAAAATCTATTTCCATTGGGGAAAAAAGGACCCACTCTTATCGATTCCCTTAGGATGTCACTGGGTTCAGGGAATAACAGCTGTTTGTCTGACATCCTTCACGTGTGGTGTGCACAAGTATATGTACAAGTATGCATGTGCAGATGTGTGTGCACCTGTGCTGGGCAGGCATGTGGGCACACGTGTACATTTATGTACATACGTGTAAAGATATGCCTGTGTGCAGGCTTGTATGCAGTTATGCCTGAGCGTGCACACATTTGCAAGGGTATGTGCAGGTAGGTGGGATGGAATCAGTCCCAGAGCAGGCCACAAAACACCAGGGACAAACTTAAAATGTTTGCCTAAAAATGTGCATTATGTTCCTTCAGGCCTGCACCAGGCTCAGGGAGGAGCTCAGGAGCTGGGTTCAAAAGTCACACTTTCTAGTCTTCCCTCCTTCCACCAGACAGAAGAAATGCATTTATTGAGCGCCTCTTGCATGCGAGGCTCTGAAAATAAAAAGACCCTGGGCCCGGAGGATCTTACGTTCCAGGACCGGACGAGGTTCACTGAGCTGGAGAGCCGAAACCATCAGATGCCTCGGTTCACTGTGCTGAAGAGGAAGCCCAGGGGTCTGGAGAAGGCAAACGACTTGTCCAAGTCACAATATAGATTATTCGTGGCAAAGAGAATTAGAACCCAGACCTTCGGCTTCCAAATCCTTCTGGAGGGAGAATCTGGAAGGAAGCGACCCCGTCACCCAGACAAGGAGAGTACCGCCTACCGCTACCACCAGCTACTGCTCCCAACCCAATCTCTACTAAGGCTCAGCAGGAGACATTCCCCGCCCTCAGCCTTAAAGACATCGTGCGCATGGCACGTGCGTCTGTCGGCGTATTACGTCATTTCCCGCGCGCCGTAAGACGTCATGGCCACCATGTTGCCTGTGGGCGGATGCCGCGGGAAGGGGGCAGAGCGCGTGGTTTCCCGGGCAAAGTCAACGGACTCTACCACTGGAGTTTATCTCGGAAAGCAGGCTGACTCTAAGTTGGGGTAGGAGGAGTAGCCTATGTCAAAACTGAATACGTAGTTCGCCTTTGCAAGGGGTAAAGATGACGGCGGAACTGGCCACCCGAAGTCGAAGGGGGAGAAGACAGCGGTTACCGCGGGGGCACCGCCTCTAGATTGGCCGCACAGCCTGTCGGGAAATAATTTCAAACTGGGGCGGGGCCTCGCCGGGAAGATGCGGCTGACCCGCTGGAACTAAGGCGCCGGGCTTCCTGGGGCGAACCGGTACCAGGGTTGCCCTGCCTCCGGAGGGTGAAAGGTGAGATACTGGAGGGGAACCCCGGCGGCTGGGGAGGCAGTTCACGGCCCGTTGATGCCCCCCGGCCTTTCACCAGCCCGCGCTCCCCGGGGCGGGGACTGGGTGCCGAGGGACCTACTCCTCTCTCGGGATAACAGCCACCTGACGGTTGGGGAGCCGCGTGCGGCTGCAGCCCGAGACCCGATCGTTAAACCTTTTCATCAGAGTCTTGGCCAAATGACAGCTGGCAGAAAGTGTTCTTGGGTCCCGCCCTCGTTTCTGGTTTGTGTCTTTCTTTCTCTCTCTTCCCACACCTAGCTGGGTGGCTTGAACCTTGCAGGTGCTTAATTAGTTCTGGTGAAGGAGTAAACCTGAAGTGCTCTTTTTCAGATCACTTGGTCTTCGAGGCTAGTCCTGTACTCCTTCGGAGAGAAGGGCTAGGAACCAAGCTCTGATTGCCCACGTCAGAGCTGTGTGTGGTCATCCCGCGGGTCTGCGGTGAGAGTCTCTTTCTTGCGCAGCCCCCTCCTCCTCCTCCTTTTCCCTCTTCCCCTTTCTCGGTGCTTCTCCCTCCTCTTCCCACCCTAGAATGACTTTCTCATTCTCCTCAGCCGCTTTTCCCAAACTGAGGCGGCCTGAAAGTTCTGTCCACTCCCCCACTACAGTCCTTCCCATCATCTCACTGGGTCTCTTTTCCACTCCTGTCTCCGAGGAGGCATCTCTTACCTAGGTACCACAGGAAATCTTAAATCTCTTGCTAGTTCTTTGATCTACTCCCTTTGCCTTGTATTTGTATATTTCTTGCATAGACTTACACATTTACCTGCTTTCTTCTTTGACAGAATATGTGGTCCTTTAAATGGGAATTATATTTCATTTTTGTCTTTGTATCCCTAGCACCAAGGACAGTGTCTGGCTTTAAAAGCCTTTGTCAGCCTACAGCAGGTCTACCTTTCTAACCATGGCTCTCTTCCCTATGCTTGATATACTCTGCATTTCAATCAAATTAGCCTACTAGCTTTTTTGTGTGTGTGTGTGTGCCTTCACTTCCTTTGAGCAATAAAGCATTTATTAAGTGCTTTTTATGCACATAGCATTGTGCTAAAAACTAGAGATACAGACAGAAAAAATAAGACACTTTCTGCTCTCAAGGTACTTGCATTCTCACAAGGAAATCGATCAGCTCTAAGTCATATGCCTTAAGTCAAAAAAATCCTAGGACCCATAGCATGCAGCAGCAAAGCAGATATTAATGCATCTTTAATGTAATTTCTTTTGATAAAATCATAACAATTTTTGATCTTAAATTATTTTAATGTGCCAAAGACTTTGGTGGAAGAACTTTATTTACTAGGTCTTAAGTGGCAATAACTACAGCCACAAGTGCCAGGCTGCATCTCCTTTGGTGATACATGGAATGTCTTTCTTTCCTCCATATATATCCATTAAATTTTTAGCCATCCTTTAAAGCCCAATTCAAATTTTATCTTCTTTGAATTCCTCCAGATATTCATGGCCTTTCCTGCTTTCCTTGGATTCCGCATAGCACTATTTATTTCTTTAATGTACATGTATGTTTAAAATTTTTTTATTCTAAACTTGATGAAAATAAACAAACATGAATATTTCCATACACAAAGAACAGAAAGAATATTGTATATAAAATTGTATATCTCCATTTCTTGTTTTTGTTTTTTAAAGTGTATAGTAAATTCAGGGCTGTCTTACTTGTCAGTAGCCCTCTAAATCTCCTGTTCATTTCTGTGCATTTTTAAAATGTTTTTTTTCCCCTTTCTTTTCACATTGTTACCACTATCCCCTTCTTTATTTTCTCCTATTCACAAAAGGGAAATTTAAAAAAGCTTTCCCTTGTAACAATTTTGCATAGTGAAGGAAAACAAATGTATACATTGCCCATTCCCAAAATATAATGTGAATATTTAATTTGATTCCAGGACCTTTTTAAAAAAATTTTTTTCCAAATACATTCATAAATAGTTTTCAACATTCTCCTTTGCAAAACTTGTGTTCCAAATTTTTCTCCCTGACCTCTCCAACCTAAGACAGCAAGCAATAAAATGGTGGAATTACTATGCTTTGATCCACATCCAGTCTTCATAGTCTGGATGCAGATGGCACTTTCTCTCACAAGTCTGTTAGAGTTGCCTTGAATCATCTCATTATTGAAGAGCCAAATCTATCATAGGTGATCATCACATAATCTTGTTACTGTGTCTAATGTTCTCTTGGTTCTACAAACTTCATTCACCATCAGTTCATGTAAATCTTTGCAGGCTTTTCTGAAATCAGCCTGCTCATCATTTCTTATAGAACAGTAATATTCTATTACATTCATATTCCATAACTTATTCAGTTGTCCCCTAAATAGGGACACTAAAACCCTAATGTATTTTTACATATTCAACAATTATACTTACATATGTGTATACATATTATATGTACATATGTATATATAGACATGCACGCATGTCTTATCTTCCCCAATTGTTGGGCATCCACTCAGTTTCCAGTTCCTTTCCACTACAAAAAGGGCTGCTACAAACATTTTTGCACATGTGGGTCCTTTTCATTTTTTTCTGATCTCTTTGGGATACAGTTGCAGTGAAGGCATTGCTGGATTAAAAGGTATGCTAGGTATACAAAAGAGTATGCAGAGGTATAGAGGTATACAAAGGTATAGTCCTTTGGGCATATTTCCAAATTGCTCTCCAGAATATTTGGATCATTTCACAGTTTCACCACAATGCATTCATGTCCCAGTTTTCCCACATTCCCTCCAACATTTATTATCTTTTTCTGTCATCTTAGCCAATCTGAGAGGTGTGTAGTGGTACCTCAGAGGTAGCATAAAGATTTTTCTTTTATGATGGGTTCTTTTTTCTTTTCCTTTGATCTCTTGAAGATATAGATCTACTAATGATAATTCTGCATCAGAGAGCATACACAGTCTTACAGTCCTTTGGGCATAGTTCCAAATTGGTTTTTGGAATAGTTGAACTAGTTCATAACTCCACCAATGTTGTTTTAGTGTCCCAATTTTCTACATTCCTTCTAGCATGTATCATTTTCCTTTTCTGTTATGTTAGTCAATCTGATAGATGTGAAATAGTACCTCAAAGTAGTTTTAATTTGTATTTAATCAGTAATGATTTAGAGCATTTTTTCATGTGATTGATAGTTTTGATTTCTTCTAAAAACTGCCTTTCATATCCCTTGAACATCTATCATTTGGAGAAAGGCTCTTATTTTTATAAATTTGGCTTAGTTCCCTACCTATTTGAGAAATAAGGCCTGTATCAAAGAAATTTAGTATAAAACCCCTCTCTTCTGATTTTGGCTACATTGGTTTTGTTTGTGCAAAATGTTTTTAATTTCATGTAATCAAGATTAGCCTGTGATCTTCCCTGATCTTCTCTGTCTTTTTTTTGGTCATAAATTCTTCCCTTATTCATAGATCTGACAAGTAAAATTTTCCATGCTCCTTTAATTAAGCTCTCATCTTCATGTCTATACCATTTACCCATTTTGACCTTATTTTGGTATATACTATGTGAGATGTTGGTTTATATCTACTTTCTGTTAAACCACTTTCCAATTTCCCCAGCAATTTTTGTCGAATTTCTTGCCCCAAAGATTAGATCTTTGGGTTTATCAAACAGTAGATTTCTATGGTCATTTACTGTTGGTTACATGAAACTAACTATTCCACTGAACCATCACTTCATTTCTTAGTATCAGAATTTTTTGATGACTGCTTTCTAATATAGTTTGAAATCTGGTGGAATCTCTTCATTTGCATTTTTTATTTCATTGATTTCCTTAATATTTTGACCTTTTGTTCTAGATGAATTCTTACTTTTCTAGCTCTGCAAAATAATTTTTTGGTAGTTTAATTAGTATAGCAGTGAACAAATAAATTAATTTTTGTGAAATTGTCATTTTTATTATATTGGCTGAGCCTCATCATAAGCAATTAATATTTCTCCAGTTGTATAGGTCTTCTTCATTTATATGAAAATAATGTGTTTTGCTCTGAGGTACCACTACACACCTGTCAGATTGGCTAAAATGACAGGAAAAGATAATGGCGAATGTTGGAGGGGATGTGGGAAGGCTGGGACACTGATGCATTGTTGGTGGAACTGTGAACGGATCCAGCCATTCTGAAGAGCAATTTGGAACTATGCTCAAAAAGTTATCAAACTGTGCCTATCCTTTTACCCAGCAGTGTTTCTATTGGGCTTATATCCCAAAGAAATCATAAAGGAAGGAAAGGGCCCCACATGTGCAAGAATGTTTGTGGCTGCCCTTTTTGTAGTGCCTAGAAACTGGAAACTGAATGGATGCCCATCAATTGGAGAATGGCTGAACAAATCATGGTATATGAATGTTATGGAATATTATTGTTCTGTGAGAAACGACCAGCAGGATGATTTCAGAGAGGCCTGGAGAGACTTGCATGGACTGATGCTGAATGAAATGAGCAGAACCAGGAGATCATTATACACAGCAACAACAATACTATATGATGACCAATTCTGATGGACATGGCTCTCTTCAACAATGAAATGTTTCAAACCAGTTCCAGTTGTTCAGTGAAGAAAGCCATATATACCCAGAGAGAGGGATGTGAAATGTGGACCGCAACATAACATTTTCATGCTCTCTATTGATGTTTGCTTGCATTGTGTTTCCTTTCTCTGATTTTTTTTTCTTGTAGATACTATTTTTTTTGCACAAAAATGATGTGTGGAAATATGTATACATATATTCAATTTGTCAAGTATTTTAACATAATTAACATGTAGTGGATATCCTGCCATCTAGGGGAGGGGTGGGGACTAGGGGGGAAAAATTTGTAACAGAAAGCTTTGTAAGGATTAATGTTGAAGAATTACCCATACATATGTTTTGCAAATAAAAAGTTTTATTTAAAAAAAAAAAGAAAATAATGTGTTTTGTAATTGTGTTCATATAGTCATTGGATTTGCCATGACAAGTAGACTAATAATAAGCATTTATTTATTTTCTGATGTTCATATCTTTTAACTACTTGTTAATAGGAAAATGGTTCTTACTCTTATAAATTTGAATCAGTTCTTCATATATCTTGGAAATGGGATCTTTATTAGAGAAATTTGCTAGAAGCTCTTTTTGAATTAGTAAAAGATGAAGGCTAAAATTAATTGGAGAGTAGTTTAGCAAATTGTGACACATTAATGTAATGACATATTATTGGGCATAAAAAATGGTGAAAGGGACAGTTTTGGAGGGACCTGGGAAGATTTATATGAAGACTTACAGATCTAAATGAGCAAAATCTGGAGAACAGTCTGTATAATAACACATTGTAAAGCTGACCACTTTTGAAGAATTTAAGAACTAATAAATGTAGTAATGAACTATGATTCCAGAGAATTGATGATGAACTGTTATCTACTTCCTGACAGAAAGGTGATGCAGAATGAGGCACATTTTTGGATATAATTCAAGATTTTGTTTTGTTTGATTGTATATGTTATAAGCATTTTTTTTCTTTTCTCAAAATTTTGGGGTAGTATAAAATAAAGAAAAATAAATGCTTATTAATTGAAAAAAAGAAAATTAGCACAAATGAGTGGGACTTTAGTCAAGATAGCTTAATTAGTGATAACTTCCCCACAACACCTCAAGGAGGAAATGAGAGAGTCAAAATCGAAATAGAAGGAAAATGAAAAAAATTCCTGCTAGAATAGCCCTCAGAGGGAAACTAGCAGAACAAAGAAGTAAGCAAAAACTTATCATAATATGAGTCTTCCAGAATAAAAGAAAATGAGGGGACATTGCAGGATTATACCCATAGAAGAGTGAATGGGCATACTGCAAGACCCTCCAGAGTAGTTTGTGATCATAAGAAATACAGTATGTATGAATGACCCAAAAGAGATGATGGAGTTGGATAAGACTGAAAAACAGTTGAACAACAAATTCTCTCCTTGTATTATCCTCTGTATTAAAATCCTTCTTGTAATACCCACTTGATTGTTTCACTATTGAGTTTGATGTAATTTGTATTTGATATAGTTCTGTGTGTTACACCCTACTTAGTCTCTTGTTTTTTGGAATATCATATTCCAACTTCTCTTTTGAGTGGCAGCTTCCTGAACTTAAACATTTTCATTTTGATTGCAACATTGTTTTTTCTTTGACCTATAAGTTGGGGATTTTGGCTATGATATTACTGGGAGTTTTCATTTTGAGTTTTTTCAGGAGATGACTTAGTTTTTTCTGTTTTTACTTTGCCTTCTGGATCTAGACCTGGACATTTTTCATCTATGATTCCTATAAATATGCTATCTGAGCACTTCACCTTTTTTCATATTAATTGTCTTCAATATGTTCTTTAAATTCAATATTTGACAGATTGCTGGGAAAACTGAAAAATAGTATGGCAGAAACTAGTTACTGATCAACACCTAACACCCTTATATATATCAAGATAGTCAAAATGGGTTCATGATTTAAATGTGATTAAAGTCTACTTCTCAGATCTGTGGAGAAGGGAGGAATTTATGACTAAAGAAGAACTAGAGAACATTATAAATAAATGCAAACTTGAAAATTTTGGTTACATTAAATTAAAAAGTTTTTGTACAAACAAAACCAATGCAGCCAAGATTAGAAGGGAAGCAGAAAGCTGGGGGAAAAAATTTACAGCCTGTATTTCAGATAGAGGCCTTATATTTATAAAATATATAGAAAATTGAACCAAATTTATAAGAATAGAAATCATTCCCCAATTGATAAATGGTCAAAGTATATGAGCCGACAATTTTCAGGTAAAGAAATTAAAACCTTATATAGTCATAGGAAAAAAATGCTCTAAATCATTTTTGATGAGAGAAATGCAAATTAAGACAACTCTTACCACTTCACACTTCTCAGATTGGCTAAGATGACAGGAAAAGGTAATGATAAATGTTGGAGGGCATATGGGAAAACTGGGACACTAATGCATTGTTGGTGGAGTTGTGGAATGATTTAACTATTCTGAAGAGCAATTTGGAACTATGCCCAAAGAATTATAATACTGTACCTATCCTTTGATCCAGCAGTGTCTCTACTGCATCTATATCCCAAAGATATCATAAAAAAGGGAAAAGGACCCACATGTGCAAAAATGTTTGTAGCAACCCTTTTTGTAGTGGAAAGGAGCCAGAAATTGAGTGGATGTCCCTCAGTTGGGGAATGGTTGAATAAGATAAAGCATATGAATATAGTAGAATATTATTGATCTATAAGAAATGATGAACAAGTTGATTCAATCAGAAAAGCATGGAAAGACTTATATGAACTGATCCTAAGTAAAGTGAGTAGGACCAAGAGAACATTGTGTACAGACAGCAGCAACAAAATTATGTGATGATCAATTCATCATGTCTGTGATGGACTTGGCTCTTTTCAACAATGAGGTGATTCAAGGAAATTTCAATAGAATTGTGATGGAAAAGTCTTCTGCATCCAGAGAGAGAATTATGGAGATTGAATGTAGATCAAAGCATAATAATTTCACCCTTTTTGTTGGTTTGCTTTTTTTTTCTTGTGTTTTTTTTCCCCTTTTGATCCAATTTTTCTTGTGCATGAGAAATGGAAATTTGATTTGAAGAACTGCACATGTTTAAGCTATATCCTAATGCGTGCTATCTTGAATTGGGGAGGAGAGTGAGAAAAATTTGGACCACAAGGTTTTGCAAAGGCAAATATTGAAAACTATCTATGTATTTGGAAAAATAAAAAGCTATTATTAGAAAGTGTTCTTACATTTTTTTCTTTACATTTTCTTCTATTTTCAAAATATTTTGATTTTATTTTAGTTTTTTTTTATTGTCACATTAAGTCCTTTTTTCCCATTTGGCCCATTGTAATTTTCAGGATATTTGATTCTTAGGCAAGATTTATCACCATCCATTCTAAGGTATGTATTCTCTTTGTCATTCTTTCTTCCCTAGCTGTTTCATTTTTTCTTTTGTTTCAATTTTTCCAGGAATTCTTATAGTCCAGTTGGTTAAAACATTCTTTTCTCTTATACTCCAGTTGCATTTGTTGTGTAGTTACCCTCTTCTGCATCTACTTTTTGTGTATTGTCAGTCCAAGGTATTCAGATTGTATATTTCTCCTTGAGTAAAACTCTCTTCCCATTGTAGGCCCTGCATAATCTGAATGTGTTGACTAAGACTAATTCCCACCTTCTATAGAAATAACTGATCTTATCTTTTGCTGTGGCTATCTAGGCTGCCTGGATGCTGGAGTAGGATGGACTTTTGGATGCTAGTTGAGCATGGAGCCTAGTAGATACAAGATATAACACATGCTTCCTGGATGCTTTCTCCAGCATTCATTTTCTGTGTTGCTCAGGGTCTGGCTCTATTTAAGACTTCTACTGGATTTGTGGAGTCCTGAACATCTTTAGTTTTCTTTTTTCATTGTTCCTTGTACTATATTTTTAGAGCTTTACTGCGGTGTTTGTGGGAGACTTGGTCAGAAGAACAGATCTAGAGCAAAACATTTATTTTGGCATAGTAGAGGCAGCTGTCCAAAAGGAGAAGACATGCCCCCAAGACCACTAACAAGATGCTTTCTATATATGTGAGTTTGTGTTACATCATTGTAACATTGTGTTACACAGGATTGGCAACAGAGGCCAAAAGGCAGGCTATCATGATGAACCCAGCATGGCCTAGAGTTGTCTCATGGGGGGAAATTGAGGTATCATGTGACACACATGCTGGGTATGTAGGGGATGTCCTGTCATAGAGATACCCTTATCCATGTGGGAGGGTTGCAGCAGTGTGTCTACATAATGGGTCATCAGGTTGGCTCCTTATGAAGCACAAGCCTCCATGGGACACATTCTTATCACTCAAGAATTGGGCCAGAAGTTTGGCACATGGAAAAACATCTTGGGCCCTGATTCTTGGGCAAATGGCATGAGAATTAAATACCAGTTCTATACTAAAGCTTCTCTGGGAGGGCAATCTGCATTTATATGAGGAGACCCTGTAATTGTTATCAAAAGAAACATTAGAGTTTTACAGTGTTACTTGTTGGAATTGTACATACAGTCACTGATTGTTTAGAGAATGAAATTGAAAATCTGACTATTTGTTACTCATGTATCAGTGCTTCCTGTAAGAAGCGAGAAATGGTATCATAGTAAGAATGAAATTGAAAATCTGACTGTATTTATTATTACTCATGTATCAGTGCTTCCTGTAAGAAGTGAGAAATGGTATCATAGTAAGACTGATCATATGTTCAATACCATAATAGAAAAGAAGGAAACAGGCCTTAGTCCCATTAGAAAAAAGAGTTGTATCAGTTGTGTCATGTTAGGTATCATTGTGTTGGTTTCACTTATAGTTTCATCAGTCTCTCTTACAATGTCCACATCTAATGTACAAAACATTATAGTACAAGCTAGATATATAGAGGAACTAGCTAGGAATGTCTCAGTGGGTTTTGTCCGACAAGCTAAGATAGATAAACAATTGTATCAGATGATAAAAGATTTAAGGGAAGTATTATTGGAAATAGGAGCAAAAGTAGAGTTACTGAAACTCCAAGCTCCAAGGTTTATGAAGATTATGGACAAGATTATGATTGGGGCAGTATCAAGAGGCATTTGAATGGCTTATTTCTCAATAACACAATTGAAGGTGACATAGAAAGTTTACATAAACTAAAATCTGACATAGAGAAAGCTTCTCATGAAGATTTGAATCCAGAAAAAACTGCCAAAAAAAATCAAACATTGCTTTGATAATACCTCTTCATGGTGGTTAAAATTTAGAATCAGGGGTTGCCTTGTGTGTTGTTATGTTGTTATTGCTTTGTTGTTGCCCTGTAATATTAGGATGCTTTTATAGATCTTTCTCCACCATCCTTTCAGAGGTTGCAGCTCAAGAAAGGGCTTTTTATCTAAAAGATAAAAAGGGGGAATTGCTAGAGTATGGAACTCTGCTGAAAGGGAGTACAGAGGCCACCTCCACCCTTGGTGCACAATAATTTTTCTGCCTCATTAGGTTACTTAACTGGCTCTGCCGCACTCTGCCTGGCCTGGAAACAGTGCAGCTCGGTGGGCTTTCCCTCTGGAGTCCTCTTAGAGGTTGTCTTGACCATGTAGCAGTGCTTGACTGTGAAGTAGTTGCTCTGGCACCGTTTCAAAATCCTGTTCAGGCGCCAGTTGTTGCAGCTGTCTTAAGAGCTCAGAGTATATGAGCTCTTTGGGTTCAGAGGTGAGATGAATGAAGCGGGAGACTCATAGTGTGAAAAGAGCTCCAGTTTATTATGCCATATAGCCTTGTTGATATATTTTTGCAAGCATGATCAGCACGTGAACAGTAAGCAATCCCCAATCACCATTCAGAGAAGCAGCTCATGGGCTTTGTGTATGCATGGTATCTGCCAATGGGAGGAGAGCCAATCCAACAATTTAGCAACTCACTCACAGGTGACAGGCCCTGTCAAGGCATCCCTGCTCACAAGCAATTGTCTGTTACCCTCAGACCAAAACTTATTCCCATGATCACAAATCATTGGTTCTTGCTCAACAAGGGCGTTTCTGCAACGTGGCAGAAAACTTATTGTGCACCAGAGATTGAGGTGGCCTTGGTACTCCCACAGCAGTCTCATACTCTAGCAGTAGTGCTTGCTGAGTGAGGCTTGTTAGATAAGAAGGGGACCAAATTAAAAGGAAAGTTGGAATTTTGGTTTTATATTGGCATTGCTAAAGGATTGTTATAGATTTGAAAAAAATAGCAGATTAGTTAGATAGTATTGTGAAGAATGATTTGGAGTAGGGAACAGATTGAATTCAAAGAAAGTAATTAGATTATTGTATCTAGGTTTGAAGTGATGTGGGCCTGGCTAATTTAGTGATAAGTGGCAATGGCAAAGAAGGGCTAATAGACATTTTAAAGGAAAAATTAAATTCCTAGGAGTTAATGTGTGTGTATGCTTATTCTAGGCATTGGGAAAGACAAAATAGTCTTTGCCCTTAATCAAAAAATACAGTTATTGTATTTAGGGAATAAAAGAGAGGGATGCATGATGATTAATTTTGTCAAATTCTTACACTTTCTTAGAGAGTTATCATGCTACTGATGGTGGGCAATTGATAAAGGGAGTCAAGTAGGTAAATGGAAGGAGATAAATTCAGTTTTTGAGATTTTGAGTTTAAGGTGTTTCCAATATGTTTAAAGTTCCTCATTTTAAATAAGTTTTGAATTTAAACATTAAACAAAAACTTTTTCATAGGAACAATAGAAAAAAAAAGATTCCATATGAAACAATTCTTTTTTTTCATTCTGCTTGATTTTTTAAAAAAATACATAATAAATTCCACACTTTCAAAACATTTACTTATCTGTACTTCTTTATGTTCTTCTCTTTTCTTTTGTACATTTTAATGTTTCAGTGGGCATCCTTATTTTTTGGCCACTTTTGGTATCAATCTGCAAGCATCTCTTTTGTTCTTTCTTGCTGATGTGGTGAAACTCCTAGGGAACCTGCCTCAGTTTTCTTTATATGACCAGGATGCTATGGCTACAAATATTACTGGTTGTCAGATAATAACCTGTTGCTTAGTGATAACATAGTGTCTTAGACTGATGAGCAACAATAATGAGATGCTTAAAGTTATAGGTACAGAATAAAATGGAGTGTTAGCTACTTGACCTAATGCTGTTTTAGGACTAAAAACACACCTCCAGAAGATTATCCCCATGAGCTCTGCCGGTATTGCATCTACATACAAAATCAGAACCAGACCACTCCTCAATTCCACCCCTAAGCTATAAAATTACTATGTCGATAACATGAAGCACCTGATTTCTCTTTTTTCTATAAATTTATCTTCTTGCCCCTAGATTTTTGCTAACATTTTTTGGAATTTAGCCTGCTTTAATTGGCATTACAATTATAAGAAATTTTGCTCCTTGACTTAAAAGATGGGATTGAGCCTGCAAATTCTTTTGAGATACATTGTGATGTTGGTCTAGAATCCCAGAATTTTTGGGGTTCCTTCTGAACCCAACATTACAATGTAATAATCTATTATATTGACAAACTGCAATTTGTTTAGTTAATTCTTCACTTGCTTAAAATAATGTAAAGCATTTCCTTAGATTCTGATTTTGTTTTTTTCCCTTCCCCTCTCCCTTTAGTTTTCCCTTTCCCACTCTGGGCAGCTTATTGACACAGTAGTTAGAACACTGGGCTTGGAATCAGGAAGACTCATTTTCATGAATTCAAATCCAGCCTCAGATATTTACTAGCTGTGTTATCTTGCACAAGTCACTTAACGCTGTTTGCCTTTGTTCATCATCTGTAAAATGAGCTGGAAAAGGAAATGGCAAACCACTCCAATATCTTTGCTTAAAAAAACCAAGCAAACCCAAATAGGGTCATGAACAGTCAGACATGACTGGAAAACAACTGAACAACAAATTCCCTCTCTGGTATTATCCTCTGTATTAAAATCTGTCCTTCCAACACCCACCTGTGATGTGCTTCTGAGTTTGCTGTAATGCTTTATGTGTGTTCAACCATACTTAGTTTCAGAAAATATCCACTCATGTATGACAAAATTAGGACACTAATTCACTGCTATTGGAGTTGTGAAATGATCCAATCCTTCTAGAGAACAATTTGGAACTATGCTCAAAGGGCTTTAAAACTATATATCCTTTGATCCAGCTATAATATCACTATTAGGTCTGTACTCAAAGAGATTATAAAAAAGGGGAAAGGACCTACATGTACAAAAGTATTTCTAGTAGCTCTCTTTGTGGTGGCAAGGAATTGGAAATTGAATGGATGCCCACCTATTGGGGAAGGAATGCAGCTGTGTGTATATGTTTGTACATGTCTGAATATATGTGCATATACTATGTCTATACATATCTAAGTATATCTGTATATACTGTAGAATAGCTGTAAAATTGCATTACTGTTTTATTGTCTAAAATCTTATTTTTTTCTTTTTGTATAGTTATGGACTCATTGAATGTGCCAGAATTCACTCCAAAACATGGGGTCCCTCCAAGGCTTAAAGATTACTTTACTACTGCCAGCCCTTTTCAAAGACAACTTGCATCAGTCAGAAAGCAGACTCCATTTGGTCAGACACCATCTCGAAGGAAAATTCCTCAGTGCTCACCATTACAAGTAAGCTTTATGTGATCTTTATTTCTTACTTCAGGGGATCCATGGTTATCATATTAGCTAGGTTTTTTTTTTTTTTTTTTAGCCATTGTACATTGTGACTTCATCTTTAATAGATGATTTCATCTCTTTTTGTGGACAAAATATAATGGCTTACATTTATATAATGCTTTAAAATTTACAAAATAGTTCATTTACAATTACTCAGAGGTGGTTTCATCATTTGAAGAACCTCTGATTTTCTGGGGCCTACTGTTTTGTTTTTTTTTTCCCAGCAGGTTTTTTTTTTGCTCTAGGCCTTACCCCTCTTCTGCCTGGTAACCTGGTTCAGCCTGTTTTTTTTTTTCTGGAACTTGGACATAACAGACTGGAAACATCATTGAGCCCACAGACATTTTATTAAGCACTTAGTATGTACCAGGTACTGTGCTAAGCTCTGGAGATCCAAAGACAAAAGTGAAAACATTTCCTGTCCTCAGTAAGTGGCTGTATACTACATGCCCATGATGTGATTTTATGGGGAAGTTATTAGCAATGAGGAACATCAGGAAAGGGGAACCAAAAAGGCCAGTATCATGAAAATCTAGAGAGGAGAGAGAGTATCCAAGAAGAGAGGATGGTCAATTATGTCATGCTGCAGAGAGATAAGGAAGATAAAGATTGAGGAAAAACTATCAAATCAGACAATTAGGACATCACAAGTGATTTTGGAGAGGGCAATTTCAGTTGAACAATACATTTGGAAACCAGATGGTAAAGGGTTAAGAAATGAGTGAGAGGAGATTAGATCACCACCTAATTTAATGTTGACAGCTTTTTTCTAGGAGTTCATCTGAGAAAGGAAGAAGTATAGGATGATGATGATGAGGGGGGAGGAAAGGGGAAGAAAAAGTTTTGTTTTCTTTAAAGAACGGAAGAGACTTGGTGATATTTGTAGGTAGATAGTGAAAAGTCTTTGAGAGTCCTGTTGAAATTAAATAACTTTAAATCTTGTCAATGTGTTTGTGTGAATTTTTCTGCCTCTGTTCAGCTGTATATGGGTAGAAGTGAGATGTTAAATAGTTGGAATACTCTGAGTGGAGATTTTTTTTTCCCCTGAGGCAATTGGGGTTAAATGATTTGCCCAGGGTCACACAGCCAGGAATTGTTAAGTGTCTGAGACCAGATTTGAACTTGTCCTCCTGACTTCAGGGCTGGTGCTCTATCCACTTCGCCACCTAGCTGCCCCCAGAGTAGAGTTTTTATAGCAAGGTGTGATTGATGATGATAAAGGAGCAAGGAATTTATTTATTTATTTATTTTTTAATTTTTATTTTTTGCTGAGGCAATTGGAGTTAAGTGACTTGCCCAGGGTCATACAACTAGGAAGTGTTAAGTGTCTGAGGCCAGATTTGAACTCAGGTCCTCCTAACTTCAGGGCTGGTGCTCTATCCATTGTGCCACTTAGCTGCCCCAGAGCAAGGAATTTTAATAGAGAATGATACACAATTAGAATTATTAAATAAAGGCTCTTGAGTTAAAAAAAGGGAGGAAAGGGTGATGACTTGGAGACAAAGATGAACAAATAGGGTTTGGTAGGAATAAGGTTGAGGAAAAAATGAAGTAACATAAATTAAGATTAGATAAAGGATTTACAATATTTGTTAGTGACATTGACCTCAAGGTTGTCATCATTTTTGTCTGTTATTGATGAGCAGTTCATGGAAGTTGAGTATTTTTAAGTATGCTCTTTTTGGGAGCATACTTTTTTACTTGTTAGGAAGCTTTTCCTTATAAATCTAAACATGCTTCTCTAAAGCTTCTGTCCATGCTCCAGCATTTATAATCTGGGACCAAAGCAGAGCAAGTCTAGTTCTTGTTTTGTGACAGCCTCTCGTGTTCTTGAAGAGAGCTGTCATGGTCCTCTTAAGTCTTTAGTTTTCTGTGCACAAGATCATCTAAGTACTTAAATGCATAGCTTGGCTAATACAATCTCTGGGATAAGCCAGTACTGTAGTTGTTCATACAGATGTGGAAACATCAAGCTTGAGATCCTCAGTTCTTGTGTTTAATATCTAGGTAAATTGGAATTAGACATGAACGAACAAATTTAAAATTTTAATTCTTATTCTGAGAGATTGAAGATGTCAGAAGCCAATTTCCATCTCTGAAGTGCAAGCTTAATTTATTAGAACTTTTAAAATCATTCAAATGGTCTCTTTTTGTTCAGTTACCATACAAACCAGCTGCCAATCCTCTTAACTCTTTATTGAATTATCTATAAGACACAAAAGGCATTTCTACTGCATAAATGGAGCAAGACATAACTCATTTTTTTTCTTATTTACAAAGGACTTTGCTTAATGTACTTTGCTCAAAAAGTAGTGATCAAACAATAGGATACATTTTGTAACGTATTGAATTTTTAAAAAGATAGCACTAGTTTAATTTCATCAGCAATTCAATAGAATGCCCGTTAATATAATTATTTTCTTTTTCTTAACTTTTTGATTTTCACAATATAGAGAAGTGATAGTTTTTTGCTGTTTTTCTTGAAGATTTATAATGACAAAAAGTCTAAAGAGCTTTTGAAATCTTCACTTTTAAAACATGACTACATAAATAGGTATATTGTCTAATTGTATTGTTTGCCCATGTAAATACTCCATTACTAAATATTAATTTAAAGTTATTTTCCAGTTTATCTCTCACAATATTAACATATAAGATTTTACATATGACATAGTTGAGAACCAATAATTTGGTCACATACATCTTTTTGATTAATCTTCTGTAAATATAGTTTGGAGTTAGCATTGTAAATGATATTGAACTTGTGAGTATAAGTGATAGAATTAGAGTGTAGGCAGAGGAGAATATAATTCTTGAGCATCTATTGTGTACTAGTAGGAAAATAGGGATGGGTGGGAAAGGCAAAAAAAAAAAAAGGAAAATGAGAATTGAGAAACGAGCTATCTATGGTAGAGAGTGGTAAAATGCTATCAATACTTTTCAGAAATTATAGGCTAATTACTCTTGGATTAGAATATAGTCAAATTTCTACTTTTATCCTTAAAACTTTAATATTTCTCTTGATTTTAGGAAAATGTTGAGCCACAAAAGATTGCCTTTCTTCTGCATAAACAGTGGACCTTATATTCGCTGACTCCCATGTATAAGTTCTCCTACACTAATCTTAAAAAGTATTCTACACTTCTAAAGGCCTTCCTTGCTGCTGAGAAGCAAAAAGGACTGGCTGTGGAAATGGGAGAGGATTTTAAATTCAAAGTGATTTTCTCCATTCTCTCAGGAATGAAAGGAACACACCGGGACCCTGCAGCATTTCTTGTTCAGGTACGAGACATATTTGCGCATGCTTTTTTTCATGTATATATGATTAAAGACTGAATAGAATGTATAGATAGCTGAGTGATTTTAATTTTCCACTTAATTTGTAAATTTTTAGTTGTATACCTTCAAGCTCTAGATATGATTTTAGAACCCATTTCCTGTTATTTATTAACCTGGTAATTTACAAAAAATTTATATTTTTATTTTGACAAATTAAATCAAAGAGGTATATCTCTTTTGTGCTTTATTCAATTTCATTTCTGCTGCCCTCTTATACGTTCTTGTCTGATGCTTACTTAAGCTTCTTCATCAAATGATGAACAGAAAAAGATTAAAATCAGCCAATTGAGTGGATTCAGAACTGGTGGATTAAAAGAACTGGTCTGAAGAAAAATACGAAACTTTAGATTTAACATAGATTATTACTTCACTTGCACATTTTAATTCTCTCCACAATAATACATATAGTAAAGTGATGACTCTTATCTTTGTCACTGAGATAGTATTTGAATTAAATTCAGTACTACTGTCATTGAACATAAGAGTTGGGGGCAGGGGGAATTCTCATCATCATACAGAGTAGATGGAAGTTAGGGAGAAAGGCACTAGCAACCAGAGGAACTAGGAAATGCCTCCTATCAAATGCATTTGAACTGAGTCTTGAGGGAAACATACTTCCTCAGAGGAAGTGAAGAAGGAAAATTTCTGGAATTTGGGGAACAGCCATAGAGAGAGACAAGGAGTAGTGTATCCTGTGTGAATAAGCTTGCTATTGCTGGATTGTAGAGTGTATGGAACAGAGTCAAATCTAAGAAAGCTAGAAAAATAGGGATTCCAATGAAGAGTTTTTAATATCAAAAGTTTAGATTTGATCCCAAATGAAATAGGTAGCCACTGGGGTTTATTTAGTAGAGGATAATGTAATTAGACCTATCCTTCAAGAAAAATCATTTCGGCAGCTATGTAGAGAGAGGGGAGGCTTGAGCTTGTGGAAATAATTAGAAAGCTATTGCTTTCCCGATTGAAAATCGGGTCCTGATATGGCCTGAGGATTACCTAGAACAGAATGGTAGTTGTGTGAATAGAGAA
>JAJPUD010003444.1:137952-152616 GCA_023553655.1 Myrmecobius fasciatus
CCTGAGGATTACCTAGAACAGAATGGTAGTTGTGTGAATAGAGAAGGCAATAGATGTAGATGTCCCAAAGGTATAAATGATGAAATTTGGCAATTGCTTGAATATGTGAGGTTAGGGAGAAAAAGAAGTCAAGGATAATATTGCAGTGTAGAGCCTGGTTGATTTGGAGGATAATCATGTTCTCAATAGTAATAAGGAAGCTCAGAAGAGGAGTGGGTTTTGGGAGAAGGATAATGAGTTCTGGCCATAGTCTCTTGAATTCCACTCCTGTCATCAATGGCTTACTGAGTATTTCAAATTGGATGTCCTTTAGAATATCTCAAATTCATTAAGTCCAAAGCATATAAAACTTTGTTTTTCTCTACATAATTTTATTTTTTTTAAGAACCACCTCATTATACTCAGCTCAGCCCAAACATTTCTTTCGAACTACCCAAATAATAACAATCATATGAGTACTGCCAATATTTTCATATGCACAAAATAAATAATTTGATCTCATTGAGTTCCTTATAATTGGTCTTTAATGTTTACTTTATAGTTTTCCTGAATCTTATATGTTGAATTTTCCTTTAAATTCTGGGGGGTTTTATCTCAAAAACCTGAAAGTCTTTCAGTTCATTAAATGTCCATTTTAAAAAAAAATTCAGGGTTATATTTAACTTTGTTCAGCAAATTAACCTTGGGGGTAATCCCAGCTCTTTTGCTCCATGGAATATAATATTTCAAGACCCATGGTACTTGTATTTTTTGGTAATTGTATGTCATGTGACATTTCTCATTGAAAAAAGAATGGCTTTTTTTAGCTCCATTATCTTCCTCTGAATATGAACCTAGATCTTCTCTATCACCATAATTATCTATGGTTGGGTTCTTTCCTTTGCTTACTCATTTTATTTATTTGTTTATTTTGTTTTTAGCAGCTGTTAATGTAATCAAGTTGTAGTTCTGAGGTATGGGAAATGATCCCCCAAATCTCAGGTCTTTCTTGTTATTTTCTGAAATCTTTCTTGGGGACCAACATTGGGCTCTCCTCTTCTCTAAGTCATGACTAGGATCCTCCAGTCACACTGTCATAAATGATCTTGCTTACTACCATCCTTTTAGTGGCTGCAAACTACAGCTGTCCTCTCTGTTTTGAAATTAAAACCAGGGGGGCAGCTAGGTGGCGCAGTGGAAAGAGTACCAGCCCTGAATTCAGGAGGACCTGAGTTCAAATCTTGTCTCAGACACTTAACACTTCCTAGCTGTGTGACCTTGGGCAAGTCACTTAACCCCAATTGCCTCAGCAAAAAAAAAAAAAAAAAGAAAGAAAGAAAGAAAAAAAGAAAAGAAATTAAAACCAGGGACTCTGCTGTCCTGCAGCTGCCCACAGCCAGTAGACACCTCAATCCTCAATATTGTTTTCACCAGGTATGTGCTAGATCCTTCTTGTAGTAGCAAACCAGGATGCATCTGGTTAGCAGAAATGTGCTTGGTGTCCCTTGACAAAGAAAAGTCCTTCAATCTTTCCCTATTCAGTTGTCAGATCCCCCTCACCCTTCCCAATACATACACACTGTCTACAAAATAAAAGTTTCTAAGGCTGCCTGTCAACCTAGACGCCCCCAGGGCTTCTTGTTTGTTGATTCTTTAGAGTTGACCTGGAGGTGTTTGCACTTAATTTAGGCTGAACCTCCACTCCTGCAGATCTGTTCTTTCCTAGGTTTTTCTCAGATTTTCTTAGGAGAAAACTATTTTACCCTGTGTTAATTTTGGCTGTTCTGAGGTGATGTTGTGACTTTCTGTGGAGAAAATTTGGAGAGTTGAAAGTTTTCTGACTTGCTTTGCCATCTTCCCAGAATCCTCTAGAGGAAGCATTTTTTAGTAAAGTGAGTAACATCATTATACTTGTGTCTTTGGAATGCTACTTTGGTAACTGAGCAGATGAATTTCACAGAGGGAGAGAACTTGAGGAAGCAGGGAAAGCAAATAGAAATTCAGAACATTCATTGGAACAGTCTTGATAAGGGTCTGAACAGTGGCCTTGTGAGTAGACAGAAGGAAATAGATTTGAGAGAATTGACAAGATTTGGCAACTAGTTGGAATTAGGGACCTGAGGGAAAAAGAAGAGCCAAAGATAACTCTAGGGCTGGAAAATAGAGAACCTGAAATATACAGTGATACCTTCATCAAAATAGGAGAGGGATCAGTATAGGTAGAAAGACAGTATGTTCTGTTTTTGACATTTTTGAGGTGCCTCGGGAACATGCAAGTGGGGATAACTAGCAGGCAAAGGACAACTTCTCATTGTAAATTAGAAGGGAGATACAGAATTAAGAGTCATTTGTGTGGAGATCATAAGTGAACCCACAGGAACTCACTCAGAGAAGAGAAGGCCCAGAGCAGAGCTTTGGGTGACATTCACCCAAAGGGAAATGGATATGGATAATGATCCAGCAAAGGAAACTAAGAAAGAACAATGAGATGGGAGGAAAACCAGGAATAAGTAGTGCCATAGAAGCCAAGAGAGCCAGAAATATCCAGGAGAAGGGATCCCTCAGAAGCAGAGCAGTCAGGTAAAAGATTATTAGATTTAGGAGTAAAGAAAATATTGGAAATTTTGGAGAGAATAATTTCAATTGAATGGTGTAGTCAGAAGCCTTTTGGCAAGGCTTTGAGGAACTAGTGTGCTGTGAGAAACTGGAACAGCAAATAGAAGCAATTAAAAAAAAGTTGAAGTTTTTTATTTCCAAAACACAAGCAAGAATAATTTTTCAACATTGACCCTTGCAAAACCTTGTGTTCTGATCCTCCACTTCCCCCTCCCCCCCACCTCCTTCCCTATTTGGCAAGTAATCCAGTATATGTTAAACATAGTAAAATATATGTAAATTGAATATAAGCATACATATTTATACAATTATTTTGCTGCACAAGAAAAATCTGATCAAAAAAGAAGAAAAATGAGAAAGAAAATAAAATTCAAGCAAGCAACAAAAGAAATGAAAATGCTCTGTTGTGCTCCACACTTAAGTTCCCACAGTCTTCTCTCTGGGTGTAGATGGCTCTCATCATCACGAGATATTGGAACTGGCCTGAGTCACCTTGTTGTTGAGAAGAGCCACATCCATCAGAATTGATCATCATATAATTTTGCTGTTGCTGTGTACAATGATTTCCTGGTTCTGCTCATTTCACTTAGCATCAGTTTCTGTAAGTCTCTCCAACCCTCTCTGAAATCATCCTGCTGGTCGTTTCTCACAGAACAATAATATTCCATGACATTCATATACCATAACTTATTCAGCCATTCTCTAATTGATGGGCATCCATTCAGTTTCCAGTTTCTTGCCACTAAAAAAAGGCTGCCACAAACATGTGGGTTCCTTTCTCTCCTTTAAGATCTCTTTGGTATATAAGCCCAGTAGAAACCCTAGGCAATTTTTTTTTAATGGGAGTTTGGTTATGAAAGAGAAAAGATATAAAGGATTATCGCTTAAAGGGAATGGTAGCATCAAATGCATAATTATGTGAGTAGTGAAAATCTGATCATAGTGGTAGGAAGCTGGGAAGGAACTAGTGTGGAGATAGCTAAGAGTATAAGAGTAAGCTATCAGATGAGGCAGAATGATAGGGATCAGGAACATAAGCATTGGGACTTGGCAAGAAGATTGGCTACTTTTTCCTCAAAGCCTAGAGCAATGGAGAGAATGGGGGATGATGTGGAAGCTCTTGAGATACGGAGTAGGGGAAAAGAAGGAGCTCACAGAAAATAGCTTCAATTTCTTCAGTAAAGTAGGAGGTGAAGGCTTTTGCTAACATATCTTTGTGGGAGGAGAGTGTAATATAAGGGATTTGAACAAGGAAGAGGTTTGAAGTAGCTATTGTGGCTAGTGTATTAGCCAATTAGGGGGAATATAAAATGTTATACAAAATTGAGAGTCCAGTTGAGATTAATTCACAAATTTTTAGTTGATCTGATTGCATGACTTTCTCCAAAAATTTTCAGTTGTACATTAGGATTGTTGAAGTTCTCAAATCTCTCCTCACTTTATTCCATCCTTCACTCAACTGTCAGACAATCTTTCTAAAGCAAAGATTTGACTATATCATGCCTTCTATTCAACAGACTATTATTAGACTTCCTTTGACCTTCAGTATCAAAGATAAAATCCTCTGGCATTCAAAGCTTTTTGACTTGGTCCTACTTCCTACATTACTACTTCCTACTTCCCCTGGTCTTTGTCCTTTCCTTAAACCTTTCTCCACTCCCACCCCCCACCGCCCCACTTGTATAATTTAGTAACATATGACCTTTTTATTATTCTTCAACTAAAACATTCTATCTCCAGATTCTGGGCATTTTCACTTGTTGCCCCATCTCTGGAATATTCTCCCTCCTTTTTTCTTTTTCTTGGCTTCCTTAAAATCTTAATCTACCTTATGCAAAAAATCTTTCTGGCCTTCCTTAATTCTAGTGGCTAGTACTTTGCATGTTGTTTTCCTGATAAAATGTGAGCTCCTCGAGAGGAGGAACTATCCTTTGTTTCCTGAATGTTTGAAACAGTGCTTGGTACATGGTAGACTCTTTAGGCAGTCTGGTGAAGCCTGTGAGTCCCTAATCAGAATAATATGTTTAAATGTTTAAAATAAGATAGTATGAAAAAGGAAACTAAAGATATAATTTCCCTCCAAGTTTACAGACCTCTTCTACTTACAGACTTCTTAGGGGCTTCTGGATTAAGAATTTCTGGACTAGAGATTCTCTAGAAGCCTTCCTGTGCTACATTCTTCCCAGACCATCACACTGGAAAGAGGACTAGTTATGAAGTGAGAGGACCTGGGTTTAAATTCTGCATGGTCCACTTTCTCATTGGGCTAATTACTTACATATTCTTTTGTATGCTTCTTCATGTGTAAAATGTGGAAGATGTTGGATCAGAAGTTTGCTGAGGTTTCTTCAGGTTCTACTTGTATGGTCTTGAGTCTTTGGATATTGATATACTACATTAAATAGGTTAAATGTGTGCACAATGCTCCAGTACCCTTGGCTTTTAGTGGTTTTATAGTGATAAATGTATAATCATGAAAGTGGGAGGAAGGCCTGATTTTTTTTAAACCTTGATTGGAAAAAATCTTTGTGTTACATTTGTTCTCTGGAAAAGGAGAGCAAAAAAATACATGGGAATATTTGAGTGAAGTAAAAACAAAAGATATCAGTAAAATCTATTTTTAAAATCAATAAGTAGTTAATTGAAAAGACATTTCTTCAATTCCTGATGGAGTATGTTGGTTTTTATAATAAAAAACAAGTTAGGATAAATAGGAATTTATTCAGTGGGTGGTTGAATTTGAATATTTAATTTATTTTTTCTCTCACAGATTGTATCCAAATCTCAACTGTCATCAAAGAATGCAGAAGATAAAGTGCTATGGACAGGCTGGTTTTGCTGTGTGTATGGAGATAGTCTTCTAGAGAATGTGCCAGATGATTTTACCTGTCTACCTTTGTTCCTTGCAAATGGGGCAGAGTCTAATACTGCTTTAATTGGAACTTGGTTTCAGAAAACCTTTGATTGTCGCTTCACTCCATTAACTATTAGTGCATTCAATCTTTCCTGGATGGCTGCTATGTGGACTTCATGTAATCTGGAACATTATAGGGCTGCTACAGAATTGCTTTGGTCTGTACCCTGTAGCCCTCAGAGTTTGGACATTTCTTATGCAATAAATCCTGAAGATGCAAAAGCTTTGTGGGACAGTGTCCACCAAACACCTGAGGAGATAACACAGGAGGAAGTTGACCTATTCATAGACTGCCTTTGTTCACATTTTCACAGACATTTCAAAATCAATTTGTCAGCTACAAGATTGGTCTGTGTGTCAACATCTGTAGCTTCTGCACATACTGATGGGAAAATAAAGGTTAGTTTGAACTGTTAAATTAGAATTAATTAGTTTTGCTTTATGACAGCTTATAAAACAGCAATTAGATTTTTAAAATTAGCAATAAGGAAAGTGAAAAGAATAATTTGTGAATATGATCTCTGTACCAATTTATGGGTAGATTTATTTACAAAGAGGACAACTTTATTATACCATTGTACATAATATATTTTTATTTCATCGATAAATTTCTGCTTGAGTTCTAACTTTCTCACTTAATTTTTATGCTGCTTTAAGGTTTGTAAAGTTTTTTCTATATATATACAACAGCCTTGTAGAATAGGTGCTATTATTATCCTCATTTTATAGATGAGGAAACAGATCAAGAGAGGTTATATGACTAGCCTAGGATCATACAGCTAAGTGAATGTCTGAAGCTGCCTTTGAATTTACTCCATTCATGAATTTACTCCTATGGACAAATCATTTAACCTGAATGACTCTGTTTCCTTTACTATAAAACAGGACACTGGACTGGGAGGCAGAAGTCCTGACTGATGCTGGATAGCTATCTGGCATTGAGCAAGCCATATCTGGGCTTCGGTTTTGCCTTCTGTAAAATGAAGGGGTTGGACTTAAATAAGGAATTCTTACTCTTTTTTTTTTGTGGTTTGGATTCTTTTGGTGCTTTGGTAAAGCCTGTGGGCTCCTCAAAAATACAGTTTGTAAATGCTTAAAATGCATGAGATTTCAAAGAAAACCAATTCTATTGAAATATAGTTAACAAAATAGTAGAAGAAAAGCACAAGTCAACGTGCTTCAAATAAAGACTGTATAATCCAAAAAGGTCCTTGCCAGTGATCAGTCCCATGAGTTTATGTCCTTTGAGCCTACATGAAAGAGACTTACTATGGTAAAAAAGGTAAGCCATGTCCTATAGAGTTAATGAAGAAAATTTGTCTATTCAAATGTGTTTTGTAGATTGTTTCTATTATAGTAATAGCTAGCTTTTATATAGTACTTTAAGGTTTGCAAAAGTGCTTTACAGATATCTCATTTCATCTTTACCACAATCCTGAGGTTGTGAGGGAGATAGTATTATGATCTCCATTTTACAGATGAGGAAATTGAGGCAGACAGAGGTTTAATTGACTTGCCCAGGGTCCCACATTTAGTAAGTTTATGAGGCCAGATTTGAACTCGGGTCCTCCTGACTCCAAGTTCGGCACTCTGTCCACTGAGTCATCTAGTTATGTCATCTAGTAATGTAAGTTACTAAGGCTTAAAAACTGCATAAGGACTATAATTGTGAGTTTAAGTTTGAACAATATAAAATATAAATTATCATAGAACTGAAATGAACTTAAAGAGTTTTTATTATGTGACAGTAATTTTAGCTGCTAAAAGCTCACACTTTTTGTCTTTTTTGTTTTGTTTCTAAGAAGTGTTTTTTTTGTGGTGGGGAGGAGGATGGGGAAAGTAGGTTGGAGAGACTAGGTTTCCCTCTTTCCCACAGGCTGGAAGTTCAGGGGCCACTCTGTAAGATCCCAGTACTGGTACAGAAGCTTTGTAAGTCTGGCCTATGGCATTGTACCCTTCTGTAATTAAAAAAATAGTAAAAATAATAGCTAACATTTTATATACTGTCTACTGAGTGCTAGGCCTTTTGCTAAGCACTTTACATTTTTTTCATTTGATCCTTATCCTGACAACTCTTTGAGAGAGGTGGTGTTACTTTCCCTATTTTACAGAACTGAGGCCAACAGAGGTGAAGTGACTTTGCCCTCTTCGAGTTCCTTAGCTAGTAAGTGTCTGAGGTTGGGTTCGAAGTCAGGTATTTCTGGCTTTAGGCCAAAAGCTTTATCTACTCTCTCCACTCTACTATCTGTCTACTCTGCTCCTGGGGATCACCATATTAATGTTGGGTTTAGTGTGGACATGTCATCAGCAGTAGTCCTACTTTAGCACTGACTGCCCTATCTGATCCTAGAGTTTTTGATAGCTGAAGTTGCCAGACAAATGACATGAATGTATGAGGTGCTTATAACAAAATTACACCCAAAAAACATTAACCTTTAAGTATCTCACATATGCAAAGTAACTTCAGTGATCATGTAGTCTTCCCTTCCATAATTCTACACTTAAACATCTCTAGTGGAAGGGAATCTACTGGGTCCTAAGAGTTTATTTTATTTTGAGACAGTTCTAATTGTTAGGAAATCTTTACGTTGCACTAAAATCTGTTCATGTATAATTTACACTCATTTTGTCTTACCAATGGGTAGAGCTGGGCATGATAAACTCTTTCTTCTGAATACACTTCAGTCCTGTTTCTCCTTTCCCCTCTTTCACATTAAATCTTTTTCAGTTTCTTTAACTTATCTTCATGTAGTGTAGTCTTAATAATTGCCTCACCACTGTGGTTATCATACTTTGGAAACACTCCAATTTATCACTGTCTTCTAAAATGGGGTTCCCAGAAATGAAGACAACATTCCAGATGGAGGCCTGTGCATAGTGGAGTATGTCAGGATTATCATCTTCCTCTTTGTAGACAATATGCTTTTTTTTTCTAGAAAATGTAACCTAGAAACTCATGAGCATTTTTTTTACTGCTAAATCATGCTGTTTACTTTTTTTTTTTTTTTGCTGAGACAGTTGGGATTAAGTGACTTGTCCAGGGTCACACAGCTAGGAAATGTTAAGTGTCTGAGACCAGGTTTGAACTCAGGTACTCCTGACTTCAGGGCTGGTGCTCTATCCACTGTGCCACCTAGCTGCCCCATGCTGTTTACTCTTCATGAAAACCTTGAGCTCTTTTTTTCAGAACTGATGTCTAGCCATGTCTTTGCTATTCCATACTTGTGAGGATGATGTTTTTGAACTCATTTAATCCTTTTACATTTCATCTATTTTTATTTGGCTCATATTTCTTTTTAGATCCTTTGCCTTCCAACATTTTATCTTTTATTTTCAACTTCTTGTCAAGTGCAGATTAAGCATTTTGTTAAATCATTGATAAAAATGCCTCAGGTAGCACAAGGCCATAGAAAAAGTGGCATTCCTCATTCATTCCCTCCTTCCAAGCTGAAAATTCCCTATTAATGACTACCAGTTGGGTATAGTCTTGCAGCTCATTTAGATTTTATCAGAATATAAAAAACGTTTAGCCTAATAATTCCAAGCCTTTTTGAGTATCATCATGTTTAAATGTCACATGTGACAGCAGTTGTATTATTATCCGTAAGAAAATACTGTGAATTCAGTAATGTTTTACATTTATTGATAATTCTACCTACCTTCATTTGAAAATTAGTGTATTTGTATATGAAACATTGAGTCTGCTGAAGGTACCTAGTTCAACAGCCATTTATTTTGTGCTTCCTGTTTATAGAATAGGAAAGCAAAGACAATCATCACCCTCCTCATCATAAAATAGCATTTATATTGTTTTAAGGTTTGAAAAATGCTTTTCATATATCATCTCCTTTTATCTTCACTAAAGTCCTGTAAGGTAGATTTCCAAAAAAATAAATAAAGAAATAAAGAAAAAGAAAAAAAAAATTCTCATTCAGGGAATGACATTGAAAGATCTGTATTTCCAGTGCATTCTTTTGGCAGTTTGTGGAGAATGAAGAAAGAAGAGTGCTTATTTATGATTTGTGGAGCTCCTCAGAATTCAGCAGTTCCCTGGGGTTTGTTCTAGCCCTTATTTGGTACACAAGGAAAACATGAAAGACCATTAAATATTTTGCTAAACTTTAGGTATGTTACATCTCCAGCATTCTCCTAATAAGGCAGTGAGGTGCTACTGTGTTGGACTTGACGACAGCAAGATCTGAGTTTGGATACTAACTAAGTCTGTAATCCTGGGCAAACCATTTAACTCTTCCCATACTCAGGTTTCTCATATGTAAAATGATGATAATAACCTTAATAACCTTTAGAAATGTTAGCTATTATTACTGCTGCCACCCAGGATAGCTGTTCTGTCAGGAAATGAGGTTTGGGGAGACCTCTTTTTTTTTTTTTTTTTTTTGCTTTTTGCTGAGGCAATTGGGGTTAAGTGACTTGCTCAGGGTCACACAGCTAGGAAGTGTTAAGTGTCTGAGGTCAGATTTGAACTCAGGCCCTGCTGGCTTCAGGGCTGGTGCTACCTCTTGGTTTTTAATGAACTGCTGCTTCTTAGTGTGCACAAATGATTTCATGTGTAATCAGGTAACAGAAGATATTGGTTTTAGCCAACAAAACGTTAATTATTAAACCTATTTTTAGGTGTCCACTGTATGTTAAGTATTAGAAAAACAAAGAAAAAGCATTGCAGCATTTTCCCAGGAATTAAACCAAACTCACTGGTCCATTCTTTGCAGACACCTGCTTTTTACTCATTTTGTAGTTGGGATGTTCACTCTTCTCCAGTCTTGTGAGATTTTTGTTTAAATAACAGTTGCAGTGGCTTGATAATCATGTAATTAGGTGAGAGCTTAGGAACTCTGTCCAACTCCTTTATTTTGATAAGGGAAGGGAAGCCCAAATATGTTAAAGCACTTGTCTGAGATTATGCAGATAATAAGTGGCAGAGTCAAGTAGAGCCAAGTGGGAGAGCCAAGATTCAAAGTGAGATCCTTTTATTGTAAATAGGGCACTTGTTCCACTATACAATAATAGTAATAATAATAAAGGTTTGAAATCTTTTATATGCACATGCTGTCCTTAAAGAGTTAATGAAGTTATGCTATTATTTTTTTTTAAGTTTAATCTGCACTAAGACTTTGGGACATCTTATATTCAATCATCACAGGATAAAAATCACAGTTTAGATCTTGAAGGGACTTTATAGCCCCATGAAAGATCAATACTTCAGAATTCTCTCCATTTTACAGATGAGCAAACTAATTCTCAGAATTGTCAAGTGACTTGTTTGTGATACTACTAGTAATGTACTAGAGGTGGGGCTCCTGTGTTCTTTCCATTTGTATCATGTAGCACCTCTAACCAAATGTGCAAGTATTTTCCTTCTCAGCAATGTGAGTAGAAATCACCGTGGCTTTGTTGTCAGAGGATCAGCATTTGAATCCTGCTGTCAGTTTTCTCATCTATTAATGAGGGGTTTGGACCAGATGAGGTTTCTCTCAGTTATAAATCTGTGATCCTCTGACTGCAGATTTTCTGGGCCTGATGGTTTGAATTTATTGAGGTTAGGTAAGCAGTTTTCTTGTTTATATGCTTTACATCTCTCTTGTTCTGATAGATCTTCTGGTAAAAAAGGAATTCAGTTAAGCAAAACAGACTATCACATTGACCATGCAACAGCATCTCCTTTGATCTGTTTCTGTACTCCTATGATGTGTATCTAGCCCATACTGCTCTCCAGAGAGGAGAGTTAGTTTTCAAAATTAGTTCTCTAAGATAGAGATTGGTTATTTAGGTTCTCCCACCTTCTCACTTAATTTGGATTTCAGCTCTTTCTTCTCCATTTCTGTTTTATCTTTTCCTATCTAAATGTATGGTAGAAAAAAACTGCTTTTCAACATATTTCTTTTGCTATAGTTTAACCTCAAACATTTCTTTCTTTTGCAGATTCTTTGTAGCAAATATCTGATTGGAGTGTTGACATTTCTGACAGAACTGGCAATTTTTCAAATTGAGTGACTTTATGCCTTGTGGATTGATTATATACTGTTTTTACCAGTAAGCTTTTGGCTGAAATGGGCCTGGTATGTGATCAGTACTGCTGCCTGAAGTGGCCATAGCTTTTCACATCCGTCATGGTACCTGAGAAGTATTTCAGTTGGGAAGTCTAACAAGGAGCCAGAAGAATGGAGAAAGCAGCAGTGACTGGTTTGTCATACAAGATGACTTTCAATGGCAGCTCTTAGTGCTGTTGGAAATTGATGGTTTTCATTGTACACCACCATTTTTTATTTCATTGGAACTCCTCTTTGAAATAGGCATAGGACACTAAAAAAAGTCTTTTTTTTTTTTTTTATATTATATTTGAAAGCTTAAGCCCAATTGGCATCTTAGACTCATCTAGTTAGTTTTGTCCATTAAACTTTCAACTTTTCCAAGACATTCTAATTCATTTTTCTGGAGTGAAACAAAAGCATTTGCAGATAAAAAGCAAGAGGGAATGATTTAATGCGCAAAACTTTGGCTGCTAATCTGCTTTTTAAAAATTTTTTTGTAATGACATTACTTATTTTGCACTGTTGAATTAAATATGCAGATTTTAATGACAAAGTGTTGGATTTTAAAATTATAGAGTTTTAATATTTTAATTGTCATCTCTGTATATAGAGAAACAGTTTTATCTTCTCTTACCTAACACAATTTTTCTCATTAAAAAAAATTTAATTGAAGGCAAATTGGCTGTTTAACTTGTATTCCAATTAATTCACTTGAACAAAATTAAGCATCTACTTAATTTTAATAAGTCCAATGATCAATTAATTGATATATTAGTGGGTTTAAGCTTTTTTGAGGGTAGGGATTGTTGTATTTTTGCTCTTCTTTCTATATCTAGCACTTAAAACTTATTTATTATTGCCACACTAATGCTGATTTTTTAAAAATAAAACCAGAAGGCACAAGGAGGTTGCAGATGAATAGAAGGGTGACTTACATATTCTTCTTGGAAAGACAGAGAGTTATCATAATTGGTTTATTGGGCGCCCAAAGGTAATAAAAGACAATTTTTGAGATACTTGGCCAGCTTACTTTGCAGTGAAAGACAGTCATGATTGCATTTTAGGTACCAGAATCTACTGGAGAGGATGAAGAAGCAGAGAAATTCTGTTTTATAACTTGACAAGATTCTTTAAATTAGTGTAACTATAGACAAAGGGGAAAATGAAAAGTATTTTGGAATATAATTCAGGTTTAAGGATGAAAGAAGTCAAAGATTTGCAGACTATTCAGGAGCCTTAAACCTATATGTCACGAATACTTTCTTGAAGAAGGAATGGCAAGGTCTGAAAAAGTTGTCTTGTACAGGAAACTGGTTATTGATGAGAATTCTATTAGACTCATCTATTGAGTAGTGGAAGCAAAGATCAAGTTCAACATCTGATCAGAAGCTTAAACCAAACTGATTCAAATAAGCAGCTGTTCTCAAAAAAAAAAAGGCAAAATTAATGAATTTGAATATCACTATTTCTTGCAAAATCTTAAACAATATAAGAAAAACCTAGATAAAGCTATCCAGCAAATTGGGTAAATCCTCTAGGGAATTTATGGGAAAATGTAAACAAGAATGGCACAGGAAAACAAGGTATGAATGGGTTACTATCTGTACCACTAGAGAAATTGCTAAAAGCACACATTCATTGAAATGCTGAAACTTCTTCAATAAAGAAGAAATGAATTCTTTTAGAGGAAGAAAACAATCTAAACTGAGAAATTGGCATCTGAAAGATCAGGAAAACCTTTTCGTCTGCACGTGATAAAGACTGACTGTGCTTTTACTCAGTATTTCAAATTGAACTTTGCTGAAAACCTTTCCTTTTTTGGGGGTGTGGGGATGATGTGGGGAGAGGGAGACAATTGGGGCTGACTTGCCCAAGGTTATCCATCTAGTAAATGTCTGAGGGCACACTTGAACTCGGATCCTCCTGACTCCAAGGCTGGTGATCTATCCACTGCACCACCTAGCTTGCTCCTGTTTATTTGTTTTATAAACATTTCACATTTACAATTAAAACAGTTAAAAATCTGAATGTGGTTTTGCTAAAAATTATTTTTGAACAGGAACATTTAGAATATATAAGCTTATATATAAAAAACAAGTTATGTATTTGTCTTGGTAACAATTGCTGGTCTAATATTGTAACTACTTGGATGCTCCTACTTCTCTAGCTGTAATTTTTACTTTTACATTAGAGAAGGTTCACTTTCCAAATATAAGTATCTAATTCAATTCAAAGCCTCAATCTGTGTTTTCACTCCTTTCAGTCTTAATTCTTTGTAGTTCGGCTTCCATTCTCATCATTTAATTAAAATTGCTCTCTCCAGAGTGACCCAAGATTTCTGAGTTACATTTAATGGCCATTTCTTATTCTTTATCCATCCTTCTTAATGTCTCTTGTAGCCCTTGACACTGCCATTCAGCCTCTTCTTGATACTTTTATTTATCTTTTTTTTTTGGACATTTCTTATTTTGGTTCTACCTGTCTGCACAGGTTAAAGTTCTAGAGTTAGCAAAGAAAACGAAAATTTTGCACAGGCAAAATTACTCTATAAAGAACTGTGAGGTATTTAGAACTTACTTCAGGGTCTCATAATTCATAGGATACAATGTATTTTTCTTTATTGAATAAAATACTAAACATGAAGTAAGAAACATGGAGGCTTCTGGGAGAGGAAAATATAAAAAGATCCACTTAATGTTGCTGGATGATTCTGTGTATAAAACCCTGTACAGTAATATGTATTAAGTGCTGAATTGGAATAAGTTAAATGGCTATTATTCAATTCTACTGTAAACTCTCAAACTCCCCTTTATTGCTTGGAATTTTTTGGACCTTGGTCAAAAGTTTCATTGTTGTTAAAGAGCAAGAAGACTGACATCAAAGAAATCTTAGTCTACTTAATTCAGTTCAACAGTTATTAAATGCCTACTGTGTAGTAGAGAGTTAAGAGGTGGCACCTATGTTGTGGGAATGTAGATGTAGATATTGATCGTTTGTTTCAGTTCTGTCTGATTCATGATCCCATTTGGGGTTTTCTTGGCAAAGAGATTAGTGTTTGCCATTGCCCTTTCCAGTTCATTTGCAATTGAGGGGAGTTTGGAAAAG
>JAJPUD010003444.1:152626-248350 GCA_023553655.1 Myrmecobius fasciatus
GCCAGGGGTCTGTGTACTGGGCCATATTATACTGCATCTCCACTGGGTCCTGGTATGGGGAATTTGAGAGAATGTAAGATGCACACAGAATGAAAAGCTATTGAATGGAGGGTTTGTGAGCCACGCACACATCATGACATCATGGATTCATCAAAGTACAACATGGGCACGTGTAAATATGGCTGTGTGGAAAAGCAGTTAGAGATAGAAGACTGGGGGTAAGACTCCCTATTCTGCTATTTAGCTGTATGATCTCAGGCAAGTTACCTAACTTCCAAACCCCAGTTTGCTCATCTATAAAATGAGGTAATTAAATGATGCTCTCTGAGGTCTTTTCTACTTCTGAATCTAAAGATAAGATCCTCAGGTGTTATGACTTAAATTGTGTTCACAAAACTTAAGCTTAAATACATCTTGTTTTCTTAGGTACAAAAACTTATTTAAACTGCTAAAGCCTTCTAAAGGGTTGTGATGAGATTTACAGACATGTTATGCTGAAGTACTTATGCTCTAAATTCACACTTTATATATAAAGTTATCATGGATTTCTAAGGCTTGCAATATTTCACTGACCTAGAATACCTATTTGTTTTTTGTTTGACATGGACCTCTGGCAGTCTGATGAAGCCATTAGACAGATCCACTCATTTTTTTTTTTTTTACCCCCAAGGTATAGAAATTCTCTTTCTACTACTCCAGTCCAAATCACAGAGTAGGTAATGAGGGTCATCATCTCAGAACGTCCAGACACCAGCTTTATACTCATAATAGGGAAGGAAGGTCATCTTCTCTGGGTCCGAACGTAGACAGACACTACAATGTTGAAGTTATTGGTCAGCTCTCCCCATATGGAGAGTCATGCTTTCTGCAATGATACGTTAGCCCCTCTAAAATGGGGGGGGGAATATCCCTTTCTGTATCTCATGCAGAATAGAGGGGTCATTTTCTGTTATCTCAGCTTCTATGGGATAGATTTCCATCCCTGCATCCTCTTCAAATGAGGGATTGTTCTGTATCCCAAGCCAGACATTATAAAAAATGTGGGGGGCTTCTTTCCCTATGTCCCATATGGAGGAAAGAGTCAGCCTCTCTATATCCCCTCTGCATTTTACTCAGGGGAAGATCATCTCTGTGTGCCTATTAAGAGTGGAGGGTGATGTCCTTTCTCAGAGGATCATGAGATGGGGAGGTGATGCCATGCCATGCAAGTGAATTGGATTTAAGTGAGGAAGGGCTCATTAAGAGTAGGGGGAAGTGTGTCATAGGGGAGTGCTAACCTCAATTCCTCAGACCTTAAAGAGTGGGGGGCACTCCCTTGTATGCCTCCTCAGATCCTGTTTGGGAGAACACTTAGCTATGTCCCATGTAGGAAGGAGCTGTCACTGCTGTTTTTGGTTTTAGTGTCACAGCCCAGAGAAGGATGTCATCTCCTTGCACCCCAGTAGCCAAACCCTACAAGGAGGGGGTTATCAGAGCCCTTGGGGTGGGGAATCGCTATCTCCTCCGGGTTCCAAGTCAGACGGATGGGGAATAATCAAGTCTCAACATGTTCAGGGTTATCCCCTTTTCATCTTCCCTCAGACCCTGGGGAAGAGGGGATGGGGAAATCCCTTCTGAATCCCAGTATCATGCCAAGGTGGCTCACATTTGCACCCTTCCCACTGCCATGTTTCCCATGTTTTGAAGTAAAAAAAGTAGATACACAGTTATTATTAAGGAGAATAATAAAGATTTTTTTGATTAAAATTCAAGGACCCCCCTGAAACCTATTAGTAGACCCTTTGAAGGTCCATGGACCCCAGGTTAAGAACCCCTGCTTTAAATGCTGTCCAACTCGCTTCTGTGAGAAAATGTGAACTAAATATTTTTCAAAATGCAAAAAGTGATTTAAAAAATGGAATGGGAACGAAAAAGGCCTAGAATGTAACAGTATGCCACATATTTTTTAATATCAGCTAGTAGTTTATATAGAATGGGAACGAAAAAGGCCTAGAATGTAACAGTATGCCACAGATTTTTTAATATCAGCTAGTAGTTTATATAGCACTTTGAGGTCTGAAAAGCACTTCACATGTTAACTTATGTGATCCTCACTATAACTCTTATGAGGCAGGTGCTATTAAGAGATTAAGCAAGTTGCCCAGGGTCCCATAACTAGGGTCTGAGGCAGCAGTTAAGACTCAAATTTTCCTGATTAAAACTTGTGCCCATTCTCCTGCACCACCCCTTCTGCCTTCTGGCAATATTTAATTAAGCTTGGCACAGTAATACCCATTTCCTCTGCATTTAAAAAGGCTGAATTCCTAACTTCAAGACTTGGAAGGTGGACCACTGAATAATGTTAAGATCCCTAAACTATTATTTATTAATATATAGTTCTGCAACAATTTTAATTTTCTGGAGCCATGCACCATCCAACCCATTCTAGCACATAAGTCTTGCAGTTATTGATACAGATTCCAGGTCTCTCAAGTATATACAGAATAGAGTGGGAGTTGCTCCAGCTTTTCTTCTAACCCCTTAATTTTCAGCTCTCTTCCACTTCTTTCTTCTCTCCATCTTTTTTTTTTTTTCCTATTTCCTTTTGTCTAATTTTTTTCTTCCGTTCTCTTTATTTGCTTAATTAGACTTAGACTTTTAAAAGGTTGCTATTCTTCCCCACCACCACCTTCTTCAACAGCACCAGTCCCATCATTTCACAATTTCTAAGCCCAAAGCAAATTTTGGTTTGGGGATGGAAGAGAGAGAGAAAGTAATCTGCTTTCCCTTCTTCATCAAAGAAGCTTGGTTACAGTTGATAAAATGTTGCTATCCATCCACAAGTAGTTCACTGAAGGATATACACAGACTACTACATGGCTAACCATCTCAACTTTTTAAAGAGGCAGCTTTGTCTTTTTTGCCAGATTTCTACCACAACTAAGGAGAACCCCCCGCAACATGCAGAATTAGAGGTATATGTGTATGTATATGTAGACATACAGACAGGTGAGTTATGTATATATGTATGTATATATAACATAAACTATGTTGAATTTTGTGGAATGGATGTATCTCAGTCAAGATGGCTGTAAAGTAAATCTTATTTCTACATTAATGCCCACCATAAAAAAAGGAAATACATTCCTAAAGACAAAAATCTATTGACAGGAAAGGCTGCAAATGACAAGTGATGACTTTGAAATGGTAGATGGTGCTGCTCCATTGTTGGGACTGCTTTGTAGCACTTTCCAGCTCTGGGTCTTGTGACGTTTCTTCCTGAAACTGTAGGAATGTTTCCTAATCCCCCTGGGAAGTCCTTAATTCTAGCAACTCTCAGGATTTTGTTCCTGTTGTGCCTGTCTCAGTTTCCCTCAGTTGCAATATCAGTCTCCCTTAATTGCTGTGTCCCAGAATAGCAATCCCCACTTCCTGACCTTCAGAAATAATTAGACTCACGTTCCAAGGGAATCATAAAACCTCCAGATGGTCAGCCTTGACCTACCCTTATCTATATATGACCCAGACGAGTAGTCTTCTTTGCCAAGGCATCCCTTACTCCTACCTGTCAGAACTGAATTTATGGTTTCCTTGAACACCAGATATATCTCAGCTGTTCTCATGAGTTCTTTGTTTCCCCTGGGCCATGGAGATTATAAAACTAGTGTTCCCCATCAATGAAGTGCTGTGTACTTTGTATTCAGTCGGCTGACATGAATGTGTGTCTTGTCAGTCTCTGGGCTGGACTGCGTGCTTTGAGACATGAGTCCCACCAGTCCTGATCCATAACTATGGATTCTGAACTCTCAATTAACATTAATAAAGCATTAACTAATTTCCACTGTGTGATACTGCCTCAGTTTCTCCCTGAGCATTACATTCTTCTCCTTTGAATAGAGGTAATATTAATAGGGCTAGACAGTACGGGATATTTTGCTATCAGATGCTATAAATGCATGCATGATACATTCTAGAAGAAAAAACAAGTTAGAAATTTTAGTTGTGTATAATGAATATATCTCCTATTAATCAACACTGTATAAAGTTTAACTAAAACAAGGATTCTTGCAGTCTATTGTGGTATCTTGTTCCTGACCAGGTTTCAAGTTATAATCCTTTTTATACCGGGAAGAAGCTTACAGAGGTAAGTATTACTGATCTCTCAACCTATGTTAAACTATATAGTTAAGCTTACTAATTTTGATCATTATTTTTTAAAATTTAAATTACTCACATCTGAACTGTAAAGACAACCTGTAAGGCATTACTTCCATTAGATATTCTGTTCTGTAAAATCAGTAAGTGGCAGCTGGAGAGTTGCCCAAACAAAAAGGAACAAGCACTAAATAGCATTAAAGAAATTTATTAAGGTAAACACTATTTTTTAAACAAGTTACTCATGCTAGAAAAAGCATAAATGATACATGTAAACAACTGTTTACCAAATACTTCTTTTTTCTTGTAAAGGTGCAAATGATTTTTGAATGTAAACACAAGAATTGCCAACCATTTCTGTTGGGGAAAAAAGGGATGGTCATTCACTTTTGTTGTCATTATAGAAGTCTTATTCCAAGACTTTCATATCAAGCAGATGAATAAGGAAACAAGGAAAAAACCCCAGAAGAAATGAGGGTTTTTCAACATTGCTTTTCCTTTTCAGTAACCTTACATGCTTAGCTCTTCACCAGTGAGGATGAAGGCAACAGAGTGTAGCTTTACACAACAAACAAAATATTTGTTAGACGCCTCAATTGGTTTCCGTTCACTAACGTGGACTCTGTTACATGAACTGCAGAATCCCATCTTGTTGCAGGCAGGCCTCAGCCTCTCCAGGCCTACACACTAAGTGCAATGAATTGCATAAAAGTGTCCACTTGGGGGGAGATATCACTTCTTGCTGGTCTGCAGTAGCAATAAGGAAATAGAAAGCAAAGTTGCTTCGATCTGCAATGCTTTTGAGCAAGAACTCTTGCAGAGTTGCAGATGAATCTGCAGGGTTCTCCAGGTATTTTGGGAGGGCACCCTACTGGCTTTTTAGAGGCACTGAGCAGAGCTCTACTTCTAGCAGAAAAACCTAAGAGGAACATTGTTTTAAAAAGACTGTAATAAAATCAGTCAATGAATAAGTTCATATAGGAAAACAAGAATCAAGTTGTCACTGAAGAAAACTGCAGCATTTGAGAGTCTAGACTTCTTTTATTGACTTGACATTCCTTTTTGACTTTGTGTTTAAAAATGAGATAAGAGTTCTGTTTTATTTTTTAATGACTTTCAAGTCAAGAAGGCTGAGTACTTAACATATTCTGGGTAATTTTTTTTTTTTTTTTTTTGGTAATTGGTGACCCTTAGGAGCTGATCCATAATATATAGTTTTGGAATTGGAATACCCTGAAAAAAAGTAGGTTATATGTAGTCTTACCCCCCAAATGAGCATTTTTCAGTCAATCCCTTTAAAATTACAATTATGGGTTTTGTTATTTACCTTTTTTTTTTTTCTTCCTCTTTTGGTGATAAGTACAAAGAAAAACGGATGGACATGTAACAGATGAAAACATATAAAAACATTTAACAGATGAAAACAAAAAATAAATATTCTTCTGCACATTGTCAAAAACTTTTGTGCAAAGGTGGCATCTTGTAGGTCAAGTACTTTTTTTCTGAAGCTTTCTGTAAATAAGGCAAAAGTAATGTTTTCAGTATCATTTTCCACTTTTGCCCACTCCACACTACAGTTTCCACTATGTGGGAAACCATTTCAATTCATCTTGGAAGAGGCAACTTGTTCCCTTTGCCAGACTCCCAACACACCTCTTGGTTCTGGGGTCTTGCTTATGCTGGAGTGCTCTGAAGTTTTTTTGCTCAAAAAGCATATTGGTATTTAAAAAATTAGAATACAAGCGAAGCTTCAACGTGTTGAGAAGAGTCCAGCCAATGCAGTTTCCAATAGCTGCTCTTTTAGAAAAGTCACTGGATTTATATTTCCACATGGAGGCACCGGCAAAGAATAAAATTTGATCTGTTTTCAAAACCTCACACAGCTCCAAAGTCAACGAGTCTTTCCACTAGACACACAGGCATATATGTGAATGAGAACCATGGGGCTTCCTCACAGACGCTTACCATATGTGAGACTCACAATGTGTCATTTTAATCACACCTACACCACCCCCTAGCCGACGATAATTCATACCACCATATAACCTGCAAAAAAAGAAATAGAGTCAGATTTTCTAATAGTTTAATTTCTGTTCACAAACTAGCCAAGTAAAACCAGCACAAAATGTTAACAAATCAACCAAAAATCTTTATTCAGTATAAAAATTTCTCTGGCATGGCATACCTCATAGTTAAAAATGAAAAACAAAATATGGCAAAGGTGTAACTTTGGGGCTTTCTCCACTCAAATTTCATTTTAAAAATCATTAGTCCATCACCCCATCAATATGCCTTTATCAATTGTTTATCATATGCTAGAAACTATGCCAGGCAACGGGAGAAAAATGAAAAATAATGAAATCCTCTCTAACACTCCTCCTTCCCAATCCAAGCCCAAAGTAAAAAAAAAAAAAAAATCAGTCATTGCTAGGAGTATTCATGTACAATCAATACAACAAAATCTTTTGGAGTTTATAACAGAATCTGAGTCCTGTGATAGGACATGATAATCAAACAAATAATGTGTCACAGGTTGCCCTGAAAGAGGCATGTCCAGAATACCAGATGGGATAGTGATGCATTTGTTGAGGTCACATATCCTGAGGAACTTGTGCTGAGAACACTATGCCTGAAAGGACACCAATAGAGGGAGACCAGGGAAGAGAGCAAGGGGGCTCAAGGCCATGCTGTTCAAAGATCAAAAGAAACAGAAGCTATTCAGCCTGGAGGAGAGAAGCCTCCAGGGAATATGACAGGAAGCTGAATGGAAGAAGTATTAAAAATGTATTCAGAAACAGGATTAAAGGATGGAAAATGCTAGGAGGCAAAACTGAGAAGAAAAAGGAGCTGCTTCATTAGGGAATATCAAAAAAAGGCTGGGTGAATTGACTGCTCCTGAGAAGATGCTATGGCAAGGATCTCACACAGGTACAAATGCATTTGGGCTTGATGGCCTCTGAAATTCTCCCCAACTCTAAGTTTCTGTGACAGACTAAATCATCATTACCCATTTCAGTTTGCTGGCCATCCAGTTCTTCAACCTAAAGAGGAGAGGACCGAGGACTTTGGGATTAAAAGTAAAAAAAAAACTCAAGATTCCAAGTCTGCCAAATTCCAAGCAGATTATTTCTTTTTTTCATTTCTTAATTTGAAATATTAAAATGGATGTTGCTACATTTATAACATTGGAAAGAAATCTGGCCTCTCAGTTCTTTTCTATCTTCTAAACTACTGTAAATTTCCTCCTTTTTTTTTTTTTTTTTTTGGTGCTTAAGTGTCTGAGGCCAAATTTGAACTCAGGTCCTCCTGATTTCAGGGCAGGTGCTCTATCCACTGCCCCACCTAGCTGCCCCTCCTCTCTCTTTTTTTTTTTTTTGGAAGAGATTTGTACTGATAATAAAAGGAAAGTGGTGGAGAGACTATGGAAGAAAGAGAACTATAAGAACTCTGAGGTAAAATTCTCTTGGGGGAAATTGTAGAAAGGCTGAACCTAGGAACAGCAGCCAGAGACTTATCACTGTCCCAGGAAGAGCCTCTGAAGATTAGTTAGAGGAATTAATGTAGTAGCAAAATATTTAGTAATAGAGCTTTCAGCACTCTTCCTCCTCATTTTATTCAACCACATCTTGTATAACTCTGTACCCCCCAAAGTACTTGGCACATTGCTGAATGAGTGAGTGAATGAATTCATGCTTCTTTAAATGCTATGACTAAGTCCTTAAAAGGATTCCTCTTCCTGTTGAAAACCAAAGAAAACTATAAAGGGGAAATGATGCCTAAATCAGCAGTTTAGTATGTTGATTTATTTCTTGTAGGGATTACAGCATTTGGTAATACCTGGTTACAGGTTTTAGCAATTATTTTTTGCATTTCATAAAGTAAGCAGGCTAAATTAAAACCAAATCCCTAAACTAAAGCTCTTTTCAAAACAGTTTATTATGGGGTTCAAATAATAGGAGGAAGTAGTCAATATAAGTGAACTCTCAACAACAAATGACAATTATAAAGATTCATGCCAGTCCAATGCATATGACACTACTTTCTTTCTATTTGATCCAATAGATTTCTAACAAAATAAATCTCCCATAAGAAGAGATTATTTTAAAACTATCTACCAAATAAAATATAAACAAATAATCTAAAGCTGCTTTGTTTAAAAGAGGCAGAACAGTACAATAACTTGCAAGGTCCCTTCAAGTATTATATTCTATGACTCACTGAAGCCTAATCCTGCTAGTAAAGAAAGTGTCTAAAACAGGTCTAACCAATCATCTGTAAGAAGCATTTCCATAGAACAGAAGACAGAGCTCTTTAGAGATTATTTTTGCTAAGTATATGCAAAAAATCAAAAATTTTCATATGGTCCTAAAGCATTTCACAAATTTAACTTGGGAATGTGGGGGACAGCTTGATATGGCAGAAAAAGCACTACTCTTGGAATCAACAGGATATGGATTCAAATACTGATTCTGACATTTATTAGGCATATCATCTGGGACAAGTCATTTTACCCAAGCATCAGTTTTCTCATCTATAAAATGTTATGATGATACTTGCAGTGACCTCATAGGTAGAAAGTGCTTTAGAAAAGGTTCTCTCTCTCTCTTTTTTAAATACGTGTATAAAGTCAGCTGTGCATAGGAGCATAGAATTAAATAGTAGATAAATGCAAAAAATTGGCTGACTTCCCAAATGGTCTTTATCTAATATTTCCTTCTAGAATTAAAACCCAAAATGAAAAGAAATACTTTACAGGAAGGAAAAGCAGATTATTTAAGCTTATGTCTTCATTTCCCTATCTGTAAAAACAGTACTAGACTGGGGAGTTAGGAGATCTAGTTTCTAATTTCAAATCTACTACTAATTTTACTATAAGTCATTTAATCTTTCTTCATCTCAGTTTCTTCATCTATAAAATAAGCTAACTGAATTACAGGATCTCATAGCTCTAAAATCGTAATTCTGTGTGTGTGTTTGTGTGTATTACATATATATACATACACATACACACACACACACATATATATATATATATATTTTAGGACATCACTTAGGGATGTCAGGGGAGTTATAAGCTGATATGATTATATGTGACAGTTATCTGAATGCTTTGGCAAAATGCCATCAATTTGGATTCAAGGCAGTATTACTATTGCAATGAACAATTTTGGATGTCTTTCTGTCACTAGAATTGTACTGCAGAGAAGCAAATAGCTGAAGAGAAAATATCAGGAATTTCATTACATCAAAAAATTTTCTAACTAAAATTTTCTAGCCATTAAGAAATGGCTGCCCCAAATGATATAAAAATATACAAAATTTTAAAAGTTGAATCAAGTGCCAGAGATTAAAGCTAGATTAAGTCATTTCATTTCACCAGGCATTCAAGCCAAATCGAATTAAATAGTATGTTAATAGTTTCTTTCCAATGAACTTCAAAGAGAACAAATTCTTGATTCAATTCATAATTTCAGATCATGTTATCTCATATGCATATAATGGCCCAAGTTTGATATGAATGAAAAAGATGTTTTTTCAGTACAGCTTAAAGATTACCTCCATGTGTTAGCATCAGGGTCAAAGACTTCAATTGTCTTCAAATATGTTGTACCATCAAAACCTCCTACTGCCATAAGTTGTCCATTTACTACTGCAAGGCCAACCTATAGGGCAAAAACATAAAAATTATTAAGGAGAGAGAAAACCACAGCAAATTTTGGATCTCCATAATTAGATTGGTCTCATTAAAAAAATGCTCTTTAAATTCTACTGGTAAAATGAAATAATGTATAAAAAAGTAATTTGAAAGCCCAAGGTTACATAAATATCAATTAATTTACTTCTTATTAATTCATGTTCAATAAGAGGCAGCAGTAGAAAGTAGGCTAGCCTTTATGTGAGTTCAAGTCTTTCCTCTGGTCTGTACACTCTATATAACCGCTGTTAAATTTAACCTCATGATCATGCAACATAAATGTGTTGCAGTTGTATTGGTGTGGGGACTTTCTTTATCTGAAGTTCCCTACACTGATGAAATCACAGGCTTGGACTAAAAAATACTGTTCAAATTCACTTGAATACCCCCACCCACATGCAGTCATTTTCAGTTAAATTATATATAAATAGAAAAGGAAATGGGCTAATTTCCATAAATCTATTGGTAAATGACCAAATCTACAAAATTATACTGATTTAAGCCAGAAAAAGCAACAACTCTCAAAACATTCATTAATATTTACATGGAAGAAAACAATTTAATATAAGAATATTTAGGAATCTCATTCAACTCAGTATAGTAATGACATCAAAAGGAGGAGAAAAGCCGCAGAGCATCTAGAGAATGGCAACTAGGATGGTAAAGAACCTTGAGTTCATGCCATCTAAGGACTGGCTGAAGAAACTGGGGTTATTTATTCTGAAGCGGAGAAGATTGGAGTAGGGGACTAACAGTTATCTTTAAGTATATGATAGGATGACATATAGGATTTGATTTGTTCTGAAAGTTACAATGAGGCAAATTTAGATTTGAGTATAGGAAAGATTCAATTATCCAAAATGGATAGGGAGGTCTTCTATCACTGGAATGCTGTAAGCAGAGGCTGAATGACCACTTTTTAGCTATGCTGTAGGAAAGAATTATTTTGGGGGGGCATGGTTTGCATTAAATAGCTGCTGAGAATATTTTCAATTCTGAAATTCTCTGAATTGAAGTTAAAAGACTTCATTAGTTATTGGTAATATGAATTGATAGTTGACATTTCTACTCTAGTTATTATAATGTTTTGGCCGTGGATATTTTAGTTTATTATTAATGCAAACTAGTATTTGTTCATTCTCACTTAAAATAACTTTTTCTTTCTTTCTGTTGTCCTCCCTCTTCCTTGCCCTGGCTACTCTGAAGCCACCTTTCCTGGTTAATGTCCCCTTCTTACCCCTTCTGACTGGATAATAATCCTCTGTTCCTACTTTTCTCCAGGGAAACCGGAATTTCCTGTGCTCTCTTAACTTTAAGGCCCACTTGCCTCAATTTGTGGAAAGTTACCTATTCTGCAGGGAAGACACCCTGCTTTAGGCCTTTTCATCTACCCTGCTGCTAAGCTATTCTTATATGTTATTTCCTTAGATATTTTCTTCTCCTGGGCTTGCACTACCAACTGCCTACTAGACACTTTGAAATGGATATTCCAGACACAGTTCAAACTCAACATGTTCAAGACAGAACTCATTATCTTTTCTCCAGAAACTACTTCTCTTTCAAACATCCCTATATCTTTTGAAGGCACCATCATTCTTTCAGTCTCCCAGGTTTGCAATTTAGTTGGCATCTTTACCAACTTCTCTTTCACTGTACCTGTTGATTTTTAGCCTAAGCTGCTAAATGTTGCAATTTTTTCCCCACATTAATATGTGCCATATCTGAAGCATTCTCACTTGCTATGGTATGGCCACATCTCTAATTCAGGCTATCACCCTGACACGAACTACTGCAACAGTCTCCTCACCGCTCTCCCTGTCTCACTCTCTCCCCTATCCAACTTATCCTCCACATACCTATCAATGTGATTTTCCTAAAGGGCAGATCTGACCATGATACTTCCCTATTCAGTCAAGTTTAATGGCTCTCTATTGCTTCTAAGATCCTCTACCTGGCATTTAAATCTATTTTATTTATTTAAATAATCTGGTCCAAATCTGTAATACCTTTATTATACATTACTTCCTTTCCCATACTCTATGGTTTAACTAAATTGGCCCATCTTGCTATCCTCACAGGGCACCCCTCTCTTCTACCTCCCTCACTTTGTACTTGCTGTTTCTCATACCTGGAATTCACTTCCTTTTCACCTACATCTCTTAGAATACTTTGTTCCTTCAAGATTCAGCTCAAGCTCTACCTTCTATGTGAAGCCTTTCCTGATCCCACCCCCACTCCCAACAGGTCGTGCCCCTCCTCCTCAAACTACCTTATATTTGTCTTGAATATGTTCTGTGCACACATGCATACCCACTCACCCAAATACATAGTGTGTCCCAGGAGAATATGAGCTCTTTAATCAGGGCATGGGACATAGTAGGTGCTTAATAAATATTTTTGATTAACTGGTAGGATTTATCGTAGTAGGAAAATACTAATTTCTGCCTTAATAAATTCTGGATTTGCACAGCTATTTCAGATGCACTTTTATACATACTATTCTACCAAATCAGAAGTGCAGTGGATAGTACACTGGACCTGGAATACAGAAGACCTGAATTCAAATATGATCTCAGATACTAGCTCCGTGATTCTGGGCAAATTACTTAACTGCTGTCTTTTTCAGTTTTCTCAACTGTAAAATGAGGCCAATAGAGCACTGACCTCAAAAAGTTGTTGGGAGGATTGAATGAGATGACATTCATAAAGTCCTTAGTATAGTGTCTAGCACATAGCAGGAACATAAGTACTTAGTCCCTTCCCGTCCTCTTTGAACTATGGTACTAAAAAATGTACTAAAAATACGATAAAAGTCACCTCTGTCCAGGGCTATGTTCAATAAATCTCCCAAGCCAACCTGATCTGGACCTATACCCCTGAGATACAGTGGAATAAAACTGACTCCTGGAGATGGGTGGTGTTTTGTACTTGCCTTTTGTTGACTTAATCATAGAGGTATATTTTGCTATAATGGTTACAACAGAATTGGGATGGGAGAAAGAAGTAGTTGAAGATTGTTACAGAGTGGGAAAAGATACAAAATATTTAAAATAAATTCAATTTTCTAACTGTGATATGACTCAATAATAGAAGTTTTAGCTGGTGACAAAAGTACACAAGCCTTATTTTAAGAACTGATATAGTGAAAAAAATTATCCTCTGTGCATAAGTCTTAGACAAACAAAATCTGCAGTAAATTAAACAATTAGTTAACAGCAGTTCATAGCTTTCATTCTATTGCAATGTACTTTAAAGCTTACGTTTTTCCAACAAATTGAATGTTTCCCTGATAATTCCCTTTAACAAGTTCCCAATAAAAAGAAGCCATTCAGGTCTCTAGTACTCTGGTACTTACTCCACTTCGGCGGGATGTCATGGCCACCACTGGAGACCACTGGTTGGTTCTAGGGTTGTATCTCTCAGCGCTGCTGAGCTCAGTGGTGTCATCTCTGCCTCCTACAGCATAAATCATGTCCTGATATACTGCACAGCCGAGGTGTTTCCGACGGGTCCCCATAGGGGCTATTGTGTGCCAACGGTTTTCCTGAGGGTTGTAGCGCTCCACTGCAGGGGAAATAAGATCATTAAGGGATTCTTAAAGCATTTACATATTTTCAATAAATATTGTCAGTGGAACTTTGTAAGCCTGGATCACTATAACTTCAATGCCTTATAGTTTTAAATAAGGCATAATAGGCAGCCCAGATATTAGCTTTCTTTCATGTCACAATTTTAAATACAGCCAACCACTTACTAACAGTCTTACTGTCCATCTTAAGGAAGACAGAGAATAATAATAGGCTCAGGCAAAAATGTTCACTTTGTCTGGAACTGGTAATGATTAAAATCACTACTCCCATTAACAGTAGACAGTGATATGAAGAACAGATTAATACAAGGCATTTCTTTGGAAAAGTGATCATGTTAGATAAATTGTTCTATTCTTGTTTTCCATAGTTGTCTAATAGCTTGGAAAGAAAAGAAGGAACACTTTTGGTATATCTTAGAAGGATAAAACCTGTAGAACAATTTAGGGAAAAGGCAAAAATTGGACTATGCCAATCTATTTAGACTTACCCAGTGATTAGATGATAACTTTTACTCTTTTTATTTTAGAATAAGGGGAGAGAGTTACAGTAATTTTTTTTACACAGCTCTGCCTGAGACAGCCAGGTGGCACAGTGGGCCTGGAGATAGGAAGATCAAGTCACTTAATCTATTTGTTATGTGTAAGATGGGAATAATGACAGCACTTGCCTCCTCTGAATTGTTGGGAGGATGAAATGAGGCAAGTATAAAGTGCTTAACACAGTACCTGGCACACAATAAATGCTGTTGGCTACTGTTAACATAATTAGTAGTTTGGCACATTGGGACCTTTTTCATGTTGTTGGGAGGCAGTCAAGTCTTAGAAAGGATTAACCTGTATTGAGTGGAGATGTCCCGTCAGAGCCACCTACAGCATATAAAAATCCTCCTAACACAGCCACTGCCACTCCGAGCCTCCTGGTACTCATGGAAGCTACTCGAGTCCACTTATTCTCCTTTGGGTCATATCTGTAGTAAGAAAATGCAAAGCCCAGGTACATGTTCTGATTAAGAGAGAACTTTTTTGCAGGACCTATATTACACCAAAGATCCTTGAAAATATAATTTTGCTTATTGACAAATGCAGTGAAACTGTCAACATTTAAATTAACTGTTGGGGAAAAACCTTATGGATTTATGTCACAATCAGAATGAAATATAAGTTGAAAATGTTGAAAATTCAGATTCTAAGGCAGCTAGATGGTACTGCGGATATAACACAAGGCTTGGAGATCTGAATACCACATAGAGACACAAATATAAAACACAATTGTTTGTAATGCAGGATAGTGAATTACAAACGGGAACAGTAGATTTAGCCTTAGATCTTGAAGAAAGGACATAGCACACATAAATGTAGAAATATAAAATATATACTCATATAAAGATTCTCTTTTTAAGAGAATATATGAGTAAGTGCTAGCTAACATGGAGATACTACACATACACACACACAATACAATTTATATAGCTTCAGGAAGAGTGCTGTGAATGACAAGACTGGTTAGCTGGGGGAAGAGAATGATACTTAACAAAATTCTTTTAACAATCCCCAATTTATTTTCTGAAATAAAGGTCTATTTTTAAAACCCCACCATTCTTTTGTTGTTATATGGTTGTGAATCATGGAACACTATAGTCTCTGAACAAATGAAATTAAGAATTTTCCTAAATAAAATGAAGGGGGAAAATGGTGGGTATCAGCAGAGGATAACACATTAAAAACAAAGAATTACAAAGAAGTGGTACAAACGATGCCAGAAAAGAAATGTATGAATGAAAAGAAAGATGGACTGATCAGATGGTAAGAATGAAGGATAAATAAGGGACACTTAATAGGCTCTACAGGAATTGGATTAAATAGTAGATTTTCAGATTAACTGAATATTTTTTCTGTTAGTTTTTTGAAAAATGCATCTAATGGTTCCCTGATTATTCCAAATCAATACCTACTAGCTTCTTTTAAAAGATCTCTATAGTTCTTTCCACTCAGAAACTTATTTTATTTTACAATGTGAGTATAGAGACAATTTTGCTTTTTCATTGTATTAAAAAGGCCCAATCTTGGCACACAGTAAGCACTTACTAAATGATTGATTTAAAATGTTTTTTTTTTTAAATCACCTCTCAACAATATTGAGACAAGAGACGCCATCTTGTCCACCCACAGCATACAGATACCCTCCAAGAACTGCTACTCCAACGCTAGTCCTGCAGGTGCTGGTAGGAGCCACATCGCTGCTCCACTGATTTGTTTTTGGATCATATCTGCCAAGAATAAATCAATGGTTGAGTTTAGTTTACCCTGTAGGTATAGGAAATCTCAGATTAATTTACAAATTCTTGTCAAAGGGGATACATATTATGACATATATTTTTCCCTTTCTATAGACTTATAACGTTTAAAACAATGTTCAATGGGAAATCTAGTTTTATTAATGATTTCTGGAAAGCTAGAACAATTCAGAGTCAACATTTCTAAATCTGGATAATAACAGATAACATTTATATAGTACTTTAAGTTTGGTAGATGCTTTTATCTCATTGGGTATACTGGATTATTCTACAGTATAATGTAGGAGAGGACTGAGTGGTATAGTGCAGAGAATGACAGACTTGAGTCAGGAACACCTAAATTCAAATTCTCTTTTGAACACTTACTAGTTATGTGACCCTGGGGAAATTATTTAATCTGTTAGCCTCAGTTTCCACATTTGTAAAATGAAGATAATAAAAGCACCTACCTCACAAGGTTGTTATGAGGATCAAATAAATTAATAAAAATGAGATAATGCAAGTCTGAAAATGTTATACAAATACTAGTTATCATTTGGAAAGGCCTTAAGGGAGAAAAAAAATTTAAAAATTATTCTGAGGTTTTAAGCATTAAGAACTAGCAAAATGGTAACAGAGTTAACAGAAGCAAGGAAGGTAAGAAAAGGTGTAGATTTTAAGGGAAAGTAGTTTAATATGAGATATGAGTTTAGGTAGAAATATCTAGAAGATAGCTGAAAATATGAGTATGATGCTCAGGACAGAGGTAGGAATTGCAGATATAAAATATGTAACCTATTCACAGAGAGTTCAATGGATAAGATTGAGACTAGAACTTTTGAGTAATATCTACAATAAGATGATGAAAGAAAGAGGAAGAGCCATTAAGAAAAAGATGGAAAATATTTGGCACAGAATTATAATCAAAGAGATTTCTCATAAATAATGTAGTTTTTCAGGTGTTTGCTTTTATAAGGCAGTTGGGGTTAAATGACTTATCCATGGTCATACAGCTAATAAATATTAAGTGTCTGAAGCTAGATTCGAACTCAGGTGCTCCTGACTTCAGTACTTATGTCTGTGTCATTTAGCTGCCCCTTGTTTTTGTAAATGACATTATGTTGACTGCATCCAGCCACAAACATTCTAAAGTGTTTTTCTAATTAACTATACTGGAAAAACCAACTGGATGAAAAAAGCCTATTATTCAGACTACAAAATGTTATGGTAGAATCTATATAGCTTGTCTACCACTAATAGAGAGATCCTCTATAACACAAATGAGTTGGGCTTAGCATTGAATTAGGATCAAAACAGGCTGAACTGCCTTTGGGATATTGGAGAATCTTTTCAATATCCCCCAAGCTCTTCCCTGAAACTAAGACTCTTCTTTTTTAACATCAACTTTTTTTTTGAGTAGTATTATATGATTGTGAGTAATGGAATACTAGTTTCTAAAAAAACTCTACAAAACTAATCAACCAAAGGAGGAATGAAGAGGCAAATGGTGTGTATGAGCAGATTGCAACACATTACGAACAAGGAATTTGTAATTCCCTGCAGTTGCAAAGGAAAATTACAAAGGCAAATCAGTGTAAAGGATATTAAAAGAGAAATAAATGACTAAAAAAAGATGGGTTGGTGACAAGGTTAAGGTGAAGGATAATGCTGGATAGCTCATATGTTGTGGGCCAAAATAAAAAAGGTACCTAACACACTGGATCATTCCCCATGGTAAAGGTATGAAAGGATATGGAAAAGATTCATATAGGATAGGCAGACATGGATGGTTGTAATTGGTGTATCATTGAAAGAAATGTTCACATCGATAACAGATGCATTTAAATATTGTATAGAGTCAGTTCTCAAAGTCAAATCTTAAAATGCATGTTTTGGAATGCAATGAGACTGATATATTAGGGAATATTTTTGAGCAGAATGTGAATTTCAAGTTTGCTTCTATACAATTTCTTCTGCATTTTTTTCCAGAGAAAACTATACCACTTCACAGTAAGATACAAGCTATCTTTCTGGTACTCATTTCCACAAGCAAATTTCAGGGCCTTGTCAAGGTAAAGTGCTATCCATATTTATTTTATATCTTCTGATGCAGAAGGATCAGAAGGGGTGGCTTAAACCTTCTCCTCCTTTCAGTGGTCTGTAGTTGTGGTCTACCCAACTTGTGCAAGACTTCTATTAGCCTGCATCCTGTGGGAACCAGGGCACAGGCCAAACACTAGCATGAAGCTGTGGCTGCTACTAGAATTCACTTATTTCTTAAGCATTTAAGATATATAAAACTATGCTACTATTTTTATTAGGTTGTTATCTTTTCTGTGAAACACTGACAAAGTTTTTGCATGTTGTACTCCAATCTCATTTTTCCAATAAGCCCTTCAGTTTTTATTGTGATTTTGCATTGTAAAGTACTTTTTGAGAACAAATGCTTGTTTGTAGGTAGGGGGAAAGGAAATAAAAAAGAAAAGTAGGTAGAAGAAAAGATGGTAAGAAAGAATGTGCAAAAGAATAACATTAAACTGATCATGAGAAAAAGTAGAAGAGCTGACTTTATTAAGGAGAATGGGTGGTTACTCTGAGATAGGATAGAAGAAGAATAGAAAGGGCAAAGAATTGAATGAGATGGTCTTTATATTATCCATATTTAATAGATACTATTAGCATGATTTGGGGTTTGAGTAAAGTGGAAAACTGTAACATATTCATTGTAGGGAATAAAGACAGGGAGGGAAGGCACTATTTTATTTTTTTGCTTCTTCATCTCTGGTGTCTAGCATGAGTGTCCTGTATTCTGTAAAGACTTATTAGTGTTGGTTGAAGTGGCAGTGACAATTCAGATGGATCCAATCAACAAGTCTTCCTGATTTAATCCAGGATATTATATGTCCTCCAAGAATGAACAGAAAAAGCAGAACTGGTAGAGGTGACTGAGGACTGACAACTGGTAGTAGAGTCAGGAAGACCTAAGTTCACATCTGGCCTCAGACATTTATGAGCTGTATGACTGATCCTGGGCAAATGACTTCACCTCTGCTTGCCTCAGTTTCTTCAACCATAAAATAGGGATAATAACAAAACTGGCCTCTCAGGGTTGCAATGGGGCTCAAAGGAGATAATAACTAGAAAATACTTTGCACAGGGCTTGGCACAGAGTAAGTGCTATATAAATGCTAGTTATTATTACTATTATTATTACTAGAGGGGAAAATTGCTTCCACTTACCTTTCAACACTGTTGAGGTAAGAGGATCCATCATGGCCTCCTACTGCATACAAAAGGTCATCAAGAACACTGACTCCCACTCCACAGCGGCGTTTGCTCATTGATGCTACCATTCTCCACTCATTGGTCTGTGGGTCATATCGCTCCACACTAGAGATGGCATCTCCGCTACACCAGCCACCCACTGAGAGAAACAAAAGAAAAGGTGGGCCAAAAACACAGAACATATCTTAATAACAACAAACAATCTTGGCCCCCATGCTAAGTTTATTTATTTATTTATTTAGCTTTTTGCTGAGGCAAATGGGGTTAAGTGACTTGCCCAGGGTCACAGAAGCTAGGGAATGTTAAGTGTCTGAGACCAGATTTGAACCCAGGTCCTCCTGACTTCAGGGCTGGTGCTCTATCCACTGTGCCACCTAGCTGCCCTCCATGCTGTTTAAATGAGAAATATCTTCTAAAAAAGATTTTTCATTTTTTGAAAAATATCAAATTAAACAAAGCTTATCTTATCTTGGACTTTCTCACTCCCAAGTATTTTAGATATTAAAAAAAATATTTTACATACAAAAAAAAATAAAAAATTGATGTAGAAACAGCAGAAGAGAGCAAAAGCCTGTTTTTTTTCTTCTTTTTTTTCTATAAATGGGTTAATAAATATATTGGATTTTGTTTTAGCTTTTTAATATTCCTTGTACTTAATATCTTATCTCTTTTCAACTTGTCATCTCATCTGTCTATCATGTCTAATGTGTTCTCCCTCCTCACTTTCACTCTTAAGAATTTCACGTTTCCTTCAAACATCAGTTAAGATGCTAGCTCCCTATATAAAGTCTTTTTTTTGAAATTATTTTGTACTTTCTCATCTGAATATATGTTGTTGTCACCCGAAGAATATAAACTATATGGCTTATCAATTGAGCTAATCAATTGGGACTTTAAGCTTAGTTTCAGTTTCTTCATCAGTAAAATATCGTGAGGTTGGGAATGAAATGAGATAGGTAGGTAAAATGTTTTGTAAATATAAAGCATTATATGAATATAAAGTACTGGTACTATCATTATTTTATTTCAAAAATTAAATCTGGAAATCACACACACTAAACAGACAAAGGAAATTTCTGGGTAGGATGATAAGTATTAATGTTTGAAATGCTATTTTGAGAATTATGTAAAAGTTCCTAGAAAAAAGGAAGCCATCCAAAATCTTAAACTAATTTAGCTACTAACATTATGATTAATAGCAATAATGAAATTCTGTTTGCTCACCAGTCAAAGCTTCAAAAAATAAATTTGATAAATATTAACATAACTATTAAAAATTGATTTCAATAGGAAGAAATGGTTCAGAATCAAATTAATACTATTGTATAAGAATTGAATTTCTAAATACTAATTTAGAAATAGAAAGTTTTAAAAAAGATTACTTTCCCATGGCCTAAGAAGACAAGACAGAAAATGCTGAGCGTTTCCCTATGTAGTGACATTATAAGCATTGTGATATCCAAAGTAGATGATGATTCAGCATATTCAGCATAGCAAAGTACATCTAAAGTCACTGTCCTTGGTGTTCATCATTAAGTTTATATGGAATGAAATTATGGGAAATATATATCAGATAAGGTGGTAGGAGGGTTCTCAAAAATGTATGATGCTATTTTATTTTATTTATTTATTTTTTTAAATTTAATTTTATTTTATTTGCATAACATATGTGTGGGTAATTCTTCAACAATAACCCTTACATAGCTTTCCGTTACAAATTTTTCCCCCCAACTCCCCACCCCTCCCCTAGATGGCAGGATATCCACTACATGTTAATTATGTTAAAATATTGGCAAATCGAATATATGTATACATATTTCCAAACTTGTCATTGTTGTGCAAGAAAAATCTTATCTACACAAACGATATATCAGATAAAGGAAACACAATGTAAGCAAACGTCAATCAAGGAGTATGACAATGTTATGTTGTGGTCCACATTTCGCATCCCTCTCTCTGGGTGTATATGGCTTTCTTCAGTGAACAACTGGAGGTGGTTTGAAACATTTCATTGTTGAAGAGAGCCATGTCCATCAGAATTAATCATCATATAGTACTGTTGTTGCCGTGTATAATGATCTCCTGGTTCTGCTCATTTCACTCAGCATCAGTTCATGTAAGTCTCTCCAGGCCTCTCTGAAATCATCTTGCTGGTCATTTCTTACAGAACAATAATATTCCATAATATTCATATACCATAATTTATTCAGCCATTCTCCAATTGAAGGGCATCTATTCAATTTCCAGTTTCTAGCCACTACAAAAAGGGCTGCCACAAACATTCTTGCACATGTGGGGCCTTTTCCTTCCCTTATGATTTCTTTGGGATATAAGCCCAATAGAAATGCTGCTGGGTCAAAGGGTATGCACAGTTTGATAACTTTTTGAGCATAGCTCCAAATTGTTCTCCAGAATGGCTGTATCCGTTCACAGCTCCACCAACAATGCATCAGTGTCCCAGCCCTCCCACAACCCCTCCAACATTCATCATTAACTTTTCCTGTCATTTTAGCCAATCTGACAAGTGTGAAGTGGTACCTCAGGGTTGTCTTGATTTGCATTTCTCTGATCAACAGTGATTTGGAGCACCTTTTCATATGACTATAAATAGTTTTAATTTCATCCTCTGAAAATTGTCTGTTCATATCCTTTGACCATTTATTGATTGGAGAATGGCTTGAATTTTTATAAATATGAGACAATTCTCTATATATTTTAGAGATGAGACCTTTATCAGAACCCTTGAATGTAAAGATGATTTCCCAATTTATTACTTCCCTCCTAATCTTGTCTGCATTGATTTTGTTTGTACAAAAACTTTTTAACAATATAGTCAAAGTTATCTATCTGGTTTTCAATTAAGAGTTCCAGTTCTTCTTTGGACATAAATTTATTCCATCTCCATAGGTCTGAGAGGTAAACTATATTACATTCCTCTAATTTACTTATAGTATCACTCTTTATATCCAGATCATGAACCCATTTAGATCTTATCTTGGTATGTGGTGTTAGATGTGGGTCAAGCCCTAATTTCTTCCACACTAGTTTCCAGTTTTCCCAGCAGTTTTTGTCAAATAGTGAATACTTATCCCAAAAGCTGGGGTCTTTGGGTTTATCAAAAACCAAATTGCTATAGTTATTGCCTAGTTTGGCTTGTGATTCTATCCTATTCCACTGATCGACTACTCTATTTCTTAGCCAGTACCAAATGGTTTTGATGACCGCTGCTTTATAATATAGTTTTAAATCTGGTACAGCAAGTCCACCATCGTCAGCTTTTTTTTTCATTAATCCCCTTGAAATTCTTGACCTTTTGTTTTTCCAAATGAACTTTGCTACTATTTTTTATAGCTCTGTAAGATAATTTCTTGGGAGTTTGATTGGTATGGCACTAAATAAGTAAATTAGTTTGGGTAGTATTGTCATTTTTATTATATTCGCTCGTCCTACCCATGAGCATTTTAAGTTTTTCCAATTGACTAGGTCTGATTTGATTTGTGTGGAAAGTGTTTTGTAGTTTAGTTCATATAGTTCCTGACTATCTCTTGGCAGATAAATTCCCAAATATTTTATACTATCAACAGTTATTCTGAATGGAATTTCTTTTTGTATCTCTTGCTGCTGAACTTTATTGGTAATATATAAAAATGCTGATGATTTATGTGGATTTATTTTGTATCCTGCAACTTTGCTAAAGTTGTGAATTGTTTCTAGTAGTTTTTTAGTTGAGTCTTTAGGGTTCTCTACGTATATCATCATGTCATCTGCAAAGAGTGATAATTTGGTTTCCTCATTACCTACTCTAATTCCTTTAATCTCTTTTTCTTCTCTTACTGCCAAAGCTAACATTTCTAAGACAATATTAAATAATAATGGTGACAGTAGGCAGCCTTGTTTCACTCCTGATCTTATTGGGAATGGTTCTAGTTTGACTCCATTACATATGATACTTGCTGAAGGTTTTAAGTAGATACTACTAATCATTTTAAGGAAAAGCCCATTTATTCCTATACTCTCCAGTGTTTTTAATAGGAATGGGTGTTGGATTTTATCAAAGGCTTTTTCTGCATATGATGCTATTTTGTGAAAAACTATTTTATGAAAAACTTTTGAACTATATAATTCCCCAAATTAAATGATAACAGACTTAGGACAGGAAGTTTCCTTAGAGACCCAGAGAAGAAAAGGAACTTGGCTCCAGAACATCCAATCAGTAAGGGGAAGAAATGGGATTCACACTCAGGTTCTGTCTCTAAATCCTGAGCTCTTTATATCAAGCTAAGATGCTTCCTCTTCATTAATCAACCAACCAGCATTTAATGAGAACTTTTTTATGTGTCAGATACTGTTCTGGGCACTGAAGATAAAAAAGTGAGCGAATCAGCACTTTCAGAATCCTTATATTCTATAATAGGAGAAACAACATGGATACAGATAAAGAAATACAAAATGAAAATACAATAGTTTTGTGAGAGTGGATACAAACAGTGAGAGGGGGAAATCTAGAAAGGCTATGTATTATGCTGAAAGGGTTACTTGGATTTAGGTATGAGGGAATCCAGGAATTCTAAAAAGGTGGATTTGAAGGAGAATGATTACTTTTGTTTTGGGCATGTTTATTATATGTTCATGGCACATTTATTTCAAAATGACCAAAACGCAATACATTACAAAAGACTAGAAAACTCAGGAGAGTCTAGGGCTGAATATGTAGTAGGGATGGAAAGACTTTGTGAGGGCTGAGGGTTTTTTATGATAGAGAAATTTGTTTTTAATCAATAATGTAACAATCGCTAGATCAGAGATAATTTCTAACTGAAGACTGGAGAAAGAAGAGTAATGAGGACAAAATGCTAGAGATGGAATGAGAGAGGCTTGCCTTGCTCAGCAAAACAAATCATTTCTTTATCAGAAAATGGAATGAAGGTGATGGTGTTAGGGGGTCTTGAGATATAGCAAAAAAAAAAAAGAAAAGAAAAAAAGACAAAAAAAGGAGCCCTTGGTTTACAGGAACTAAACCATGGGGCAGCTAGATAGATAGAGTGGATAGAATGCCAGTCCTGGAGTCAGGAGGACCTGAGTTTAAATCTGGACACAGACATTTGACACGTACTAGGGCAAGCTACTTAACCCTGACTGTTCACCCCCCTCCCCCCCAAAAAAAAGTATTATAATCACAGTACATTATTCTAGACAGAATTAGAAAAATTATGGAAGTGAGGTTTTGTTTAATCAATTTAACAAGCATTTATTAAGTGCATAATCTTTATAATATATTGTTTCATGATATTTTGTGATATTTTGTGCTGGAGCATGGTCCAGTATATAAAATACTGGATTTGAAATTATTAAGACTCAACTAAAATTTTTGCCTCAAATTTTTAGCAAAACTGGGAGACCCTGGATAAGGTATTTAATTTCTCATCTATAAAATGCTAATAATACTGAGCACCTCATATTGTTACTATGTGAATCAGATGAGGTAATGTAATCAAATGCTTTGCAAGTGATGTAAATGTCAATTGTTGCTATGTGGCTGAAAGACATGGATTACTCTGTTCTTTCTTTAGGAAAGGTGGGAATGAGTAGATTAACACATTAAACAGGAATTTCAGAGAAGCAGGGTGATAGACATTAAAAAAATGAATAAGCAAGAACAATGGGATGATAATGTGTCAAGAGAGAGTCTAACTAATGGCTAGTTCCTCTTCTCCAATGGTATTTTCATAATATTAAGGAAAATATAATGAGGGGCCCTAGGATGTTTGGGTGGGTTTTCTATGACAAATTTCCATAGATAACAGTTATATGGGTTGTGACCTGCCTTGGTGGATGATATGCCCTGGGTCCATTTGAGTATAAATATCTCTATTTAGCATATTTCTATTAACTTATATCCTCACTCATCTTTGCTTGGTTCCTTTTAATCTCAGGGAATATGGTCTTATTTCTTTATGGACTAACTCTGAAGCCACAGCTTCCCATCTGTCCCAGATCTTCTGTTACCTTATTCCCTTGATCATCCATATCTTTAGTCTTTTGGCCCTTTTCCCTCAATTTACAAGTATATTAAAAGTCTTCATGTTAAAAAGCAACAACCTTTTCCTTGACTCTGTTACTGTCTAGAAATTCTACTTTTTACTGCTTAATTTTTATAAAAAATAGTCTATTTTTGTTATATCCACTTCTCAACAAGCATTTGTAGGCATTAAATGCCTACTATCGGCAGGGCACTGCCTTAAGGGTCAGTATTCAGAAAAAAAAGGAGAAAAAAATTACCTCTGCTCAAGGGTTTACATTGCATTGTGTTAAGACAATATGTACATTTATAAATATATGCAGAATGCAAATGGAGTTTAACTATGAAGTTAATGTAAGGCAGCTAAATACAAAGTAATTAGGAAGCAATGGCACAACAGATTGGAAGGATTAAGAAAGACATCATGGAGAAGGTAGTACTTGAGCTGCACCTTGAAGAAAGTAAAGGATTCTATAAAGGTGCAGGAGAGGAGAAAGTGGATGGAAAATGGCCAATGTAAAGCCAAGGAGATGAGAGACAGAATGCTATGGATGAGTAAAAGAGTTTATATTTTTCCCTAGTATAGATATGGGAGCCATTTATTATTGAGTAAAGAAGTGTTATGGCCTGACTTGTGCTTAAGCACAATTCAATTTCCAGTTTTTCAACATGGCAGTAGGATGCCTATAAGTGACAACAAAAATAAAGATGTTAGATTATTGTACATTGAAGAGGAATGGAAAAATACATAAGAAATTCAGAGCTAGAAGGTAACTTAGAAATTGCTTAACACAACTTTCTCATTTTATAGATGAAGGAATTGAAGCCTAGAGAAAGTAAGTAATTTGTTCAGTCATAAAATGGCAGAGCTGAGATTCAAACCCAGATCTTCCAACTCCCAACTAATCTTCTTTCCAATGTGTCACAAATGTGGCAACTGCAAGGGTAGACAGTGGTTCAATATTAGGGAAAAGTTTCCTCACAATTAGAACTTTCCAAAAGTTGAATGGATATCTTTAAGACTAGGGAATTCCCACAGAAATCCTCAAGCAGAGGCAAAATGGCTTCTTGTTAGTAGAGATAATGCAGAGGAAAATCTTGAGATATGTACTGTGAAATACGTGTAAGGTACTGCCATAACAGAAGGGATGGCATGTATTTGAGAAAAAAGAACAGCTAACAAATAAGTATGTGTTGGTGTTTATTTTGCATCTAAGACAGAAACTGTTCTAATTTCTTTGTTGAAGGAGAAATATCCCTATAACAGAGAAGGGCAATTCATTAAATTATTCAACTTAATAAAAATATACCTTAAGGATATTCATATCCCTTGATTCGATTCCTACTTACCCAACAACCTTTTGGGTTTTGTTTTCTTAAGTAAACTTACCCATCAGATGAAAAATCAATACTATTTGTCAGGCCAAGTAAAGCTCCCACAAATGCCTTCTCTCTATATAAAAGGCATTCTAGTTCACCAATAGTTTCTTCTGAATTTGGTTAGTGTCAATTCATTATGCAAAATGTGATCAATCCTACATTTCTGACATTCCAAGGTGAAGCCCAGCTTATTAAGATGGAAATTCCATCCAAGGTCTTGGCCTTGCTTGAATATCTAGTTCAGTCTGTTTCTTTTTGTCTATCATTATTTTCAAATCATAGACTTTTTATAACAATGGGTACCACAGGTAGACATGCAAATGTACACACAACTAATATTTCAAAGCTGATCACACAGTGAAGAAGACTGAACACCAACCTGCAAATAGTACCTCTCCACATCGAATAGGCTTTCGTGGACGTGTCCTGGGTCCTTGCATCAGTGGTCGTTCTTGTGGCAATAAAAGGTAATTTTTAGCTTCATCCACCAGATCTCTGGGAGAAAAAAGATAACTATTTTAGAGGACTGAGTAACACTATCAACCTTTAATATATTTAGGAATAGAATTTGATGAAAAGTATCAAGCACATATCAAACTAAGTTACAAATGTCAGTTATAACCTAAGATAAGAACCATGGTACAAGTCACATTAAGAGTTGTGAAGTAGTTATTTTCTCATTATGAATTCACCTTTTCAGTTCAGTTTTAGCCTGGAATATGGAAATGAACTTTTCCAAAATAAAAAGGTTTAGTTTGGGACAAAAAATGCCTCAATAAGAAACTAAACTGGTTGTGATGTGTGCAACACTACTTACCATGTCTATATGGTTATTCTTTTGTTAAAATATACTTTGTTTTAATCAGTCAAGATCTCTCTTCTCAGCCTAACTACTTCTTGACCCACAATGAGATCACAAGAAAAACAAAACCCATTACAAATGTGTAATCAATTGAAACACATTTTCACATTGGCCTTATGCAAAAGAAATCGGATTCATTCTGAGTTCTTATTTCTATCAAGAGATGTATAGCATATTTTACCGGTAGTCCTTTGGAATCTTGGTTGGTTGTTACGCTAATAAAAAAATTCAGTACAATAGTAATCCATCACATTATATAACATTCATCTACTTCCCAATTTACAGATACCTCAAATTTCCATTCTTTGCCACATGAAAGAGCTAAAATAATTTTTTGCAAATCCTTTGTTCTAAAATTCATTTTCTTAAAGCTACCTTCTCTCTAGTTGCCTTTACCCTCTTCTCCCCATTCTTTCTCTTACATTTTCTTGATGAATGAAATGTATTTCTGTATCCAACTCTGTGTGTCTGGTCTTTTCATCAGGAATGCTTGAAATTCCTCTATTTCATTATAGATCCATTTCCCCCCCGTACCATTACACTTAAGTTTTGTTTGGTAAATTATTTTTGGGCTACAAATCCATATCTTTTGTCCTTCTAAAATATCATATTCTAAACTCCTTGCTCCTTCAAAGTACTTACTGGTGGCTACTAAATGAAGTGCGATCCTGACTATGGTTCTTTGGCATTTGAAATCTTTCTTTCTGGCTACTTGCAGTATTCTTTGACCTGGAAGCTCTGGATTTTGGCTATGATATACCTGGGAATCTTTACTTTGGGTCCCCCCCCCAAGTTTCCTCCAGTTCTAGGATATCTGGGTAGTTTTAAAATTTCTTGAAATAGGATGTCTAAATTTTTTTTTTTTTTTTTTTTTTTTTTTGGTCATGACATTCAGAGAGTCTGATGATTCTTAATTCTTTTTTCTCCTTGATGTATCTTTCTGGTCAGTTCTTTTTGCTATAAGATAACTTTGTTTTTTCTTCTATTTTTTCCCCAGCCTTTTGACTTTGTTCTGGTATTTCTTGTTTCCTCATGAATTGTCATCAACTTCTATTTGGTAGTACATTCTAATGTTCAGAAAGTTTGCTACTTGGGCAAGGTTTTATAACTCTTCTGCCAAGCTTAAATCCCCTTCCAATTCTTGCTTCTTATTTATTTTCCCTTTCCCCACTCCTAACACTATCATTCCATTTATTAAAATATTTTAACCTTAAAAAAAAAAAACAGTATAAGGTCTCTATACTTGATAATGCTTCTTCCCTCTATTAATACTGTTTTCCATTCTTCTTTGGAATTGAGACCCAAAATTGATGTGTGCAAAGTACTATCAAAGAGTTGTTTAAATGTGAATTTCTCTATTTGTGATATAGAGAAATTTATGTATGGCTATTTAGTTTGGATTTTTTCCTCTGAAAACTACTGGGTCATATCCTTTGATCATTTATCAACTAAGGAATGGATTTTCTTTTTTCTTTTGCTGAGGCAATTGGGGTTAAGTGACTTGCCCAGGGTCACACAGCTAGGAAGTGTTAAGTGTCTGAGACCAGATTTGAACTCATCGTCCTGACGACAGGGCTGGTGCTCTATGCACTGCGCTATCTAGATGCCCCTGAGGAATGAATTTTCTTGTAATTGTAAAGCAATTCCTAACATGCACGCGCGCACACACACACACACACACACACACTCTCTTGTGTGTGTGTGTATATATGTATCTTCAAAATCAGACTCTGATGCAAATTTCCTGCTGTTTTTCTAAAACTAAAATTAATTTAAGGGCAGAAAGAGTACTTACATCTTGAGTACAGGGAGAGGCAATTAGGAAAGGCTTCTTATAGGACATAGCATCTGAGCTGCATCTTGAAGGAAGCTAAGGATTCTAAGAGATCCAAGTGAATTCTAGTAATGGAGAGTAGGAGGAAAAGACAGGATAGCTTGTGCTAAGGCATAAAAATGATATGTGAAATGTCAGGTTTGGGAATCTGCTAGCATAGGCTAAACTAATTGGGAAATAAGTGTACACTAAGGAGAATGATAAAAATTAAGTGTGGACAAGTAAATCGGAGCTAAATTGTAAAGTACTCTTATTTTTTTTTCCCCTCAATTACATGTAAAAAAATTTTTTTTGTAACATTCGTTTTAAAAATCGAGTTTCAAATTCTCTCCCTTCCTCCTCTGCCCTCCTTGAGAAGGCAAGCAATTTGATATAGGTTATACAGGTGAAGTCATGCAAAATGTATTTTCATATTAGTCATGCTGCAAAAGAAAACAAACAAAAATAAAGGGTTTTTTTTTTTTGGCTGAGGCAATTGAGGTTAAGTGACTTGCCCAGGATCACACAACTACAAAAAACAAAGTTTTAAAAAGTATGCTTTGATTTGCATTCAGACTCCATTAATTTTTTCTCTGGAGTTAGATAACATTTTTCATCATTAAGTTCTGTGAAATAGTCTTGAATCATTGTATGCTCAGAAAAACTAAATCATTCAGTTGTTTTTCATACAATGAGAGTTATAACTGTGTACCATGTTCTTCTGGTTCTGCTCACTTCACTTTGCATCATATAAGTTCATATAAGTCTTTCCATATTTTTCTAAAACCATCCTGCTTGTGATTTCTTGTAATGGCTTTTTATTTTTCTAAATACATGCATATTTTTCAACATTCCCCTTTGCAAAACTTTGTGTTCCATATTTTTCTCTCTCCTTCCTTTAATCTCTCCTCCCTTAAACAGTGAACAATCCAATATAGGTTAAACACATGCAATTCTTCTAAATGCATTTCCATATTCATCATGCTGAGCAAAAACAAAACAAAACAAAACAAAAACAAAAAAAACCCAAACAAAAACAACAACAAAAAAAAGATCAAAAGGAAAAAAGAACAAAAACCAAAACCAAGCAAACAAACAACAAAAAAGGTGAAAATACTATCATTTGATCCACATTCAGTTTCCATTGTTCTCTTTGGATGCAGATGGCTCTCTCCATCAAAAGTCTATTGGAATTGCCCAGAATTACCTCATTGTTGAAAAGAGCCAAATCCATCACAGTTAATCATCACATAATCTTGTTTTTGCTGTGTAAAATGTTCTCTTAGTTCTATTTATTTCATTTAGGATCAGTTCATGGAAGACTTTCCAGGCTTTTCTGAAATCAGCCTACTCATCATTTCTTATAGAATATTTCTTTACATTCATACATCATAACTTATTCAGCTATTCTCCAACTGATGGGTATCCACTCAGTTTCCAATTCCTTGCCATCACAAAAAGGGCTGCTACAAACACTTTTGCACATATGGATCTTTTTATGCTCTCTGCTGGATCAAAGAATATGCACAGTTTTATAGTCCTTTGGCCATGGTTCCAAATTCTTCTCCAAAATAGGTCAGTTCACAATTCCATTAACAATTTGAGTGTTCCATCTGTGATTTCTTATAGCACAACAGTATTCCATCACAATTTATTCAGCTACTGCTCAACTGATGGGCATCCCTATATTTCCAATTTTTGGCCACCACAAAAAGAGCTGCTATAAATATTTTTGTGCATATTGGTACTTTCCCTTTTCCCATAACCTCTTTAAGACACAGACTTAGTAAGTAATGGTTTTGCTGGATCAACGGGGATGCATAGTGCTATAGCCCTTTGGGCATAATTCCAAATTGCTCTCCAGAATTGTTTTATCAGCTCAAAACTCCACTAACAATGCATTAGTGTCCCAATTTTTACACACTACTTCCAATATGTCCTTTTCCTTTTCTGCTATATTAACCTTATAAGGCATGAGGTTGTAGAATATCATGCTTCTTAAAATTACACTTTACTTTGTTCAATCAACAAAAATCTGCTTTCTTCCCCTCCTCCCCTACAAATTAAAAACAAAAGAACAAAAGCCCTCTTGCAACCATGTATAGTCAAGCAAAAAAAAAAAAAAGACATATATACATAATACACATAAATATACATACATACCTCTTTATACATATGTGTATATGTATATCTATATGTACATATTTATGTAACAAATATATACAAAAAACATCTCTATCAGGAGGTAGGTAGTATGTTTCATCACTGATACTCTCAAATGATGGTAGATCTAAAGTTCTAAAGTCTTATCGAAATTGTTCATCTTTACAATATTGTCATCATATAAATTGCTGTTCTGATTTTTCCCACTTCACTCTAGTGACGGACACATCCACAGCTGATGGACAATCACTCAAATTCCCATTTTTTGATTCCTCAAAAAGAACCATAAATGTCTTTGTATTTTTTTAGATAGAGGTTGTTTTGGTTAGAACGTATTTCCTTCCAATTTCTCCTTTTCCCATATTTTCTTCCCTCCTCTGACCACTTTAGAGGATAAAGTTCATGTGTCCCTCCTCCTTTGTCCTTATTTGTACAGACTTCTACTTGTGCATCTCGATTTATGTGAAATAATTTTTCCTAATCTTCCTTTACCCTCACGTATTCCTCTTCTCCTCTCTTTTCACAATTCTTTTAAGATCATCAAGATATAATAAGAGCACTCTTAGGCCCTTTCTCTAAGTAATTCTTTCTATTACAATAGGATTCAGAGGAGACATGTCATCTCCAGAAAGTTGGGTCCTTGTTCAATTACTTATGATTGTTCACTTTATTCCTATTTTTGAACTTCAGAATTTCTCTGGTCTTCATCAGGAATGCTTAGAATTCCTTTGTCCCATTACCTCATGCTCTGGTAATATTATATTTGCAGCAAGTCTACATATCCTTTGCTTTCTGGAATATTATATTCCAAGCTCTCTGTTTCTTCATAATAGTAGCTGCTAAATAAATCATGTGTGACTTTGATTGTGGTCCTTTAGTAGATGAATTTTTTCTCTTTACCTGGTTACAATATTTTTGCTTTGATCTGGAAGTTTTGGATTTTGGCTATGTTTCTGAGTGTTTTCATTTTGAACTTTTTTTTCAGATGGTGACTGTAGATTGCACATCCACTTTGCTCTTTGTTTTTAAGAAATCTGGGTAGGGTAGTTTTCTTTTAAGATTTCTTGAAATATGTCTTGGTTCTTTGTCAAATTCAAGTGCTCCAATGATTCTTAAAGAAACTTTTTCTCTTTGATCTGTTTTTGCTATAATACTTTATACCTTTTAATATTTCTTTTTATTTCATGAAGTCATTGGCTTCTATTTTTCTATATTTGTTTACACACACACACACACGCACACACACACTCTCTCTCATGCACATATATATATATATATATATATATATATATATATATATATATATATAAATTAATTCTGTTTTGGACACAATGAGTTGAAGATATCTGTGGGTCAGGCAGCTGGAGTTATTCAAGTAGTAATTGGTAATGTGGGATTGGACTTCAGAAAAAAGATATATAGAGGGAGTCTTTTGTGTAGAGAGGATGGCAGAGTGCATGAGAATAAGACATCAAGAAAGTGAAAAACAAGAGAGTCTTGTGGGGAACACAGGCTTACAGAGTGGGAAATAGATGAAGAAGAAAGCTACGGTGATTAATTATGACTTAAGAACACCTACAATGAAGCAAGTTTTCTACTTCTTGGCAGAGAGAGGAGATGAACTAGAGGTGAAGAATGAGACACATTTTCTGACACAGTCAATGAGTTAATTTTTTCTTACTTTCTTTCTTTCTTTTTTTTTTTGGCTTTTTGTTGAGGCAATTGAGAGTAAGTGACTTGCCCAGGGTCACATGGCTAGGGAATGTTAAGTGTCTGAGACCAGATTTGAACTCAGGGCCTCCTGACTTCAGGGCTGGTGCTCTATCCACTGCACCACCTAGCTGCCCCAATGAGTTAATTTCTTTTGCCTGACTTTACCTAGTTGTTACAAAGAGGGATTTCTATGCAGGGAAGAATTGGTGGGGAGAGAGAGTGTTGAAGGGAGGGGAGGAGGGAGAGAGGAAGGAAGAAAAGAAGGAAAGAAGACAAGTCTCAACAAAAATGAAAGAAGACAGAGGAAGAGTCAAACAGGTAGGAAGTAGGGGATAGCAACATCATGGAAGCAAAATATATCCAGAGGAAGGGGATAACTGACAGTGTCAAAGGTCAAAAAGAGAAGTGAAGCAAAAATAAGCAAATGTTATATATTTATATTTATGAAAATATATGTAAAAATCATATTTAATATGTAAAAGAACACTGATAATCTTAGAGAGCAGAATTTCAATTGAGAGATAAGGTCTGAAATGATACAAATGGTTGAGAGATAATGAAGATGGCTTTTTTCTAGGAATAAGAATTTGAATTTAGGTTCTCAGACTTCATATACTGCTCTTTTTATCATGCTAAAGTAACTTCAATTGGGAAGCCACTGTGTTCAAAGGGATATTAATGTAAACATTTTAGTTTCTGGGGTTGGGGTTGCGGGGAAGATTGTGAATCAAATTCTCTCTCCTTGACAAAGGAGATTGTAAGACAAGACATAGATGTACTGAATCTCAAAGAAATGCATAAGAACTTCAAAAGGTGGCAAATCAAAGATCTGAAGTGGCAATAGCTTCTCTTCTAGTATGTCAGGAGTTCTGAGAGAAAGAATAGTTAATACTGGATAGGGATTCAGGTTTCCATAATCAACAGAAAATGGAAAAATGTGTGAGGAGAGGGTACCCTTAAGAGCAAGAATTTTAGAAGGCATGATGGAACAGGATATGAATTGTGCAAGAAGACAGCTGAGGGGAATAGGGATAAAAATACAAGGATACATGTCTGGTGGAAAGGATTTTTGTGTTAATGACTGAATCAGTGACAGAATCATAGGCAAAAGGGGAATAGAAACAGAAAGTGTGCTTGCTGGAGAATAGGAAAAGATTAACTTGGCTGTAGCCCCTGCTCTCCAGGATCCTGTGATCACAGATTAGTTGGCATGGAGGAAATAGCTCCAACTTTCATAGCTGGTCATTCCAATACCCAGCAGTTTGGCATAAAGGCAGCAGGTGGATATGGCAGGGAGTTCTGTCTAAAAGTCAGTGAATAATTGTTACTGGCTCCTTGAGACTAGACTGATGATACTCTCAGAGCCATCACCATACCCTCATTCTGAGATTATGGAGAATGAGACACAGAAAATACCCTGTATATAGGACAAGCACTTGGCCCCCTGTCACCTCCCCCATTTCTGACTCTTTTACTAGGCCTTCTAGTATGTATTATTGCATGAGGCTCAGGCTTTCTTTTTTCCTTTTTGTGAGGCAATTGCAGTTAAGTAATTTGCCCAGTCACACAGTAAGTGTTAACTGGCTGAGACCGGATTTGAATTCAGGTCTTTCTCACTTCTGGGACAGTGCATCTAGCTACTCCACTAGGCTCAGGTTTTCTGATGGAACTTTGACTCCTTTAAGGCATCTCTAGTTCCAAAACAATATTCTAAGATAGCAAGAAAAAAGAAATATATATAGATGACATTCTAGCTATGGAACAAGTAATCAGTTTCCTATCTTTGAGTCCTTATAAGCATTGACTCTCTAATAACTTTGGAACTTTAATGCTTTGGATCTCTAACAGATGTAACTCTCTGGAAGCTTGAAGTCTGAGATCTCTAATGGATATGAATTTTCTCTGGGACAGAAACTCTACTACCTATGGCTTCCTCAAGGTTCAGAATTTCTTATGGTTATAACATTATTGATGAAAATGATGATTGGGAATGAATATCTGAAGACTAGACTCAATTCAAGTACAGCATCAACTACATAGCTTCATAAATGTTTAATGAATGAAATTTTTTGAATGAACAAAAATTGTTCACTAGTGCAAAGGCTTCTTAATTTATCCTAAGAAAATTATATTTTTCACATTTTAGCAAAGAATTGTCTCTCCAAATACAAAATTGCCTTAAAATCTTCAATTTGCTCAATAAGCATTTATTATTAAAATTGTAAAAAAAAAATCTATCTTCTGACTTCATTCACACTTTATATCAATATCATAATACAGAAACTAAAAACAGAATAATCTAAGTTCAGTCCTCCCCTTTTGAACCTTTTCTTCTTGACTCTATCCTAGAAGAAAAATCTATGACATGGTTTTAGCACTAAGAAATATAGAGGAAGAAGAAGAAATAAATACAAGAAAGAGAAGAAAATATCAATGTTTTATTGCTCAGTTTCTTCCTGGCAATGAATATTCTTACCTGCATTCTTCATCACTTTTGATGAGGGGGTCAGAGCCCACTGTACCCACCAGGAACTTGGGACTAAGCAAAGGTAGACGAACATGCTGCAGCACCTATAAGATAAATATTACTAAAGGTATCAGTCTACAATTTGTACATACAATTGAGTGCATGATTCAGGATAACTATGTTCTACAATTTTGTTTTCAATTATACTGTGATCTAATTGGAAATGGTGAAATAGAAAAAGAAAAGGAGGTGATATCCCTAAGATAAAGATTTGTAGAAAGGCATGGATAAAAATCACAAAAGTTGAGAAAATCTAAAGGGGTTATAATCTGAGAAGTGACTAGTCATACTGCTGAAACCCAGAAATATACTAAAACAATTTTTTTTCAAACAGCTAAGTGATGCAAATGTAATACAATCGATTCTAGTTCTTTATTTCAAATACTTTGTCATTTAAGAAGGCTATTTTGAACTTTTGATAGAGTATATACAATTTTCTTGAGTTTATGCAAATGAACCTAAGCAAAATTTAAATCTGTTTAATTCACTAGAGATTATACAAATTAATAAAAGTGGTTCTCAAATGTTTTCCACCTTAAAGCTACCCAGGTTCCATATCAGCCCTTTATTTCCTCTTCTTCCTTTCCCATCCTCCAATTCTAAAGAATATCAGGATTTCCAAGTTGTTGGGGAAAAAATTATAATATTTCTATTTACTCTTATATTGACAATTTCAGACTTCATAGGTTATAATAACTTACATAATGTAAAAAACTTAATACTTACTAGCTGTGTGACCCTGCACAGGTCACTCAAACTCAATTGCCTTGCCAAAAAAACACAAAAAACCGAAACCAAAACCAAAATTCTTGCATGGTTCTGATTTAAAATCAAATTTCTTCTTTTAGTTTAGAGGAGAGCCTTACATGAACTTTTCCATCATTACCTGTGGAAGTTGGGGCCGTCTTTCTTGAATACTGTATTTAACCCAGGCCATCACAGCATTGAACACCTGTTCTTCGCTTCGAACATTTAGTTCATCACTGGATATAATATCAATGAGTTGGTTGGCTGGTAGCAGCATAAACTCCTCACTTTCCATCACCTTTTCAAAAGTAGGCAAAGATAAAATGAAAAACATTTGCAGTCAGAGATTACTGTAATGAGGTCAACATTCCAATGCAAAAATCAACTTGTTCCAGTTTTAATCAACATCAGACAGTGAAACATAAGAAAGGCCAAAATTAGAATTATGGAATCTTAGTTAACACTGTCTTAAACAAAGAAGGGCTAGAAATCAGAACTTTGATTTCAATGGTTAAGGGCATTTCTGGGTGAGAAAACTCCCTCTAAAAATGTAGGCTGATATCTTCTTTGGAATTTACAATCTTAAAGGGTAGAATAGAACACTGAGAAGTTAAATGATTTACCTTTATGATACTTGAAAACCCAAGAATCCCTAACACCAGGGATAGCCCAATATTCCCAAGACCATGTTACCTCATAGCAGCAAATGTCTGATGAATTAAGTTGTACTCCTTACCTGATACTTGAATCCCCTCTACAATATACCTTCTAAAAAAACTCACCATGTTCCACTATTTGAATGCCTCCAAGTATTAGAAACTTTTTATTTAATAAGAATGATAGCTACCACATTTTAAAATTAGCCAAGTACAAAAGTATATTATTTCATTTGAAGTAGATCCATTTTTGAACAACTCTAATTATTAGAAAGTTCTGAGTTCTAATATGGCCAAATCAGCTAAAATTCCTCTAATTTTGATTCTTTGGTTGGAGTGTTTCCTTCCAAGACTATGCTAAGTCTAACCCTTACACTGACAATCCTTTAAATATCTGAAGACTGTCATTATGTATACTCTAAATCTTCTCTTCTCTAGGCAAAAAAAATGCCCAGTCTCTTCAAATGTTCTCCACAGCATGGCTTTAAAGTCTCTGAAGACTTAATCTGCAATAAATAGGAAGAAAGGGTGGTCCGAAAGCTCAAATACAGCAAAAAAGGTCAAGAAGGGTGAGGGTTAAGAAAAGACTACCCTATTTGCTAATTAAAAGATCACTAGAAATTTTGAGGAGAGCATTTTTAGCTGAATGATGATACTGGAAGCTAAATTACAAAGGGTTCAGGAAAAGGATAAGAGGAAAGTACAAGTATCAGTTGTAGAGAACTTTTTCTAAGAATTTGATTGAGAAAAGGAGGAAAGTATTAGTATGATACCTTGAAGGGATGGTGGGACCTGGTGAGATTTTTTTTTTAAAGAATGAGGGAACCCTAGGCATGTGTGAAAGCCTTAGAGAAGGAACCAGTAGACAAGAAGATTTTGAACATTATTTTAAAAAAATTAAATTTAGTAAGATTGAGAACAAGAAGAAAATTAAAGGGGCTGGAGACAGTTGCTAATGTAGATAATAGGATAATAGATGACAAAAACAAGCAGAATTACTCAGCTCTTATTCTGCATCAGTTTTCTCTGCCAAGGAGATATTCAATCTGAGAAGGACAGAAGAGAATCCTAGGAAGAGAAGGTTGAAATCCAAGGTAAGAGCAAAAATGGTAAAAGAGCTTTGTATTCAAAATGAGTTCAGGGAACCAGACCTACTTGAATTATATATAAAACCCAGCATATATGCTTTCTCAACTGTTGGCTAGTTATTTTCATTTCAGAGGTAGGCAATTAAAAATATTTACTCAACATTTGAAAAGAAAAAAATTAGAGTTATAAAAAGAATTCTTTGTAAACATTTAAAAAGGGAAACAGTGATCATTAAGAGTTAGTATACTGTTGGGTCATACTAGACTAACAATTTCCCTTTCTGACAGGATTACTGAAGTATATAGAATATCTTGATCTGAATGAAGCATCTGAGAAGTCTCTCTTATTCACTTGTGAAAAAGATGGAGAGATCTATTAAGAGTTAGATTTGAGTGCCAGATTGAATGAGTTAACCAAAAGAGTAGCCACCATTGGGTTAATGTCAACTTTAAAGGAAGTTATTAGAGGATTATGTCAAGGCACATTTTGGTTCTATCTTGTTGAAAACTTTTATTAATGATTTGACTGAATGCACAGCAATATGCTTATTAAAATTTATAGATAATAAGAAATTAGGGAGAGCATATAACACGTTAGAAGACAGACAGGATGGTATAGTGCCCAGTTTCTTAAGCTGTGGTTTATACCCCATATGAGGGTTTCATAAAATTATGATTATTAGTAAATCTTTGATTTGTATACCTATTTTATACACCTATATACCCGGAGTCATATAAAAATTTGTTGGGCAAAAAGAAGTCATACGTGGAAAAAGTTTAAGAAGCACTGGAGTGGATAGAGTTGGCTTTAGAATCAGGAAGAGAAAACCAGGTTAAAGTCTCATCTATGATACAGTATGACTCTAGGCAAATCACAACCTGGGCGACCCATAAAATTCTCTAAAATTCTAAGTTATATAACAGCAGCTTATTTACTCTTAGCATGGTTCTTGGCATATAAGTAGTTAGTATATAAATGTGAACTATTGCTATTGTTGCTATGTACAGGTAGAAGGAGCTTCTTTCTTCATTAAGGGTTTCCTACACTAATAAAATAATAAGTCCAGACTTAAGCAAACAAATGAATGAATGAGTAATATAAAATTTTTAAATCTCAAGAGGTTAGAATGATGGGCCCAATCTAAACATGAAATTTAAGAGAGAGAAACTTACAGACCAATTCTTTGGGTAAAAAATGAAACAAAACTATTTTCTAAGTACAGATTGGGAAAGTAAACCTAGATAATAGTCTATGCTAAAAAAAAAAAAAGTCTGTGGTCTTTAGGAAACTTCTAAGCTCAAAATGAACTTTACTTCATTTTGGTAAAATAAACTAATGGAATCTTAAGCTGTTCAAAACAAGGGAGTTTACAGTCCTATTACACAGTCCTGGTTAGGCCTCATTTGCAGTAATGCATAGTGTATTTTAGGAAGGACACTGATAAACTACAGCAGGTCCAGATGATCACTATCATATTGATGAGAGGATGGGAAATTATGCCATCCAATGAAGAAACTGCAGATATTTATTTAGAGAACAATGAGCTGTCTTTAAGTAATTTTAAATCTGTAACATGAAAGAAAGATTTGCCTAGTTTTGTTTGGACTTAGGTGACAGAACTTGAATACACATTGCTGACTAGTGTGACAGAATGATAGGTTATAGAAGCAGATTTTGACTCAAGGTAAGGAATAATTTTCTAACAAAGCTGTATAATAGTGGAATGGTTTATTTCAATAGGAGATGTATTTTCCATTACTTGTTGTCTTTAAGGAGAAATTAGATGATAGGTTCATAATACCAAAAGGTCATAGATTAGAGCTAGAAGAGAACTAAAGTCAAACTCTTATTTTGCTGATGAAGATACTGAGCCTCAGAAAGGTTATGAGACTTACCCAAATTAATACAATTAGCAATAGTCAAGTCTTCTAATTCCAAATTCAGTAATATGCACCACATATCTAGAAAGCATTTTGCTAAGTTTTTGCAACTTATACCTTTAATTAGGTATGAGCTGGAACAGATAGTTTCTGATATCCCTTCCAACTCCAAAATTTAATACTTTTGGAATTATTGCATGATCATGAAACACATTATCTTGAGCATCAATCATGGTGACATGTCATCCCTTAAAGGTGTTTATGATTTTTGGAAAGAAGCAGAAGTTATGTAGAGCCAAGTGGTATGGGCAAGTGACAGAATCCTTGTCAATAAAAATTCAGGTTTGACTGTCAAGTCCTTTTTTTTTTTTTTTGCTGAAGCAACTGGGGTTAAGTGACTTGCCCACAGTCACACAGTTAGGAAGTGTTAAGTGTCTGAGACCATATTTGAACTCAGGACCTCCTGACTTCAGGGCTGGTGTTCTATCATCTGCACCATCTAGCTGCCCCATGTCAAGTCATTTTTTTCAAGCAATTTCAAAAGTATTCTGATGAACAGCAGCACTATTGGGATGGATGTATTATCTTCCAGGTATTATGTAAATGCATTATTATTATTATTATTATTATTATTTTGCTGAGGCAATTGGGATTAAGTGTCTTGCCCAAGGTCACACAGCTAGGAAGTATTAAGTGTCTGAGACTAGATATGAACTCAGGTCCTCCTGACTTCAGGGCTGGTGCTCTATCCACTGCACCACCTAGCTGCCCCATAAATGTATTATTTTGAAGGGGCTAATTTAATATTTGTTAAAAAAAAAAAAGACTTTTGCTTGATAATCATTTTCTAAAACAGCTAGTTTGGTGCACTTGAGTTCATTTCTGTCTTAGTCTGCTAGACTCATTTAAAGCTAATGGGACATGTAATCAGTGATCAATAGAGGGGACTTGTGAGTTATGTGAACAAGATGACATTTTGTCTGATCCATCAAAACCTCTCAAATTTGCCTCAAACAGAAATTATGTGCCATCTCTCACCTTATCAGCAAGTGAGACTCTAGCAGATTCAAAGACATAACTGAGGCTTATATCAGAACCTATTTTTACACCCTTATCCTCTCTCCCTCTTTTCAGTGCTGTAGACTCTGGCTCTGGGTTGTGGAAGTTTTTTCAGACCTTAATAGACAACTTGAATGCAGTCCTTCAGAAACAAGCGCCTCCCAGAGTCTACTACCTGGAAGCACAAATGCTATAAAGTTCTGAACTTAAGAGTTCTGCACTGCTGGTTCTGGAGAAAGCAAACCCTGAACTGCCAGGACTGAGCAAGAAAACTGGAACAGAGAGAATGGGACACGTCACCAAGACAGGACATTGCTGTGGAGAAAAATGCGGCACTTCCACCAAATCTGAGGGGAAAGCACAAAAATAAATCTGTGGTAGAAACCTAGACTAGTGAACTGAGAATTGTCCAGAGTGGAAGGAGGCTAAGTGAGATGTTTGGGGATCAAGACACTAAGGAAACTATAATAATAATAATAATTTTTTTAAAAAGCAGTCACAAGTGAATGATAGGGCATATAGAGGGAGAAGAGAACAAAAGTAGCAAAGATTACAGGATGAAGAAGTTTCAAAGACCTTGAACATAAACATAAACATAAATCAACAGGAAAAATAATAATAACAGAAGAAAAATAAGTTCAGGCATTTATGACTACTGGAAAAACTATAAACTGCTGCTGCTGAGTAGTCTAAAAGAGAAATGAGAATTATAAGAGCAGAATTTATGTTTTGCCCAATAAATATAATAAGCAGATTAGAAAAACTGGAATCTACAATGGCAAGCCTCACCAAAGAAATACAAAAGAATAATAGCCTGGAAATCCAAATACACAGAAGTGAAAGACAACTTAATAGAAATAAAAAACAATGAGAATATTAAAAGAAAATATGCTCACTAACATATGCTCACTAAACATAAGAACTTTGAAGATGCATGGAGAAAACCTAAAGATTATAGATCTCCCAGAACATGATAGGACCAAAAAACTTAACCACAAAAAAAAGAAATAGTAAAAGGGAACTGCTCACAACTTCTGAACATGAAATGAAACTTCTGAAAATGAAATTCTAATCAAAAGCATTCACCTATCACTTCCAGAAAAAACCCCAAGGTTGCAAATTCCAAATTACATAGTGGTTAAATTTAACAATTCAATTCAGAAACAAGTTATGCAAGCTATCAGAAAAAGGAGTTCATGGGGCAGCTAGGTGGCGCAGTGGATAGAGCACCAGCCCTGAAGTCAGGAGGACCTGAGTTAAAATCTGGTCTCAGACACGTAACAGCTGTGTGACCCTGGGCAAGTCACTTCACCCCAATTGCCTCAGCAAAAAAAAAAAAAAAAAAGAGATAAGGAGTTCAGGATGCAGTCCAGGGAAACCTATCCAGCAAATATGAGTCTAATCATATAGGACAAAAGACAGATGTTCAATAATAAAGAAGAGTTTGAAGGAATTTTTTGTATCTTGAACATCCCAAACAACAAAAATGTAGTACTGAATAGACAAGGACAATGACAGAAATAGCAACAGACTTGACAACAAAGAGAACGCTAAGAGATTTCTTTCTATATGTGTACAAGGAGACAGAGGTGAAAGCAGAAATCTGATAAAAAGACAGATAAGTGGCATTATGAACAGAATCTGTAGACATCTGCCTATAAGTGAATGCTTCTTTTAAAGAAGCACATGGGAGGGTACATGAAAGAGGAGGGAGGGGAGCACAGGGATAGAGGGGAATGAGTGATGTGCTGGGGTCAAATCAAGGGCTTGCAGTAAGAAGGAGATTTCTCTAGTCTCAGAAAAAGAAGAGCCTATAGGAAAGTGGGGTAGGGAGGAAAGGAAGGAAAGAAGAAGAAAGTAAAGAACCCTTACTCTGGAGGTGGAAGGAGATTCTAATTATGAAAGCATGCTCTTAAAGGTGAAATGAAATGCATACCTTACACTGAATGAGGACTAGGAGATTTGGTATCTGAAAAGTATCTTGTTCTGTGGCTGGGGTGAGGTAGAGAAGAGGGTGAAGGAGGTGGAATCTCCGAGGGTGACTGGCACCTAGGAGTGGAAACATGGACCCAGGGATCTATCTAGATAAAAACAGGACAAAAATGCTGACAAGAGAGGATATAGATCAACAGAGAAGAGGAGATCCTATACCATAAGACTATGAACTCTCAAACACCTGAAAAAATTAGCATTGTTCTGAGAGTAAGACAAAATGGGATAAAACAACAACAACAACAACAACAAAAACAAAAAGCTTAAAGGCAAAGCCTAAAATGGAAGATTTGGAAGATTTGCTTGAATGAAGAATAGAAAGAAACCAGATGAATACAAGGGTCATGAATCAGAGAATGAGAGTCTATAGAGTAAAAAGGAAGAGAAGATGGATAACGAAGAGAGACACTGAAAACAAAAAAAGGGCAGAAATAGTCAATATATTCTTTACAACTCATAGTGCAGTAAAAGAAATTGTTTTAGAACTCACGAACAAAAGATACAGGTCTAGATAGAGACCTAATAATAAAGCCTTAAATTATAAAAAAGTCACAGAACAAATCATAGAAACAATTGATAACCCATTATATTAAAAAAGAAAAGAAAAGATAGTGATGAAATAACATATCAAAATTTTTGGGATACAGCTAAAGCAGTTCTTAGGGAAAAAATGTATTAAAAACAAATAGAAAATGAGAAAATTAATATGAACATGCATTTAAAAAATTAGTGAGTCAACAAATAAACCTAAAATAAACATACAAGAGGAGATACTGAAAATTTGAGGGGAAATTGATAAATCTGAAATAAAAAATTCCAAAGGAATGATATTAAAAGTTTGTTTTTTGAAATGACAATTGATAATACCTTCAAAAATATAAAATACTGGGGCAGCTAGGTGGCGCAGTGGATAGAGCACCAGCCCTGAAGTCAGGAGGACCTGAGTTAAAATCTAGTCTCAGACACTTAACATTCCCTAGCTGTGTGACCCTGGGCAAGTCACTTAACCTCAATTGCCTCAGCAAAAAGCACACACACACACACACACACACACACACGTGTGTGTGTGTGTGTGTGTGTATATATATAATATATCCAAACTACCATAAGACCCAATAGATATCTCAAATAATTTGATCTTCGGAAAGGAAATAGCTCTAGCTAAAAAGGAAATTCCAAAGGGAAAATCACTGGCTCTGATGGATTCAGAGGAGAATTCTGTTAAATTTTTAAAAAATAGTTTGTACACATAACTCACAATTTATTGTCAAAAACTGGAAAAGAACTCTACCAAAATCCTTTTATAAGACCAAAATAGTCCTAAAACCTAAGCCAGGGAAAGATGAAACATGAAAAGAAAACTATATGCCATTATCTGTGCTGAATATTGACTTAAAATTTTTAAACAAAATACTATCAGATTATAGTAATTTATCCAAGAAAGCATTCATTATAATTAAATAGGATTTATACCAGAGAAAGAAGGCTGGTTCAACTTTAGGAAAACAATCAGTAAGACTAATCATATTAAAAATCAAAACATCAAAAACCACACAATCATCTCAATAGATGCAGAAAAAGTCTGACAAGGCACAACTTTTTTTATGCTAAAAATACTACAGAGTATAGGCATAGAGAGGTCTTTTCAAAAAATATTATCTATCTAAAATCCAAAACAAACATCATATGCAATGGGGATACAATAGAACACTTTCCAATAAATCCAAGAGTAAAGCAAAAGTGACTTCTCATTATTATTTCAGTTTTAGAAATGCAAATAAAGTAGTTAAAGAGTAGAATTATCCATACTGGCTAATGATATGATGGCTAACTGGGAAAACCCCAGGGAATGAGCAAAGATACAAGCTGAGATGATTAAGAACCTTAGTGAAGCTGCAGCCTACAAAATAAATGCTCAAAAATAATTTCTCTAAAAGTATTCCTTAAAAAATTAAAACCAAATACTTGCAAGAATATTCAGTAGTCATGGCTATGTCATGCTAATGTAATAAAAATGATACTACCACCAAAATTTATTTGCAATCTTAATGCCACACCTATCAAATTACCAAGAGGATACTTTACACTTAGTAAATAATAACAAAATTCTTTTGGAAAAATAAAAGTTCTAAAATGTCAAGATAAACAATGAAAAGAAATAAGGAGGAAGGCAGAATAGCATTTCCATACCTCAAATTATATTGTAACACAGCAATCATCAAAAACATCTAATACTGCTTAAAAAATAGACAGTTCAATGAAATGGGACTAGATAAGGGAGATTCAGAAACAACACAAGTTAATAATTCAATGTTTCATAAAATGGAAAACATGATACCTGAGGAAAAGCTCCCTATTTGATAAAAAACTGCTGGGAAAATGAAAAAAGCAGTCTGATAAATATTAGGCTTAAATTGACACCTTATATCACCTTCTATAATATATTCTAAATGGATATTATTATCTTAATACCATAAAAAAATTAAAAAGAGAAACACATCATATATTTCTTACAGCTATGGCTATGTATTCTTATGCAAATAAAAAGGAAATCACAAAAAATAAAATAGATAACTGATTACCTGAAACTAAAAAGCTTCTCATAGACAACATTTACATATCTAGGATAAGAAGGAAAGTGATCAAATGAGGAAAAAATCTTAGCATCAAATTTCTCTGGTAAATGCTTGGTATCGAAAATACACTAACCATGCACATGCACACAGATACACACACACAAATAGCCCATCCTCATTTGATCAATGTTCAAAAAACAGTTCCAAAAAGAATTGTCAAGTACTCACAATCACATGAAAAATGATCCAAATCACTAGTAAGAGGAACAAAAAATTAAACAACTTTTATACTCTATGACAAAAAATGGCAACAGTTAATACTAGAGGGTGAGGGTGGAGTGGAGTTGTGGGAAAATAGGTACATGAATACATTTTGGAATTAGTTGTAAAATGGTATGACCATTTTGGAAAGTAAAATTTGAGTTATGTAAATAAAGAGGCTAAAATGTCCATATTCTTTGAATTAGAGACTTTATTACTGGGCTTAAACCCCAAGGAAATCTATGATAAGAAAAAAAAAAATCACCAAACAGTACAAAATATTTAGAGCAGCATTTTTTGTGATTGTTAAAAATTGGAGACAAAGTAGATACTTGTTGACTGGGGAATGGCTAAACAAATTATGGCACATGAATGTAATGATATATTACTGTGTTGTAAGAAGTGCCTGATGAATATTTAGAAGCATGAAAATATTAATATGAACTAATACAGAATGAAGTAGAACCACAATATATACAGTAACTACAACAATGTAAATGAAAAGAACACCACACCAAAAAATAAAAAGTATATGTAACAAAATTAGAAAAATCAAATGGGATTTGAATGAAGAGATACGAGAAGATAATCCCAACCTTCATGGAAGTAGGAGGTGCATAGGAGTTACACGTTCTCAATATATCAATCAATAGTGTTGAATTCCTCCTCCTTTCCCACCTCCACCCTTTGTCATATGGGATGGTTCTCAGGGAGGAAATAGGAAAAAGGATACATAAGATACTAGAATTCTTTAAGTAACAGAAAACATCAACAGAAAACTATTTAAAAACAAACCCACAATCAACAGAAAAGGGGCTTTTGAACTCCAAATTGGTTATCTCCTTAACTGGGAGGGCAAGTTTGGAAAATCTCAACCTTATATAAAAATTAGGTTCATGCTGGATAAGCCATGCAAAGTTAGATACAGTGCTTGCCAATTCAACAAACATAAACATCATCTAAGTAATAAAGGATTACAACAGGCTTTGGAAACACAGAAATAAATATATCAAGCAGACCTGCCTGATTTGATGGAGAGTACGAGAAGAGGAGTAACATGAAATGTGACTAGAAAAGTACATGAAAGTCAGATGTAGAGGGCTCTGAAAGCAACAGAGGTTTTTGTGCTTTATCCTCAGAGAAATGGCCAACCATGTGAGACAAATGAGTCTAAGTGAAAGAAGACAAGGTCAATTCTCTCTACAAAGATTAGTGCAATTCTATGGAGGAAAGTGGAGAGGGATGTTGCCTGAGGTGGAGAAACCAATCAAAAGGCTACTGAAATAGTCTGTGTCAGGTGATAAGGGCCTGAGCTAGGGCAGAGGCTAAATAGAGAAAAAGGGAGGAGCCCAAAAGATTCTATGAAGGTTTCACCAATAAAATTTGGCAATTGTTTGTACATGGGAACTGAGAAAGATTCAAGGATGATTTACAAGCATATAAATCTCGGTGCTTAGGAGGAGGTTGGTGTCAAGAAAAGAAAGACAAAAATTAGGATTAGGGGAGAGTTTTTGGGGAAAACAATAGGTTCTCTTTTGGAGATCAGTTTTAGATGTCTACTAGGCAGCAACTTTTATTAAATGATCTCTGAGGTCCCTTCTAATTCCTGATTGCTATTATGTGATCAAGGTGGTTAGTTCTTCTCATCCAGAAGACACTAACTGATCATGAAAAGTATTGTTTCATAAATTATAGTCTTGGACTGTTAAGACTGTTCTGTTTTTCCAGCAATCACCAAGGAAGACAGTGTTTTGTCTTTAACAACTATACTGGTAACCTAGGCAGAAATATCTCCAAAGAGAAGAAAAATAAAACGCCTACATTAATTTGCTATGAATATCCAATTTCCTTCCTTTCTCTGGTTCCTTCTTTGTTCACTGTTTTTTTTTTTTTTTTTTTTTTTTGTTTTTTTTTATTAATAACAAAAAAGATTGGTTAAAAAAAAGGCATTTTTTTTTTTTTTTTTTTTTTTTTTTTTTGCTGAGGCAATTGGGGTTAAGTGACTTGCCCAGGGTTACACAGCTAGGGAATGTTAAGTATCTGAGACCAAATTTGAACTCAGGTGCTCCTGACTTCGGGGCTGGTGCTCTATCCACTGCACCACCTAGCTGACCCTAGTACAAAGGCACTTAATAAATACTAATTGACTATGTAACTTTGTAATTTATTAATCAGTTTCCTTAGGAAAGTTACCACGGAGGAAGTATCTGAGAGATAGTATCACAGAAGAGAAAAAGCACTGTATTCAGGCAAGTAAATTCTCTGGATCTGTTTCCTCCTCTGTATACTGTCTTAGTCTATGAAAATGATCACTTATCAGTTTTCTGGTCAGGTAACCTTGCTTTGTTAATTATTATACTGACTAGTTGATGAGACAATTTTCTGTGAAATTAGACATGAGTATTCCTCCACTGCCTGATCACATGTGGGTGAACTAATAAAGTTTCAGAGCCTGCTAAGCTGAATACTAGATCCTAGACCCCCTCCACAAAAGTGCCTTCATTCCATAAGGCCCCACTGAAATGAACAGCATTGAAAAATTAAAGTACTTCTGCTCTGTCTGGGGATATATGATTTGTTACATATTAAACATGAGACCTAAAATAAAGATTAATGTTCCTCCCTCACCCCCCAGATTTATGACTTCATTGGTACTGTGAACTTCTAGTAAGAAAATTTTCTTTACCAAGGAAGACTGGCAGCTGTGCTACAATTTATTTATAAAAATTTTAAGTTTTAGTAAGTTGTTTGGGGCTCTAAATCTTGTGATTAGCTAGGGTCACAGAGCTAGTATGTGGTAAAAACAAATAGTTTTCCTGACTAAAAGTTAAGATCTTTATTACACTATGATGCCTCTCAAAATCAAAAGTATTCATATAATTTATTTTATCCCATTTACTAAATTATCAGAAACAAGATCTTTGCAGATATAGGAGTAGTTTTCTCCAAATAACACTGATAAGACCATAAAGACTAAAGGGTAGAAATAGAAATAATAACTGACATTGTGAATAGACCATTGATAGCACTTGATGGTTTGTAAACATAATCCCACATGATACTTCTAGCTTTTGTGAAATAACTTACCTCTTGAAAGTTATGTTGGGTGAATTTGTCTGCAATCCTCAATAACTCACGGCATGAATGAGTGTCTGCAAAAGCTCTAATGCCTAGGCAGTTGGATGGGTCTAGCTGTCTCTTTAAGAATTCACAGCAGGCTTCCTGGATTTCTGCCAGCTGAAGGAGGCAAGCAGCTGGTAGAAGGGTCTGAACATTGCCCTCTTCCACTGTGATCTGGGAGGTATATGCAAAGTCAATCAGCAGCTCCATGGCCCTTTCATCAATATCTCTGATCACTACCTCAGTCTGACGGCTTTCTGCTAGTTCTCCTGTAAACATGGCTCGAAAATAGGGACTACAGGCTGACAAAATGACTCGATGGGCATAAATCTTCTTAGCACCCACAACTAGGACCACATCACACAGTTCTCGGTGCTTCCGTAAAAGGTTGATTACTTCTAAGGTTTGCCGGGGATGTTTGTCAGAGATATAGGGCATGCGAGCAGGCTGGGGAACCCCTTCTGGAAGCTTGTTGGGGTCTCCAAGGGTACAGCGGCTTGTTACATCCATTCCAGTCTCTCCTGGTCGAGTGCTGGTACACCTAAAGGAATAATGTGGAAAAAGACATGAGAATAGATATATTACTGATTCATCATACTGCCTGATAACTCTGAAGCAGTGTTGCACTGGAACAAAAAGAACTGGTCAGAAATATGTTCAGAGAAGCATCTTTTCTGAGAATTCTCAAGTCTAAAAATATTCTGAGAAATCTGGGGAGCCCTGCTTAGTATTCACAACTATTAATTCTGAACAGAGCAAAAGTGTTTGCTATCCAATGCCTTAAAATAAGAAATAAGATATTGTAGAAACAATTTTATCAAAACATTTTGATCAAAGAGACAGGCCCAACCATAAATTCCAGGGTTTGGGGTAGGAGGAAGATATATCAACCAATTGCAGTCCATTCATATCACTTTATAAAAGAAATGTGGTAAATGACTGTTTTCCTCTATAGAGGACTGGCCTGTGGACTTTATAATCTACCTCATCCAAAACACTAGCATGCAATGTTTTTCTAAAAACTTAACAGATTATTCAGATATTTGAAATTTCTCTACAGCATAGTTTAATATCTGCAGAATATACCTAATAAAATAAGACCATATCAGGAAAAGTTATTCAAGTGAGATATGGCATAATAAAAAGAAACATTTCTTCAATATAAAAACAAGATGCAAAATGTGCAAAAACATCTGAAGGATAAACATTGATTCTTATGTAACAAAATCAAGAAATTAACTTATAAATCAAAACGTCAATTTATTAGTTTATAATAGGAAAAATGTCTGGCAAGAAAATAGTAAGGGGTATGACCTAAAGAAGCTTGGGCAATCAACAAGGATAAAAGATGAAGCTTTCGTTTAGGTCTTAAAGACATTTCCTTATGGAACATGTACTTCTCCTTAATGATATTATGTTGAGATAACTGATAAAATTTCTTTGATGGGGTAAAGAGGAGGGTGGTAATAAATTCCCTCAGATTATAAAATAATCTGAAGGTTGCTTGGTGAGAACAGAATTAGAATGAAAGTAGGTGAATTTTTTAAGGAGTTGTGTTCCACTGAGCTATCAGAGAATGCTAAAATGCTCTTAATTGTTCTAGATATATGGCTTTCTAGAATTAAAAGTATCTTCATGCAACACATTTTAACTTCAGAATCACAGGATTGTAGTTTCAGTGCTGGAAGAACCTCAGAGTCCATCTAGTCCAAATCTCATTTTATAGATGAAGAAACTGAGGCCCAAGGAGGTTAAATTATTTGTCCAAGGCCACATAGATAGGTCTTCTGATTCCAGAACCACTGTATCGCCATTGTTATCCTTTTTCTAGACTATCTGAAAACCCCCAAAAGAAAGACTACAAGCTCAAATAAGACATTTTTAAAGCCTGGCACACAGTAGGTACCCAACAAATGCTTAGTCACTCTTCTACCTCTCTCTCTGATGCTCTCTAATGGCAGGGACTCAGTCATAATGTTTAAAGAATGCTTGAATTGAAAAAAATGATTTTTCCATGGTAGAATATTTTTCATCAAACAGCCTAAGAATATATATTCCCTCTGACTAACATTGATGATTACTGAAAACATTTGACTCAGTAGAACAAAAGCAGTTTTTAAAAGCTCTCCTCAAACTATGTCTCACAGACATGTTAAAATTATACAGCTTTCTGTAATAGATGTGGCTGAAGAGACAATTCTATTTAATGGCCCACTGAGAATTTATATCAAAGCAGAAAAGAAACTTTACTTAAGATGCTCATCAGTTTCATGAAGAAAAATCCTACGCAGAGTTCAAATAAGGAAGGATTCTTATATCTAAATGTGTTTTGCATATGGTACTACATTCATTTCATCAAGTCCCTGAACACTGCAAAACATTTTCAGGGAAATCAATAAAAGTTAGTAAAGATTAATTTAATCACCCACATCATAGGGAAAAAAAAAGTGGATTTTGACATATAATTGAACAAGAAGTCCATTGAGTCAGTCAGTAGATATATAGAACATTTATATTTTATAAACAGACAATGGATAGCATTTGGTAAACTAGCTGATGTTTTCAATGTGTGATGTAAAATAAAAGCCCATGCTTTTCCAATGGTGATATGTGACTTCAAGTCATGGGAAGACCATAATCTAAGAAGAATTAAAATTACAAATAACCCTCAGGACAACAGAAAAATGCATAATAGCTTTAAGAAGGCATTCACCAATAATGTGTGTGTATAAGAAGTGGCATAAGAGACATAATTAAGGCCATAGAAGGCAGTATGGTACCACAAAATGAACTTTGAATTTACAAGTAAGAGAATCTGGTTCAAATTCCAGTTCTGTGGTAAGCAGTTACTAAGTGTATGACCTGGGGTAACTTTTTGGTTTTCTGTTTCTCCAATTTGAAATGAGGAGATGACCTTCCTAGACAACACCTAAGGTCCCTTCAGCTCAAAATTTATGTCTTGTGATTTTATGTATGGTTAGAAGGAGAAATGGGTTAATCACAAAGAAAAAAACAACAGAAGGGCAGCCCAAGTGCTATACTGGCACCTTGAGATAATAAAAAAACAAGAATAACAATGATAATAATTCAAAATTATATAGTACTTTCTGTTCACAAAGTTGCTTACTCTTGAAATGTAAAATGAGACGTTTTTGAACAGGGCCAATATAAGAATCATTGGCTTAAGTATGTTTATTTTGTGTAAGGGTTTTATTTTCATTGTTCATGGGAGAGGATATGGAGAGATAATAAATGCATATCCTAGATAAAATCCAAAACAATAAAGTCTTAAAAGTGATCTGTGAAACAGGCAGGAAAAGGAATAATGCATCAAAATTTTAATTTGAACTTGTTACTTGAACTATGTGACCATGGTTAAGTCATTTAAGTTTTTTGAGATACAATTTTATGATCTGCAAAATGGGGATTTTTTAATTTCACCTGTTTCAAAAGAATATCACAAGGCTCAAATGATCCTACAGCATTATGTCAATATCCATCATCATTAATGTATTATCTCTATTTTATAAATAAATAAAAAAAACCTGACTCTTACAGAGGTTGACTGACCTGTCCATGGTTATAAGGCTATTAGAGTTTGAACCATATTTGAACCCAGGGGGTATCTTGAGTACAAGTCTAGCAGAATATGTAGAAAGACATGGATAAACATCACATAAGATGAAAAAAAATGATAGAAAACCATGAGAAAACCATTATGTACAGCAACAGATATATCATAGGTCAATTTAAATATCTAAGTAAGAAACTAGGGCACAGTGGGGGTGCAGTCTCTACCTTAATTTTAATGTTATAAATGTCCATGTTGGGTTATTTTTGAATACATATACTTCTGTATTTAAAGCTAAACAGTGGAGTTCAAACTACAAAGAATTCTAGTGACCTGGCAGGAATAATAATTACTTATACCTAGAAATGTAATGGTTGAAAAATAATAAAGCTGTTAAAGGATAATTTTGCTCACCCACATAAACAAGCAAATGAACTTTTAATCATGCTGCAGTTAGGCTTCCTTTACAACTTAAAAGTAAAGAAAAGAAATTTTAACATATTCCAAGTTAAATTTTAATTTATATATGTAAAAGATTTAGTGCCACAAAGTGTGTGTGTGTATAAAATCACTCCTTTCAGTGTTCTTCTAGGCCATCATTTCAACTCTAGACTTTTTCTTCCTGTTCATTTTTGATTTTTTTATGATGGACAAATATAGGTCCTTATCATCCTTCATTCTTTAATCCCTTGGCCCCTTGTCCTATGCTCACCTCTTGCAAAACTCCAACCCTGGGTTATCCCTATCACTTTCCTTACTGCACCCCATTCCACTCTTGGGTTCTACTCAAGTTGCTAAACAGTAGTGAATGAAAAAGTCACAGAATTATATATACCGGATCTATTACATATTTATGATATCTATTTCAAATTGGTCTCCACTCCTCGACTCTTTAGCACATTTTCCAACAGTGTATATTCTAAACCTCTTCTTGCAGCCCTCTCTCCACTTCTTAACAAAGGATGTTACCACATCCTTTACTAAGGAAAGGAATCATACAGAGTAATTTCTCCTTTCTATATTGTTTCTTAAAATACTGATATCACTTATTTCTTCTTTCTTCCACATACTTTTCAACAAGGTTAATTCTTTTATTTGTACCCTTGACTCTTCCTTTCTGACTCTTTCTGATTGCCTGTTCCCATCTACTCTTCAATTTTTTCCTCCTTTCTACAAATATATGTTCCTATTTTTAATAAACCTTTATTATGAGTAAAATCTAAAATGATTGAAAAAACAGAACTTTGAGCACCTGAGCATAACAATTTATTAAGCAACTGCATACAAATTGGAACCAGACCTCATCAGTTTAACACTTGACACTGAAGACGGGGTGGGGTTGGGACTATGTGGGGGCATAACTGATAACCGATTTTCTGCGTATTAAAAGAAAACAATTAACAGGTTATAAACCAGGATATAAGATTAAGTAATCTGATTTCTAACTGGAAAAAAGATTACAAACTTCTCAAATTGGGAGGGGAACGATGAAATTTCCTGAAATCGGAAGTGTCTGTATTCAGTCAGCCATTCATTGATCAATATGCAGCCAGTTTTCAGATAAGATATATAGGTTGTTTGAGATGTATAAGTGTGAAAAAAACTCCTTGCATCAATCTTTGGATCTGACTGGGGTTCTGGTTAGGATATCTAGGTCCTTAGTTAAGGGTCTTTAACCAATGTGTGGAAGTGGTCAAGCTTCCTAGCTACATATAGGGCTAGGTTCATATAATGCAATAAAGCTTTCTCCCAGTTCACATAAATGAATAGTTTATTCCCAAGACAGAAATTGGCCTAGATCTATAATTGAATAGAAAGGGAACTGAGTTAGATCCAGAACTTAGTCACTAGATGGAGTCAGAGTGGTTCAATTAATTCCCAAACCCCTTTACTCCACACATGCTCCTCAGGTTATCATCCTACATAGTTCTTTCATTTTCCACAGCCAATCTAATAGAAAAATCTGCCTGTTTGCCTTTGTTTGAATCCTTGATGCTTAATATAGTATTTAGCAAAGAGCAGATGCTTGAAATTATGACATGATACTTCCTGTCAACATGTTACTAGCTAATTTATGAAGTATTTGGAGGAACTTCTGATTTTACTTTTGGCAATTAACTGTTTTTATAGGTTTTGTCCAGGAGTAAAACCACTTCTACTTACATTTGACAAATTCAATGATATGTACTTGTTATCAACTTTTATTATTAATTCCAAAAATATTTCTTAGATTGTTTTTTTCCTTGGCTGCCTTAAAGATCTTGTGAGAGATCCTGTGTTTGATCATTATTATACAGGTTTTTTTGTTACAGTGAAATAGTATAATAATTAACCTCTCAGTGCTCTAAGCAATTTTTTCTAAGGCTAAAAGTTACAGAAAAAGTGCTGTTCTCCTTGGAGATTAAGAAAATCTAGAATTTCTGATATACTTTTGTTTTTTGGATTCTGTTTTACATGATTCTTTTTTGTTACCTTTAACTGAGCAAGTATGTGTCAACATTTTTAACTGCATGTATAAGCTATTAAAGTAATTCTCTAAAGTTTTCAATTGATTCTGCCCTGTTGGTGTCTGATATCTGAACTCATGATATTCCTTGACAGCTCCACAAATACTGTTATGTGCAGATCTCAAAATGTTTTCATACTATCAAATATAGCATATTTCAATGAATGAATGTATTCATTCACATTTGTTCTAAAAAAATGTCAACATTTTTCAATCACAACCAGAAACTAAGTTGTACCCATTTATTAGGGAATATCTAAACAAATTGTGGTGTATGAAGTAATAGAATGTCACTGGACTATAAGAAATGATGACACAGGCAGTGTTAGAGGAACCTAGGGAGACTTTTATGAACTGGTGCAGAGTGTCAAGTGAACAGAATGAGGGAAACAGCTTATCCAAGTAAAAAAACACATACTAAAATAAACAATTTTGAAAGATTTCAGGAACTCTGATGACATTAATGATAAAACTCAACAGTATGGTACAGCATTCAAGAAGAGCAAAAATAATCTCAAACTTCTGGAAATGAGATGAAAATTTTGCTGTACTATGCCCTAGTCAGAAATAACTAGAGTATTATGTTCAGTTTTGAGAGCTACATTTTAGTTATCAGTTATGTTGGAAAACATTGAGAAAAGGGCAACCATGATAGTGACAACTCTTGAGTTTATGCAATATCTGGATTATTTGAAGGAACTGAGAATGTAGAAGAGAAGACTTACAAAGGACATAATACCTATGTTCAAGAATGTGAAACTTTAACACATGGAAAGGGAATCACACTTGTTTTGCTTAATAGGAAAGTCTAATGATCAAATGAGTTAATGAAAAGTATTTTTCAAATCCTGAAGTACTATGTAAATGCTAGGATGATTATTATTGTTTGTTTTTTAAGGCAGCATGGAGAATGCTGGACTTGTAGTCAGTAGATAGTTATTGGCCAATATTGGCCCTATTATTACAAGCAATTTATTCAACTTCTCTGGTAATTAGTTTCCCCATGAAAACTGATGGTCAAGGTGATACTACAAGCAAATTAGGAGAACAAAGGATAGTCTATCTGTCAGATCTGTGCAGAAGGAAGGAATTTATGGCCAGAGGAGAACTAGAATACGTTATGAAATGCAAAATTGATAATTTCGATTATATTAAGTTAGAAAGGTTTTGTTTGTACAAAACCATTGCAGCCAAGATTAGAAGAGAAGCAGAAAACAGAAAATTTTACATCCAGTGTTTCTATAAAGACCTCATTTCCAATATATATAGCGAATTGACTCAAATTTATAAGAACACAAGCCATTGTCCAACTGATATATGGTCAAAAGATATGAACAGATAAGTTTCAGAAAAACCAGTAAAGACTTATATAAACCAATGCAAAGAGTAATTTTCAGAAGAGAGGCCCATGGGGCCTGAATGTCCCTCTATCTATCTATCTGGATATGGAAACACAAATACATATAGTTTTTTCACATTTTTTGTGGCTGTTTGCTTGGGTATTTGTTTTTTTTTCCTCTCTTTTTCCCCCTTTTGATTTGATTTTTATTGTACAGCAAGATAAATGTGGAAATATGTTTAGGAAAAAACAAAAAAACAAAAAACAAAACCCTGATAGTCAAATGGAGATAATACTTGTTCTGCTTTTCTCATGTAGCATTTTTATGAGAAAAGCACTCTATCGATACTATGTACTATGTAAATACAAACTAGTATTATTACTGGCAATTAAATGGTGTGATAGTTGGGCCTAGGGTCAGGAAGACCTGAGTTCAAATCTGTCCTCAGCTACTTACTGGTTGTGACCCTGGTAAAGTCACTTAATCTGTTTAAATTTCTTCATCTATAACTGCATATATAATGGAGTTAATAATATAGCATCTAATTTCCAGGGTTGTTGTGAGGATAAAATGAGATATTGGTTAAGTGCTTTGCAAACCTTAAACCTATTAAAAACACTAATAATTATTACTACTATTATTATTAATGGGTCCCAGAGGATAGGACTAGGACCAATGAATAGATGTTGCAAAAAAAAAAAAAAGCCTATTTATACAATATTAGATAAAACTTCCTAACTATTAGCATTATCCAAAAGGGAAAAGGACTTTTTGAAGAGGTACTGGTTGAAGGTCTTCAAGTACCACTAGATGATCACTTGTCAGAAATGATGTAATGTATAGTCTACTTCAGATTTGGGTGAATCAGATGAACCTCTGAGTTCCCTTCCAATTCTGAGATTCCTTTGTCAGCCTTCTTCAGTCAATTCTGTCTTCAGTCCATCTTGCACATTGCAATCACAATAATCTCCCTAAAAATTGTATAGATTATATCATTTTCCTGGTTCAGTTTTATATTCTACATTGTTAAGGAAGTCCTATGTTATCTATTGGAAAGAGTATAATTTCTATCTGAAATTGGTAAATTAATAAAATATGAACCCATAACTCAATGCCTTAAACATACTTATAGTGTGTGTTAAATTTCTGATCTCCAAAATTCAGATTTTGTGATAACCTGAAGTTTACTAATTCATTATGAAATACAGACCAATAGTATAAATTATAAATGTGACATTTAATTTTCTTAATGAAAAACACTTTTTAATCATTTAAAATAATTCAATTTTCCAACATTGTATTATAAAATAAACAATGAACTTGGGATTCAAGGGATGTATATTAGTCTTCACTCTTAAGTAGCTTGTGACTTTGGGGCAAATCATTTATCTCACTGTACTCCTGTTTCCTCATCCTGAAAATGGGAGGCCTGGACTAGATAATCTTTAAGGTATCTTTTAGCTCTAACATTTTGTGATTTTATTAAAATCCTTTGTGCTGTTTCATGTTTGTAACTCATGTGCAGTAGCAGGGAGCTATTTTCCTTGCTCTGATTCTTGCTTCCTTTATATTCCTTTTGTACTTTCTCTAAGAAAATCTTTGGCAAACTGGGCAACTCAAAAGCATTAACCATACAAATGTCAAGTGTTTGACTGACAATGATATTACGGTGTTCAACATTTGCACACAATTTTGGAGGCATAAAGCATTAATTTTTATTAATAACCTCATTTTCATTTTTGAGATGGCAACCATGCACATTCCTAGCTATGTGCAGTAGAGGGGGGGGGGAAGAGGCATGATGCAACAAATTTATAAATAGAAAAAGGAAGAAATTTTTCACAAAAGTGTTTGTAAATCTACTCCAGAAAGTGCTACAGTAACCTCTCAAGTGAAGATGAGGGAACAGAAAAAATGAAAAAAAATCTGCCTCCTCCGATGGCCAAGCCATCAGGTCAAGTCAAGTGATCCCTGGTGGGAGTTCTGAGTATGGATGGGCTTCAGACTCACAAAAGAGCTGTAAAGGAGATCAGAGATGTCAGATTTTCCCTTTCCCTTTTTTACTCTGGAGGTTCTTCTGACATTGCTACCACTCCCCAAACATTCCAGCATTGCTTCTCCTCTCTCTTGCATTTTATGAGCTATCTCATAGCTACTGTTTTAGGAAAATTGCATATTATCAAAATTAATGTTTTATTACAAAGAACTATGTGTAGAAAAGAATATTTCATAATCCCACATCATTGGGATTAGGGATATGGTGTCCCTAAAATCTGTGTAAATTTTTTTGACTCTCCCTTCATACCTCAGAAAGAGTCTAATTTTTTTCTTTTTTCTTTTATAAGGTGTTTACAGTACCTTATTTTAAAATTTGGGTTAAGTATTTGGTCATAGGCTATATTTAGGTCAATATTAAGTAAAAATACTACACATATATGTTATATATTTCTGAGTTTCTAAATTTTTTCTGTGTGGTCTGCTGGTCTTTGGAAAAACTTTAATTGAAAAATTAAATTCCCATTTCATTTTCTATGCCAAGCTATAATATATTGAAACTATGATAGGGAAAGTTAGAATGTGGAAGGGATAACTATCTTTTGATGGCTGCAGAAATATAATCCCCCTACTTCCCATGGGTTCAATGTATCAACATTTGTACTTTTAATTTTTGTCATTTTCTAGAAACACTACTTTCATGAAAGTAAAGGACTAACTAATGATAAATGAAGTACTTTATAAAAGCTGAAAGGTCACTACTATCACTAGAAATATTTTTGAACAAGTAGAACCTAGAATAATAGCAGCATTAATATATAACCCTATTAGCAGGCCAAATATATTCTACTCAATTTTTGCACTATAAAGATGGCAACATTTTTTCCCCTCTGTTTCTGAGAAAAAACAAAACAAAACAAAACCCAGTACTCTGAAATTCTATGCTTAAATTAGCATTAAGTACTGACTCACCATAGTACCAATGTAAAGAATTTAGGGTTATTTTTATGTGTAGCTTTAATGTTTTAAAGGAAAAACAGTGGCTTAAAGTGAGTGCATCAAATTAAAAAAGTCCCCTTCTTTATATCAAATAAGCTACAGCAGGAAAACATACAATTCTCCTAGGTACTCAATGATAGTTTCCTAAAACACTGTAGAGTTATAGGCTTTAAGTTGCTAGCTTTAAAAAATTAACAGATTTTAAAAGTAAAGGGGACACAGAAGCAAAATGAAAATAAGGATTCAAAATGCAACCATAAATGATCAAATGCAGACACACATTTACTGAAACAGAGAATTGTAAATCAAGTAACAAAAGGAAAATGGACTTGAAAATCTTGCAAAGCAAATTAAGAGAAACTGTAAATAGAATCAGAACTATAATTTATATATTTTAAAATTTTTTTATTAAAGCTTTTTATTTGCAAAACACATGCATAGGTAATTTTTCAACATTGACCCTTGCAAAGCTTTCTGTTACAAATTTTTCCCTCCTACCCCCCACCTCCTCCCCTAGATGGCAGGAAGTGTAATACATGTTAATTATGTTAAAATATTTGACAGATTGAATATGTGCATATATATTTATACAGTTATCTTGCTGTACAGGAAAAAAACAAAAAACCTGAGAAGGAAAACATAATGTAAATAAACATCAATAGAGAGTGTGAAAATGCTATGTTGTGGTTCAGACTCAGATCTCATAGGCCTCTCCCTGGGTGTATATGGCTTTCTTCATCACTGAACAACTGGAACTGGTTTGAAACATCTCATTATTGAAGAGAATCATGTTCTTCAGAATTGATCATCATATAATCTTGTTGCTGTGTATAATGACCTCCTGGTTCTGCTCATTTCACTTAGCATCAGCTTATGCAAGTCTCTCCAGGCCTCTCTGAAATCATCCTGTTGGTCCTTTCTTACAGAACAATAATATTCCATAATGTTCATATACCATAATTCATTCAGCCATCCTCTAATTGATGGGCATCCACTCAGTTTCCAATTTCTAGCCACTACAAAAAGGGCTGCCACCAACATTCTTGCACATGTGGGTCCCTTTTCCCCCTTTAAGATCTCTTTGGGATATAAGCCCAATAGACACACTGCTGGGTCAAAGGGTATGCACAGTTTGATAACTTTTTGAGCATAGCTGCAAATTGCTCTCCAGAATGGCTGGATCCGTTCACAGTTCCACCAGCAATGTATCAGTGTCCCAGGTTTCCCACATCCCCTCCAACATTCATCAATATCTTTTCTTGTCATCTTAGCCAATCTGACAGGTGTGTAGTGGTACCTCAGAGCTGTCTTAATTTGCATTTCTCTGATCAATAGTGACTTGGAGCACCTTTTCATATGATTAGAAAATTTTAATTTCATCATCTGAAAATTGCCTGTTCATATCTTTTGACCACTTATTGATTGGAGTGACTTGAATTCTTATAAATATGAGACAATTCTCTATATATTTTAGAAATGAAGCCTTTATCAGAACCATTAAACGTAAAGATGATTTCCCAATTTATTGCTTCCCTCCTAATCTTATCTGCATTAGTTTTGCTTGTACAAAAACTTTTTAACTTTACAACTTTGATTATAATTATCTATCTGGTGTTCAATAAAGAGTTCCAATTCTTCTTTGGACACAAATTCCTTCCTTCTCCACAGGTCTGAGAGGTAAATTATCCTATGTTCCTCTAATTTGCTTATAATATCACTATATCTAAATCATGAACTCATTTAGATCTTATCTTAGTATGTGGTGTTAGGTATGGGTCAAGCCCTAATTTCTTCCATACTATTTTTCCAGCAGTTTTTCTCAAATAATGAGCACTTATCCCAAAAGCTGGGGTCTTTGGGTTTATTAAACACTAGACTGCTATAGTTATTGCCTGGTTTGTCCTGTAATCCTATCCTAGTCCACTGATCGACTACTTTATTTCTTAGCCAGTACCAAATGGTTTTGATGACCGCTGCTTTATAATATAATTTTAGATCTGGCACAGCAAGGCCACCCTCAGCCTTTTTTTTTTTTTTCCATCAATTCCTTTGAAACTCTTGACTTTTTGTTCTTCCAAATGAACTTTGCTACTATTTTTTCTAGATCTGTAATTTCTTGGGAGTTTGATTGGTATGGCACTAAATAAGTATATTAATTTGGGTAGTACTGTTATTTTTATTATATTCGCTCGGCCTACCCATGAGCACTTGATGTTTTTCCAACTGATTAGATCTGATTTTGTGTGGAAAATGTTTTGTAGTTTAGTTCATATAGTTCCTAACTGTTCCTTGGCAGATAAATTCCCAAATACTTTATACTATCAACAGTTATTTTGAATGGAATTTCTTTTTGTATCTCTTGCTGCTGAACTTTGTTGGTAATATATAAAAATGCTGATGATTTATGTGGATTTATTTTGTATCCTGCAACTTTGCTAAAGTTGTGAATTGTTTCTAGCAGTTTTTTAATTGAGTCTCTAAGATTCTCTAAGTATACCATTATGTCATCTGCAAAGACTGATAATTTGGTTTCCTCATTACCTCCTCTTAATTCCTTTAATCTTTTTCTTCTCTTACTGCCAAAGCTAACATTTCTAATACAATATTAAATAGTAATGGTGACAGTGGGCATCCTTGTTTCACTCATCTTACTGGGAATGGGTCTAGTTTGTCCCCATTACATATGATGCTTGCTGGTGGTTTTAAATAGATGCTACTGATCATTTTAAGGAAAAGCCCACTTATTCCTATACTCTCTAGTGTTTTTAAGAGGAATGGGTGTTGGATTTTATCAAATGCTTTTTCTGCATCTATTGAGATAATCATAATTTTTGATAGTTTGGTTATTAATATAATTGATTATGCTGATAGTTTAGCTTGAACCAGCCCTGCATTCCTGGTATAAATCCTACTTGGTCATAGTGTATTATCCTGGGGATGACTTTCTGTAATCTTATTGCTAATATCTTAAGATTTTTGCATCAATATTCATCAAGGAAATTGATCTATAGTTTTCTTTCTGTTTTCTCCCTACCTGGTTTAGCTATCAGCACCATATCTGTATCATAAAAGGAGTTTGGTAGTACACCTTCTTTTCCTATTTTTTCAAATAGTTTATATAGTATTGGAATTAATTGTTCTTTGAATGTTTGGTAGAATTCACATATAAATCCACTGGCCCTGGAGATTTTTTCTTAGGGAGTTGATTAATAGATTGTTCTGTTTCTTTTTCTAAAATGGGGCTATTTAAATAATTTACTTCCTCTTCTGTTAACCTGGGCAGTCTAGATTTTTGTCGATATTCCTCTATTTCATTTAGATTATCAAATTTGTTGGCATAAAGTTGGGCAAAGTAACTCCTAATTATTGCTCTAATTTCCTCTTCATTGGAGGAAAGTTCTCCCTTATTTTTGAGACTAACAATCTGATTTTCCTCTTTCCTTTTTCTAATCAAATTAACTAAAGGCTTATCTATTTTGTTGGTTTTTTCATAAAACCAACTCAGTTTTATTTATTAATTCAGTTTTCTTATTTTCAATTTTATTAATCTTCCCTTTTATTTTCAGAATTTCCAATTTCGTATTTAATTGAGGGTTTTTAATATGTTCTTTTTCTAGCTTTTTTAATAGTAAGCCCAATTCATTAATCTTCTCTTTCTCTATTTTATGCAAGTAAGCATCTAGAGATATAAAATTACCCCTCATAACCGCTTTGGCTGTATCCCACAAATTTTGGTATGTTATCTCATTATTGTCATTCTCCTGGATGAAATTATTGATTGTGTCTATGATTTGCTCTTTCACCCATTCATTCTTAAGAATTAGATAATTTAATTTCCAATTAACTTTTGGTCTATTTTCTATTGGCCTTATATTGCATGTGATTTTAATTGTATTATGATATGAAAAAGATGCATTTACTATTTCTGCCTTTCTGCATTTGATTTTGAGGTTTTTATGCCCTAACACATGGTCAATTTTTGTATAAGTTCCATGAACCGCAGAGAAAAAAGTAAACTTCCTACTGTCTCCATTCAATTTTCTCCAAAGATCTATCATACCTAAGTTTTTTTAACATTTTGTTTACCTCCCTAACTTCTTTCTTATTTATTTTGTGGTTTGATTTATCCAATTCTGAGACAACAAGGTTGAGATCCCCCACAAGTATAGTTTTGCTGTCTATTTCTTCTTGCATCTCTCAATTTCTCCTCTAGGAATTTGGAGGCTATACCATTTGGTGCATATATATTTAGTATTGATATTGTTACATTACCTTCAGTAAAATATAGTTTCCTTCCTTATCTCTTTTGATTAGATCTATCTTTGCTTTTACTTGTTCTGAGATCAGGATTGCTACCCCTGCTTTTTTTTGTTCACCTGAAGCATAATAGGTTCTGCTCCAGCCTTTTACCTTCACTCTGTATGCATCTCTATGCTTTAGATGTGTTTCTTGTAAACAACATATTGTTGGATTCTGGTTTTTAATCCAGTCTATCTGCTTTCACTTTATGGGAGAGTTCATCCCATTCACATTAACAGTTAAAATAACTAATTCTGTATTTCCTGCCATCTTATTTACCCAAAGTTATGTTTTCCTCTTTCCTTTCCCCTTTCTCCCTTCCCCGCTCCCCAGTATTTTGCTTTTGATGACCACCTCCCTCAAACAGCCCTCCCCCCTTTAAAACCCCTTCCTCTTTTTTTACACCTTTCCCCCAATTCTTCTATTTTCCCTTCTATTAGTCTATCCCTTACTTTTCCTCCTTTCCCTCCCACTTCCCTATAAGGAGGGACAAGTTTCTCTGTGAAACCAAATGTGTCTGATATATTCTTTGAGCCCAATCTGATGAGAGTAAGATTCACACAATGCTCATCCCCTTTCCTTCTTTCCCTCAGTTATATTAGGTTTTCTTTGCCTCTTCATGAGATTTTTACCTTAGTTTTTTTAAACCTTATTTTACCTCCTTTTCCCTCTTTTTCCCAGTATGATAGCCCTTCCACTTCTAGCTTCTTTTTCATATTATCAAAGTAAAATCAAATTATGCCCCTCTTCTTTAAGTATACCCATAGTAGAAATACAGTTCTCAAGAGTGCTTTCCTTTTTACCTTTTTATGCTTCTTTTGAGTTCTGTGTTTGGAGGTCAAATTTTTTGTTCAGATCTGGTCTTTTCATTTGAAATAGGTGAAATTCACCTATATCATTAAATGACCATCTTCTTCCCTGGAAGATAATGCTCATTCTAGCTGGATAGCTTATTCTTGGCTGTAATCCAAGTTTTTTTTGCCTTTCAGAATATCTGGTTCCAGGCCCTTTGATCCTTCAATGTGGAGGCTGACATCTTGTGTGATTTTAATTACAGTTCCTAGGTATTTGAATTGTTTCTTTCTAGCTGCTAGCAATATCTTTTCCTTGGTACAATAGTCCTGAAATTTAGCCACGATATTCCTTGGGGTTTTAATTTTGGGGTCTCTTTCAGGAGGTGATTGGTGAATTATTTCGATGGTGATTTTGCTTTCTGATTCTAAAACATCAGGGCAATTTTCTTTCATGATTTCCTGGAAGATAGTGAATATGTTCTTGTTTTCATCATGGCTTTCAGGAACTCTAATAATCCTTAGATTGTCTCTCTCCTAGATCTATTTTTCAGGTCAGTTGTTTTTCCTATGAGATATTTCATATTTTCTTCTATTTTTTTCATTTTTTTTGTTTTTGTTTGACTGATTCTTGAAGTCTTATTGGGTCATTCACTTGCATTTGTTCAATTCTGATTTTTAATGTATTATTTTCTTTAGTTACCTTTTTTAGCTCCTTTTGTAACTGGCCAATTGAATTTTTTTGTTCATTGAAAACTTTTTCCATTTCACCAATTTTTTCAGTGAATTGGTGTCTTTATCATATCTCTTGTAGGGCTTTATATCCTTCTTGCAATGATCTCACTTCATTTCCCCATTTTTCATCTAACTCTCTTTTGAGATTCTTTAAGCAATCTTCCAGGAAAGCCTTGTGAAATGGGGACCAGGTCACGTCTTCTTTTGTGGCTTCCTCTGGAGTTGCTTTACCTTTATGAACTTCAGGATCTGGGGTCTATTCTTCTCTCTCTCCATAAAAGCTGTCTATGGTGAGAGTTTTTCACTGTTTTTATTCTTTTTTTTTTTTTTTTTTAAAGCTTCAGGATTATTTAAAGCAGAGAAGCAGCAGATGTGGTAGTCTGCCCTGGGGCAATTCGGCTGATTGGCTTCCGGTGAAGGGCCGTCTGGGTTAGGTCCTGCTTTTGCAGTGGGTTACAATCTATCTTTTACAAAAGGCAGATCTGCCAAAGCACCTGCCCGCAATTACGGCAGAGTGTCCCAAGAGTCTCCCAGGGACTTCCCAGGTGCTTAGAACCTGCCACGCTAAGTCTGGGCAGGGCTTCCTGCCCTGTTTCCCGGAGCTGCGCCTGAGCTTGGCAAACTGCCCAATCCCCTGCCTGTCTGTAACAGACCTGTGCCGAAGCTCCTCCAACGTAACTTCTGCTAGGAATGTGTTGTAGTCCAAATATTTGTGGGTTCTTTGACTTAAAAATCAGTTCAGAGGCTTAATCTGGTGTTGGTTTGAGAGAAGGTCAGAGGAGGACACAGTCATGTCTTCACTCTGCCATCTTGGCTCACTATAATTTATATTGAAAATTGCTGTGTGTGAAATGAGCTATAGTTAGGTATTGTAGAATGCAAGAAAACAGATTCAGAGCTGGAAGAGACTTAACAACACCTTATTTTACAAGAGAGGAAACAGATTCAGAGTTTAAAGGATTTTGCTCCTAGTCACATAGATACTAGCCAGGATTTGAATCCAGGTCCTTCAGTTCCAAATATAGCTCTCTCCCCTTTCAATATAACACAATTACCAAACTCAACACTAGGCATTAAGCCCTCAGTTAGAGTTCAGTCATTGAAACAGATTTTTAAAAAATCAAACTGGGTGAAAATTCAATTCTATACAATTTGGTTTCTTTTACTTAGTTAATTCTACACATAGAATTCATAAAAAGGCTAATTTTTCCACATTTTTCAAACTTTAAAATAACAAAATTATCAGTGAATATATAGGGATTTATAAATAAATAAACAGTGCTGTGGAGATGAGCAACTGATTGTATATGTGAGGTAAGAGTCAGTAGAGGATGGTTCTGAGATTGTAAACTTGGGTAACCAGAAGAACATTGTGACTTTTAGTTTTAAATATCTAAAGGGAAGCTGGCACACAGGAGGGAATCAAGAGGATTCAGTTCCACAAAAAGTAAGGACAGAGAGACTTGTCAACAGTGTCAAATGCAGAAGAGAGGCCAAAAAGGATGAGGATTGTGAAAAGGTCATTAGACTGAACAGTGAGAAGATTCTTAATAACTTTAGAGATAGCAGTTTAAGCTGAATGATGAAGTCATAAGTAAGAATAAAGACAGTTAAAGGGAAGACTTGAATATGTTTATAAAAAAGGAAGCAATCAATAGATTGGGAGAGATTGAACATTAAAAGAATGTGGGTGATGGCTGAAGAAGAGAAAATGTGCTCAAGGATACATGTGATTTGGCTAGCATGGTAAGCAGAAAGGCTACCAGATCATCAGACTAGGAGGAGGAAACAACAGAATGTGATGTCAGAAAGACATGGCATAAGGAGGAAGGGAAAGAAGGAGTTCTCAGAGACTAACCTGATCTTGGCAAATGGCTTCTATTTTTTTTTTTTTTTTGGTGAAGAGGCAAGAAAGTAGGGAGAAGGGGTAACAAGGGAGGTTTGAGGAGAGAAGAAAAGGTATGAAACAGCTATTGGAGTCAATGGGATAGGGAATCAGTTAAGAAACAATAGAACTGTATTACTGCGATGAAGGTTCAGTTGAGATGAGTCAGCATAAATTTGTATTGGATCCAGTCAGCAGGTTCATAACTTCTTCTGGTTCTGACCCAGCAGCATGTAGGAAGGAAGAAAGTGGGTAATGGGAATAATTCAAGGGTGGAGTTTGAAAAGCCAAGATTAAAAAAAAAAAAAAAAGGCAAAGGAGCAAAGATTACAGAACAGAGGACAGTCTAATGCTCAATAAATTCATCAAGGGGTCAAGAATTGTTTTTAGACCTGGAAAAGGCCTTACGTAATGTAACTCTCTCATTTTATAGATGAAGAAATTGAGGCCGACTTGTGTAAGATCACACAAATAGTAAGTAACAAAACTAATGTTTGAATTCAGGGGTCTAACTCTAACCTTATACTTTTTCCACAATATCCTACTGTTGAAATTTCATTTGGAGCAGTAAAAACTCTTTATAATTTAGTTAATCAGAAACCTAATTCTAAGTATAGAGAAAGACCACTACCTCTTATAAATAACAGTAAGCTACAAATTAATGGTCAAGGTGGAGAGCAGCAGACTAGAGTGTCTCTGGCTAAGTGGTAGTAACAAGGAAAGAGCTAATAATCATTAATTACCCTAAAATACCTTTATTATTGTGGATAATTGGCTGATGACTTTTGATATTCAATACAGTAAAAAAATTAATGAGAAGTTGGAATGAGAGGTTAATGAGGATATATTTCATTCAGAAATGATTAAGGAATCTGACAATCCACCTCCTTCTATGTGAAATAAACCCTTACTTTATGAGTTACATAAGAGATGGAATTTCTGGCAGCAAAGAATGAGTAGCAATCAATTTAAAAGCTGAAGCGTTGAAGCATTTTATAATTGTGTTTTTTATTTCTCCATGTACTCTGATGTCACAAACATTTCTATTATAGGACAAGATAAAAACAAGGTAAAAGCACTTGTCCCATCTATAGCACCTTTTCATCAATACATTTTAAAAAGATTCATCAAATTCTAACACCCCAGTGAGCCAAACTAGTGGGGATAAACTGAAGCAGAGGTTAAGCAACCTTGGATTACCCAATAAATTAATATTACAAATGGAAACAACTTGTGCTTTCTGGTTCTCTTTCCTGGAACTAGGCATAAATCATAACCAAACTACAAAATGTTTCTTCTCTTAAAATGGCTTGAAAGAACTATATAATTTATGATTTGAAGTTAACAAATATCTACAACACAGCTACATAAAATATGAAAAAAAATGACAAATTAAGATGTTTTATTTAGATTTCTTCTATGTGAAATAACAATTGCATTGACTCAGTTTCTTTCTTTTTATCCATATTAGTCATGCTGTAAAAGAAGACACAGATCCAAAGGGGGAAAAAATACAGAAAGTGCATAGTGTGCTTTGATCTAGATTCAGATCTTTCTCAGGACATAGATAGCATTTCCTATTGTAAGTCCTTTGGAACTGTCTTGGATCTTTGTATTGTTAAGAATAGCTTAGTCATTCACAGTTGGCTATCATACATTAATTGCTGTTACTGTGTACAGTGTTCTGTTCTGCTCACCTCTCTTTGCATTGGTTTATATTAAGTCTTTTCTGTTTTTTCTGAAAGGAGTCTGCATGTCATTTCACAGTAATATTCTATTACAATCATATACCACAACTTGTCCAGGCATTCCCCAATTGATGGGCATCCTCTCAATTTCCAATTTTTTTGCCACTATAAAAAAAGCTGCTATGAATATTTTTATACAAATAGGTCTTTTCTCTACCCTCACTCCCTTTATTCAATCTTTTTTTGGGATACAAACCTAGGAGTGGTGTTGCTGGATCAAAAGATATGCATAGTTTTACAGCCCCTTTGAGCATAGTTCCAAACTGTTCTCCAGAATCAGTTCATAACTCTATCAAGTGTCTCATTTTCCCAAATCCCCACCAATATTTATTATTTTTCTTTTCTGTCATATTAGCCAATCTGATAGTGAGATGATACGTCAGAGTTGCTTTAATTTGCATTTCTCTAATCAATAGTGATTTAGAGCATTTTCCCATAACTATAGATAGCTTTAATTTCTTCATCTAAAAACTGCCTGTTCATATCCTTTGACCATTTATCAACTGGAGAATGACCTGTATTTTTACAAAACTTACTCACTTCTTTATATATTAGAGAAATGAAGCCTTTGTCAGAGATACTGCCTGTAAAAATTGCTTATATCATCCTTTATGTTTAAATCACATACCCATTTTGATCTTGATGTAAGATATTGGTACATAGGCACATTTTCTGTCATACTGTTTTCCAGTTTTCTCATTGTTTTTTGTCAGAGTTCTTGTCCTAAAAGCTGGGATTTGGGGGTTTATCAAACATTATATTACTATGATCATTTACTACTGTTGACTTAGTTTCAATAAGGATTCCAATGTCATTTGAGAGGAATGACAATTCAGTAAAGGGAGAAAATTATACTAGATTCTAAAAGATTTTAAGCTGTCAGGTTTTTTTCTTCAGGATATTTTATTTTTCAAGTTATCATAATATATTTCTTAGCCCTTGAATACTTTGAGCTGCATTGCAGATCTTCTTAATAACTTTAACTTATTAGCATAACATTCCAAAAAATTAGGAACTAACAAAACCAGAATCAGGCTAGAAGTACATTCTATAACAAAGAATGAATGATAGTCATTAGCTAGGAAACAACAACAAAAAAATCACCCTCTCTTTTGGGAATCTAAATCTTTTCTAACGCTTTACAACATTTTAATGTTAATTGATTATGTACCATAAAAATGTTCTAATAACTTGTATACAAAAAGAAATAACTGCTATGCAAAATTAAAATAAGTAGCTAAATGTTACATTCAAAATACAGTTTAGGACTATATAAGAATTAAAAATAAATGTGTTACTACTATCAAACAATATCCTCAGACTGTAAGTTAAAAACAATTTGGTAATCTGTAATGGTAATCATCTCCACATCAAGAGTTTCCCAAGCAGACAAGATCACAGATATGGACCAAAAAATATATTACTATGACCTTATTCTACAAACATTTGACTTTCTAGAATTAATTTATAATTTATTAGTTCATCTCTGAAAAAGGAAAATTCATTTTTTTGCATAAATTTATCCTGTCAAGAATATTTTAACTGTCTAAATCATCTATAAAATCTTAGAGATCATCAGTTGCTGGAATTTAACCATCAAAATTTGTTTTCCTAAATGCCTACCTGCGCATTGGCTTTCCGTCCATGCACCATGAAGAGAATCTTCTCTCCAAATTTTAAAGCTGAATCTAATAAATCAAAAAACATTGAAGTTGTCACCATTTTATTACTAACGTTAATTCTAAAGAATAAATTCGTTCTTTTTCTGTTTGTGGAATATGAATTTTAAAAACTACAGTTTTCTATAATTAAAAAACTTAATACTTAAGTTTCTGTAGGCTAAAAAATAACCAACTTTAATACTGAGTAGAATCCTGGAAAACATGGACAATCTATTATTTCATTATCTTAAATGGAAATAAGGTGATTTTTAACATCACTGTCACTTAATTTTTGTGAGCATCTACAGAGGATGGGGCACTGCCTGGAACTTAAGTCTTAGAATGAGAGGTTGAACAGAAAAGGCTCTGCTTGTTCAACATCTGATATGAAGGCTCTTAATATTCATGATTGTGAATAGAATCCAAAGAAAAATTTGACTTTAAATATTTCTCTCTTCTCTCTCTCTCTCTCTCTCTCTCTCTCTCTCTCTCTCTCTCTCTCTCCCCCCCACCCACCCACACACACACACACACTCACTCACTCCTTTCAGCTCTTGAAATCCCTGTCTAATGGCCAAGCAAAACATGATGTTTTAAAACCTTTTTCTTATACATCAGCTTTCAACAATAAATAAATGAAAATATATTTATTAAGAGCTAGCACTATATGCTAGTAGATGAGGATACAAAACCAAAGATGAAATTGTCTCTGACCTCGGGAAACATAACATTCTATGTGATTATACATGTTACACAAAAAAGAATAAGGATAGGGCCTGGATCTGTATATTTTTTGGTATAGGGAACTCTCAAATGAAGAACCTTCTCTACCAATCCAGGCTAGTGTTCTCCTTTAACTTTTAATCTTAAAGAGTAGCTTAGAACACTGAATTCAAGGTTAAGTGACATATCCAAAATCTGAGGTGTTACTTGAGCCCAGATTTTCCTGGTTATGAAGCCTGTTATCTATGCATTATGCTAAGCTGTCTTTCAACTTTGTGATATATGTGAATAACAAATACACTTAATAATAGCTAACATTTATAACACTGGGCTAAGACCTTTACAGTTATGATCTCATTTGATTCTCACAACAATCCCAGGAGAGAGGTGCTATTATTAACTATTATTACTCTCATTATACAGATGAGAGAACTGAGGCAAACAGCAGTTTAATGACTTGCCCAGAGTCACCATTTCACATTAGAACTCAGGACTCCCTGACTGCAGACCTGGCACTGCATCCCCTTAGGTAGCTAGCCCACTCTAGGTATATAAATAACAGGAATACACCTGTTCATGTCTATCTCAGTGACATATTTGTACACCTGCATAATACATATACAAAATATTTGCCAGGTAATTTTTTGGGAAGCAGAGCACTAGCAGGTGGGAGAAGACAGCCTAGGATCCAAGGCGTGAAAAGGTCGGAAGGGAGGGAGCGTGCGTTCCACCCCACACCCCGCTCGCTCGTGCAAAAGCAGGGAGGGAGGAAACGGAACATCCTTCCTGGGAAGAGCAACTGACCCTGAGTGGGAGAGAGGGGGGACCATGGAGGAAACGATCCGGAAGGTGGGTCTGGTCTGGGCTTGGAAGGGCTCGCTAACGAGGACCTGGCCGGGGTAAAGGGTTCTCAGAGTATCAGAGCCCGCAGAGACCTTCCAGTCCATACCCCTTGCTTGGCGGAGAAAGAGGTCTGGCCCGGGAGGGTGAGGGTACTGGCCCAAGGTCACACAGACAGCAGAAGCGGGGCTGGAAGCCGGTCCTCGACCCCTCCCCCCCGGGCTAAACTGCCTTTCGCGGGCCATCGTGGCTCACCAGCACCCGAGACGACCTCGGGGTCCTAAATTTAGCACCGGGAAGTTCTCTGGAGGCCAATGCTTTCATTTTGTGCTCAAGGGAAGGTCCCGGACAGGAGAAATGACTTGCCCAAGGTCAACTCGGCGATGGCAGGTGCAGGGTCTGAACCTCAGGGGAGGGGGCAGAGCCGACGCGTTCCCCTCTGCAGCCTGTCAGCTCAATCCCCGCGGCCCCTCACGTCTCCTCTGAGGCGTGTCAGCGCTCCGGCCCCAGCGGAGGAGACCCCGCCGACCGCCCGGGAGGGGGGAGGGGACGGCTGCAGAGCGATGACAGCAAAAGGGCGAGGGTGCCCACATCCGCAGAACAGCCCAGTGCCGGACCCACCCTCTGGGCGCTGCCCGCGGACGGGTGCCCTCCCCGGACTCCAGCTCCCTCCGCGGGCTCCCTCACTCACCCAGCCACACACCCGCCCTGCCGCCACCGCCACCGCCGCAGCCGTCGCCGCCTCCTCAACAGCAGGATCCAAGCCCCTCAGAGCCACTTCCTGCTCGTCTCTGTCCAGAGGCCAGAAGTGGTCCGGTCCTAACAGAGTGTCGATAGGAAACTGGTGCTGCGGCATAGAGTTCCGGAAGGGCGGGGAAAAGAAAACGGCCTCTGAATCTGATTCCTGAAAGAGTATGCAGGACTACCTGAAGAGGGCGCTCATTTGGAGAGGCATTTATAATTAAGCTAAGCACAGGAGCTACAGGGAAAGGTCCGAAACAACCCCTGTCCTCAAGTTTACAATCTAAAGGGGGAGACAGTGCAAACAACTGGGTATAGTGCTTATCTTCCCTCTCCTCCCCTTTGTATGTGTGTACTCATACTTGAATCTGAGACTGATTAGGAAAGACTTTAGATGTAAAAATGAGAAGTATGAATCACAATTCCTACTACCCTTAGTGAGACATTAAAGGATCTTTTTTAAATAGTATTTTATTTTTCCAAATACACGTAAAGATAGTTTTCAACATTCCCCTTTGCAAAACCTTGTGTCCCGAATTTTTCTCCCTCTTCCCCCAGCCCCTTCTCCAAGACAGCAAGCAATCTGATACGTAGGTTAACCATATGCAATTCTTCTAAACATCTTTCCGTATTTATTATGCTGCACAAGAAAAATCAGATCAAAAGTGAAAAAAAAACCGAGAAAGAAAAAACAAGCAAGGAAACAAAAACAGCAAAAAGGTGAAAATACTGTTTTGACCCACATTCAGGGCCCATAGTCCTCTCTCTGGATGTGGATAGCTCTCTCCATCAAAAGTCTCTTGGAATTTCCCTGAAAAGAGCCATGTCCATCACAGTTGTTTCATCAAAAGGCATTGAAATTTCTTAAAAAGAGAAGTAACATGGTCAGACTTATGCTTTAAAAATAATCCTTTTGATGGTGGTAAAAGATATATTGGAAATAGGAGAGCCTGGAAACAGGGATATTGCTTTGGAGATTATCGCTCTAGATTGTTATCTAGATAATAGTCTAGATGATATCATATGACTGGAAAGAAGAATTTAGTAGAGATGTTGAACTATCAAGATTTAACAACAGATTGGATGTGGAAGTTAAAAAGTGAGGGAAGAATTGAGCAGAATTATGAGGATATGAAGGTACATGAGGCATGAGTTTTGGGTGGAGGGAGAAGATAATGAATTATGATTTAGACAGATTGAATGTGACATTCCCAGAGAGCATCCAAGTGGACATATCCAGAAAGTGATCTCTTTTGAGATCACCCAGGAAAAGTGAACAAGAAGAGAGACCAAAAAAGAACCTTGAGAAATGTGCAGGTGTGGCCTGGATTAAGATGCAGAAGAAAGGCCATCAGTGTCCTGAAAGTGGAGGGAAGAAAGCAATCAGGAGGTGAGAAGTGGTCAAAAACGTCCAATGTTGAATTGTTGAAAGAGGATAAAAGACTGAAAAAAAGGATATAAGATTTAGCATTTTAAAAATCCTTGGCAGTCTTGGAAAGGGCAATTTCATTTGGGTGGTAAAGTCAGAAATCAGATTACAAAGGGATTGAGAAGTACACAGAAGGTGAACAAGTGAATACAGTGATTGTTGACATCTTTCAGAAAACTGACTATGAAAGGGAAGAGATATAAAAGATGGGAAAGTGAGAAGTTGCCTTCTAAAGGCAGAAGAGATATTTTTTAAGCATCAGGAAAGAAGCCAGTATTCAAAGAGAGACTGAACATTAGAGAGATAGCAGGGAGTTGGAAGAAATAGTATCAAGGATAGAGGTAGAGGGATTGGTCTCAGAAAGGAGAACAACACTGGAGCAAAAAAGGAGAGAATGGAAAATGATGTCAAATATCAGAAAAGAGGGAGCTCCTCTTCAACAATGAAATGTTTCAAACCACTTCCAATTGTTCAGTGAAGAAAGCCGTGTACACCCAGAGAGAGGGATGTGAAATGTGGACCACCACATAACATTTTCATGCTCTCGATTGATGTTTGCTTACATTGTGTTTCCTTTCTCTGATTTTTCTTTCTTGTAGATACAATTGCTCTTGCACAACAATAAGTGTGGAAATATGTATCCATATATTTGATTTGTCAAGTATTTTAACATAATTAACATGTAGTGGATATCCTGCCATCTAGGGGAGGGGTGGGGAGTAGGGGGAAAAAATTTGTAACAGAAAGCTTTGTAAGGGTTAATGTTGAAGAATTACCCATACATATGTTTTGCAAATAAAAAGTTTTAATAAAAAAAAGAAAGAAAAGAGGGAGCTCACTTTAGATGGCCTTTTCTTAGAGAAGATGAGAAAGGGTTCTCTGCTGAAAGAGAGTGGGTTGGGACATTTTGAGAGGCTCGAGGAGAGAAGTTTTGGGACAATAACTGTGGGGAATTGTAGTTGTATAATAGAGTCACTTTGGAAGGAAAATGCTTGTAGCAGTGAGAACCTGGCTAAGATCAGATGACAAACTTGTAGTGGATTTAACAAAGTTGTAGTGGATTTAGTGCAATTGTAGTGGATTTAACGCAGTTGCTTTGCACCAGTAGCATTTGGTAATGTGCAAGTTGGAGTAGAGAGAGAATCATAATAATAATACCTAGCATTTATATAATACATTAAGGTTTGCAAAGTGGCTTACAAATATCTTATTCTATTCTTATAACAATCTGGGGAGGTAGGTGCAATTTTATCCTTTTTTCCCTTAAAGATGAAGGAACTAAGGCTGACAGAGTTTAAATGATTCATTCAGAGTCAGCTAGTAAGTGTATGAGGCTGGATTTGAATTTGTCTTTCTGGCTCCAAGCTCAGTGCTCTATCCTCTGTACCATTAGCTACTTCAGAAAAGGTTGTCCAGTGATTATTAAGGTTATGGAAAGGCATGACTAATCATGAGGAAGGGGCAAAGAATTCAAGGACCACAGAGTAAAGACTATTAAGAAAATGAGTTGAGAATTCGAATCATAGACAGGAAGAAAAGTGAGGATGGAAATACTGGAGATATTGGAGAGTACAGTTAGGATGGAGCTTAGGTATAAGAGTAAAGCAGAGGGAGAGATGGAATGGTAGGAAGTGGTGATGCTCTAGAATTTCAGAATTTGGGGTCATGAAGGTCAAATAATTATGGATAAGATCAAGAGAATGCCTATCCTCTACTTGTCCAAGGGGGAATAAGGTCCCGGGTCGTGAATATTGAGAAGGATGATAAATTGGAGGCCCAGGGCATTGGAGGGAACATCAGCACATAAAACAAAGTTTTCAATTATGAAGGAAGGAATTGGGGCAGAGGAAGACGGCCTGCTAGATATCCAACTCCTTAAGAAAGGAAGCTGGCAACTATAATCTGTAGAGGATGATATAGAAAAACGGAAGGAACCTCAAAGGGGATTGCTGAATTATGGTGGCAAAGGGGGTTTGGAATAAGTAGTAGAGGAGTAGGGAATATGTGTCCTCCTGGTGTACTCTGTTGAGGGAACATGAGAGAAGATGCATCTACTCCTAGTCAGGGTTTCTAGGGATGAGTTATCCTCATTTGATGGGAAGAGATTTAAGACAAAGGGAAGGGATTTTCAGAAAGCACAAGGGAGGGCAAGAGCAGAAGAGGATGGGGTTTTAGGAGGGATAGGGCTGGAGTAGAGGGGAAGGAAAGGGGTTTTTTCCTAGTTAGTGGGCAATTCAGAGTCAAACATTTGAATAGATGAGATGGGAATGTGCTAGTCATTGGATGGGAAAGTAGTGATATTTGCCTGGGGCTTCTATCCTTAAGGGTTCTTTGAGAGGGATTGGTGGTTGTCAGTGTATTCTATCACATACCTAGGAAGGGAAGACATTCTTCTGAGTTCAAAAATACCTGGTGACTAAATCCTTAAGGGCCTGAATAAGCTCATATTTGAATACCTGTTTCTTGGCCTTATCTCAAAATGGAAGGGGATGCTGCATAGTGAGAAGATGCCCAAACCTGGACCAAGTTCTGGAGATGTGAAGTCTGGTGTCTAGCCTTTTTAGAAAGTTGGTTGGGGAAAGACGGAGTTCTTTGTGGATATAGTGCCCAGGACCTCAAAGAATTTCAAGTCCAGGATTCTCTCTCTGCCATGGATATTAGGACCAGAGAGGGTTAGCTGTCTCTCTTCACGTAAGTAATTTCCTTAGAGCATATATGGTGAAAGGACTACTGTTCAAATGATACAAACAATTCTCTATTTTTTTGGTACATAATTCCAAATTGTTTTTCAGTAGAAACTAGAAGAGGGAGGGGTAGAGGGATGTCTTGTGAAAGAAGTGTATACAACCAGTTTAGTAATTCTGCTTTAGTAAATGTCAAACCCAAGTCTTCTGAGTCCTACTTGACCAATTAACTAATTATCCATAATTTCTGCAGCATCAATTTCAAATTGAAATGGGACCCTTCAACCATACCTAGTTAGGGATCTTTGCTGCTGCATATTGGTTTAGTTTAACAATTTTGCTATTTTCTATGTATTATTGTATTATTTATTTCATCAAATATTTCCCATTTACATTTTAGTCTGGTTTAGCCTGTACTCCAAAATGTGACTTTATGTTTGACAACTCTGTACTATTTCGCATTGCTCCTTTGTAATGATGTATTGTTGTGGATCTTAAGTTCTTCAAGAATACATTTCAAGGAGAATATTGTTAGCCCACAAGCATTTATTATGTGTCTGCTATATATCAGGCATTTGTGAAAAGTACTGGAGATACCAAGAAAGGCAAAAGAGCATCCCTGTTCTCAAGACACCCAGGTTGATAGGAGAGAAAACATGCAAACAACTGTGTGTCAACAAGATATAGGCAAGACAAATTGGGACTCCTCAGCCACAAGATTGCATTTGGGAATGACTAGCCCTTGGGGTCTCATCTTTGCTGCAGTCTCTAGTATATAAACATACACATACACAAACAATATATAATAATATAATATAATATGTTTTACATTATATATTTATTATAGAAAATATCAACATATATAATTAATTATACATCTATTTCATATATCATTCATATGTAAACAAAAGCATTTGGGAATTGTTGACTGATAATTTCTAAGTTGTTAACTGATAAACCTTTTGGATATACTGGTTTACTTCCTTCTGATTCTGCACCTCTAGCTACTTCTCTGCATCTTGGAATAGCTCCCCCCTCGCTTTGCCAAATTCTCCTCTCTCCCTTTCCTCTGAAGTTGAAAGAGTATAGGTACAGGGGAAAAGTCTGAAGTCAGAAGATCTAGGTTTTTAATCTCAGTTCCATTATATACTGGTTGATTTAGGGTATTGTATTTCCTTTTCTTTGAGACTCTTATTTGCAAAATTGAAAACTTGATGAGCTAGAGTCCCTTCCATCTCTAAATCCAGGATTCTAAAATTCTACCTAAAAATGAATGGTAGTGAAGGAGTCATTTTATTCCACCCTCATGTACAGCAAACTCCTAGTCTGAATATATTAGAAAGATTTACTTATTTGTGTTCTCAGTATTTTCTTTTATGTTGTCCACTTGGGATTTTAAATCTCTCAGAATCGGGCATCATGTCTTAGAATTTGTTTCAGAGTGCCCAAGGTAGTCCTGGACAAGAGCAGCTTTGATAAATGGCCTCTCTGGGGTAACCTCTCTGTGGCAAACCCAGGCAGAATTTTCACAGAGCAAAAGGATCCAGTTAGTGTCCTTTTCTAGTTCTTGTGGGTTTTTACAAATCATCAGAAATGCTTTCACTTAAAAGCAAAAGCTCAACCTGGGAAAGGCTGGAACCCAACACTGCTTTGTGTTTAACGTTAAGATCCTGGCCTTCTGGGAAAGGCTGAAAGCTCTGAGGTACCGGCTAATTTCGGGTCTGAGGACAAGCCCGAGGGAGGGAGCCTGGCTGGGGCCGCTAAGTGCCGGCGTTGCTCCGGCCGCAGGGGATGGGGTGGCAAGATGCTGAGCCTCCCTCCGCCTCCCCCCTTCCTACCAGTTGGGCTCTGTATAAATCCCGGCCGGGCAGAGGCCGAGGCAACAATCACCATGGTAACGGAGGAAGCCTACAGCCCGAGATCTGTAAGAGAAGGGGGGAGGGGCAAGCAAGCATGGTTTGGGGCTGTGCCCAGTTTGGCTGGGACAGTGGAGAGGCAAGCTGGGGGGGGGGGTGAGGGTGTGTGGGAGGGTAATGGGGGGAGGGGGAGTGCAAGACAGAGCACTGGCTAGCTCCCAGGTGTTCCTAACACCGGGCTCTGTAAAGCAGCCATTCTGATTTTCTTCCTTGCACTTGCTTCGCGTGCGTGTGTTAGAACCCGGGATTTTCCTTTCCCTGCCCTTCCCGCAGTGACTTAGGGGGAAGGCTCTCCCATCCCAGGGCCTCCCTCTTCCTCCTGTGCTTGTGATCTTGGCAGAGCAAACACCTCCTCGTGTCCTTTCTGCGGAGACCCCGTAGGTACGCCAAAGAACGGATGAAGTCTTGGGAAGCGTTCTCCGGGATTCCCCTGAGCCCGGGAGGCAGCTCTCTGGGGGGAGGAGGCAGTAATCACCAACATCATTACACAATAACAATAGCTGTCTGCCCTTACGTTTGAATTGAAGATACCTTCTGTGCAGTATTTAAGGTGGCGTCCCTGCCCGTTTTAACCGTGTAATAGTCTATACAACATTTAACTAATAGGAGAGACTAGTCCCAGGACCGTTTCTCTCTGAACTCCATTGGAAAAGATGAGCATTCGAATAATAATGATAGATACCCCTGACCTTTATCAAACAAATGTTCCAGAACACTTTATATAATATCAGCAAACTGCCTACAACCCACAAAAGCAGGCAGGATAGGCGTTCCCGGTTTGAGGGATGAGGGAACTGAGACAGAGAAAAGTTACGCGGTCTGTTCATGCTCACAGCTAATTAGTGGCAGGAGTCAGAGTCTGGAACGTGGGACTTCTTAGAAATCGTAGTTTTCCTTCCATTTATGCCACATTACTATCTTGTCATTTCATAGTATCCATCATATTACCCTGAGGGGGAGGTGGTGATTGTATAATTGAGTGATAAAAAATAAAAAAGGGGGGAGGGGGAGGAGGGAGAGAGAAAGGGAGGGAGGGAGAGCAGGAGGATAATGCAGATTGTTTAATGGAGTGCCTTCATCTTGTGAGGGTCACCAGGGGTCCCAGCATTTGATCTTCAGGTTTACAAGCTTAGACATTTTAATTTTAACTTTTCATCTAGGAGTAAGCATGAGCCGAAGGCACTAATTAACTTTTAAAAAGACAGTTTTTATAAACCAGAAAGGCAGTTTTATTAATTCACACTGACAAAATTGCTGAATAGATCAGTATACTGTTGTCAATACATTCTCTCTCCAAGAAGAAAATTTATATGGTGCGCAAAGTCACTATCACAAGGTTGCTTGATTATAATTATGACAAAGGAACTTGACTAATGGAGATATCATCTTTAAGCTGTATTCTTGACTGTTCATCTTTCTCTGCAAGGCAGACAGATATTCATTTTGACTGATTAGGGCATCCTTCTAAGCAATGCTAGGGAAATGTTCTTGTTTTTGATACTTTTTTTCTAGACTTCTTGCATATAACTGCATATTTTGACTAATGGACTCTTAATTTCAACAACATGGATATTGCCAATATCTTTTCATATCACAACCCATCTATAGCTCATCCCAAATTATTCTTGACCATGTTCTCCCATAAATCCTACTTCATTTGAGCTGGGGATAGGGCTGCAAACCTTCATGGGATCGTAAAAGGGACATCTAAAGTCAATTGCCTCTAGGCCTAGAAAGGTTTGGCTTAGTTTGATCAAGATCATGTAAGTAATAGAAAGTAACAGACTCAAGACATGAACCTATCTACTCTTGACATCAAACCAGGCACTCTTTTCCCCCGTCATGCTGATGTGACAGATTTCATGGACATTTGTGCAGCCTTTGGATTGTCCATTAGTTATCTTTTATTCTTCCTTTGCCTTGGTTCCCTTTCCACTAGTCTGACCATCCTCAGTCCTTTTTGCTGGCTCATCATCCATAACCATCCTCTAACTTTAGATGTACCACAAAGCTCAGTACTCATCAGATCCCATGGGCTTAATTATTTTCTCTATACAGAATACATACAGATCTCTATAGAGAACCACAGTTTCTATCACATAACCCAGTCCTCTTATCACTTTTGGTCATTGTGAACTGAAAGTCCCAGAAACATCTCAGATTCACCGTGTTTAAACCAGAACTCATCATCTTTCTTCCCAAATTCTGTCCTCTATTGAAATAATTTCCCTATTTCTGACTAGACTGCCAGCATTCTTCTAGTGTCCCAGGTTTGTAACCTTATCTTTTTTTTCTTCACTTTTTCTCACTCTACATTTCTAAGTGGTTGCCAGACCTTGCACTTTCCCCCCTCTCCATGACATCCTTTATATCACATCTGTTTTCTCTGCTCATAAAGCCTCCCAACATCTCATCATCTCAGATTTAGACTACTGAGAGTGTCTTCTAAATTATATCCCTGCCTCATATTTCCCCACCATAATCCATCCTATACCTGTCACAGTGATTTTCCATAAGTGCAGATCTCAACATATGACCCCTCTACTTAATAAACTCCCCATGCACCATGTCATCTCTAGACCAAACACCTTTCATTTGTCTTTTCAAACTCCTTATCAATCAGCCTGAGGGTAGTGAGTGTTGGGCAGGGAATCAGAGTTCAAATCCTTGGTCTCAAAGACATTGACTAGCTGTGTGACCTTGGCCAAATCACTTAATCCTGTTTGCCTCAGTTTCCTCATCTGTAAAATGAGCTCGAGAAGGAAATGGCAAATTACTCCTGTATCTTTACTAAAAAAACTCCAAATAGGATCACAGTCTGACACTCCTGAAACAACAAAACTACAAATCACTTGATCCTGACCTACTTTCCAACAGCCTCTCTCTCTCTCTCCATACATACATACATACATATATATATATATATATATATATATTTAAATAGCTATTTAAATTTTCAACATTCATCCTTGTAAAACCTTGTGTTACAAATTTTTATTCCTCTTTCCCCCCACTTCCTCCCCTGGAGAGCAAGTAATTCAATATAGGTTAAACATACTTATTTCCACATTTATCATAGCCTCTTCATATATATATTTTACTTCTCTTCCAGCTGCACTGACTTTCTGTTCTTCCCACAACACACTCCCACCTCCGTGAATTTGCACTCTTTCCAATATCTGCAATGCATTCTGGTCTCATCTTAGTTTCCTTGTATGCTTATATTTCTTTAAAATGTAGCTCAGATGCCTCTTTCTGCTGGAAGCTTTTCCTGCTCCCACTCAACTGCCAAACACTTTCCCTCTCTGACGCATTTATGTTCTATTTATTCTGTATAAATAAACAAATAAATGCTGACTCTGTGAGTCTGGACAAGTCACTTGATGCTCTCAGCAATGTCAACATGACTATAAACTGAAGAGAATGTGCTTGCTAGTACTTTCCCATTTTTTCCCTACAAGCTTCCGTCCTTACCATATGTAGCCTATGAAGGACAGAAAATTTTATTTTCTTAATTATTTAAATGAGAAAGGGCAAATATTTCTCAAGATTGGAAATATATTTCTCTCATTTGGACTCTATGCAGCATATTTTCCATGATATTAGTGGAAAAAATTGGGCTCTCTGTTTTATGCTTTAATTATATTGATAATTAATGAATCATTAGGTAAAGTTATCTCTTTGGTAACATCTATCAAGGAATCTTATATAATATTCATTTATATGGAAAGGAGACACCTGATTGAGGTAGAACCTTTAAGGCTGCATTTTATTCTACTGAGTTAATTTTTATTATTTATTTGGAGGCAGTTGGGGATAAGTGACTTGCCCAGGGTCACATAGCTAGGAAGTGTGAAGTGTCTGAGGCCAAATTTGAACTCAGGTCCTCCTGACTTAATGGCTAGTGCTCTATCCAGTGCAACTGGGTTAATTTTTATTAGTTTTGTAATTAAGAAACAGAGTGAGATTTTACATCTTCTATGTCTTTCTGGCATTTATGAGGTTGTGAAGACCTGCTTTGCTCAGTTGTAGAAAATTATGTAGGAAATGCTACCTTTTATATTATAAGCAAGAATAACGTCAATACAGGTGTGTACTATTCTCAGAGATTTTATAAAGATAAAAAAGTAGGCATATAAGTTGGTAGTTGCTTTTCGGTTACCTTTTTTGGGTAACAACAGTACTATCTGTGATTTCCCCCCATTATTTTAGAATCTTTCTCTTGTGATGTCTTTAAAAAAATCTGTCCTTGTGTATCTTTTAAAATTCTCTGTGTTCTTCTGTCTTTGGTCTTCTCCAGTAGCTTTTCCAATTTTTTTTCTTAAATGCCATTTCACTTATTCATTTAGCAATTATGTATTGAATTTTTAGAGTTCTAATGACTGGTTTTATTGTTATCCATAATGAGCATAAGTTGCTATAGGGCTATGGCAGATCTGTTTCACTTGTACCTATATGTTATCCTCTTTGCAGTTTTAGCTTCCCTATGTTTTGGGGATGATCTGGGTTGATTTTCCCTTTTGTTATTTTGCAAGGTGATATTGCTTGGTAATGTTTTGCAAATATCTTTGCTTGGCAAGGAGATAAACTATTGGCTGATAGTTTATGTACTTTTTAAAAATTTTATTGTGGGGAACATTTTATATTAAGCTCCTTTAGGAAATGGTAATTAGCACATTTAGTATCATCACTTCCACCTTCCTTGCCAATCTCTTCTGGATGTTTTCCAATTTATCAGGCTCTTTCCTAAAATGTGACAAACAGAATTAAGCAAAATGTTCTAAATCTGGTGTGACCAGGTCAGAGTACAAAGGAGAATTGCTTCCTTTGTTTTGTATGCTATAATCCTTTGAACACAGCCCAAGATTACACTAATTGTTTTGATTGCCATGTCACATTGTTGATTTATATTGAATTTGAAGACCACTAAAATCCCACTGATTTTTTCTCTTTTTTTTTTGGACTAAAAGCCATCTAACCATGCTATAGTAGGCCTGGAGTCAAGAAGACTTGAATTCCAATGTGGCCTAAGATGCTTTTATCTGTATGACCCTAAGCCAGTCATTTAACCTCTGCCTCAATTTCCTCACCTGTAAAATGGGGATAATAATATCTCTTTTCTTCCAGGATTGTTGTAAGGATCAAATGAGATAATAATTATAAAGCACTTAGGACAGTAAGTACAATAAAATACATAGCAAGTACTATATAAATGTTAACTATTTTTTTTAAAAACTGACTTAAAATTTCAGTTTAAAATTTTTATATTAGTCTATAAAATTTCATTTTAGTAATTTTAGCTGATAATCTAGCTTATCAAGATGGCCTCTGTGTGTGTGTGTTGTGTGTGTGTGTGTGTGTGTGTATGAAGGTTTTCTAGTTTATCTTCTTGCCCATATATTGTATATTTATGTAGGGAGAGTAATGGTCACACCTTTCCTTGTATTATGCTACCTTGGAAGAACCCAGGGCTTGCAGAACCCCCAAAACTAACTCTTTTAAAAAGCACCTGGCAGGAATGAAAATCTTGGAGAAGGGTGGGGGAGATGGAGTTAGAGATGTATGTTTGCCTCCCTTGTAGCCATTTATAACTGCAGCCCCTCGCCATATGTAGTCCCTCTCTCTCTACTTGGGACACCATAGCCATACATGTGGGTATTCTGTATGTAGGAATATAATTTTTGGTTGCTTATATTTAGAGATTGAGGGCTAGATTTCTTTCTAAAAGCTGAGAAAATTTGCTTTTTGCCTTGTGCAGTTTTCATTTATTATTTCTTGAAATATAGCTTTGAAAAAACAAGCTTTTTAATTTTTAAGGGTCCAGTGATTTTCTGGACCAATTCACTGTTTTCCAAATGGAGTTACCTGACTGCCCTTTAAACCCAAATCTCTCTGGGTTTCACTGAATGGCCCAAAACAGCCCCAGTCCAAGACTTAGTGGCTCATTATTTAAGTTTTGATGACTTAGAATGAGTGTAAATAGCAATTGCTTTTTGTTCTGGCCAAAAATTTTAAGAATTTTTCCCTCCCAGGTTGATATCTTTATCAATTAATCAATCAATTAATTAATTGACTCATTCATTCATTGTCCATTCGTTTGTTCATTTACTTTTCAGATTGATGTTTTTTACTGATGGTAAATTAGACCACCTTTTTGAGGCTTGGGAAGACTTTTATTTAGAAAGACCACTACATTCTGGGTCATTGCCACTTTTGACTTTTGTCTTGCCACTGGACTTTGATAGCTCTGGAGGAGAAAGGCTGAGGATTTTGTGCAGTTTTGCCTCACTTAAATCCAGTTCATGGTTAAGTCAAGATATCGTCATGATGTCATTGGTCCTTTTTGAAGAATAAACAATAGTTCTTTCTGTTCAATTCAACAAACATTTTTTAAAATAATAGTTTTTTATTTTCAAAATACATGCAAAGATAGTTTTCAGCATTCAAAACCTTGCAAAACTTTGTGGTCCAAGTTTTTCTCTCTCCCTTCCTCCAACCCCTCCTCTACAAAGCAAGTAATCCAATAAAGGTTAAACATGTGCAATTCTTCTAAATATTTCCACATTTATCATGCTGCACAAGGAAAATCAGATCAAAAAGGAAACAAAATGAGAAAGAAAACAAAAAGCAAGCAAACAACAACAAAACAGGTGAAAAATACCATGTTATCATCCACACTCAGTCCCCATAGTGCTCTCTCTAGGAGATGGCTCTCTCCATCACAAATCTATTAGAATTGGCCTGAATCATCTCATTATTGAAAAGAGCCATGTCCATTACATCACCAAACATTTTTAAAACCCAAGTTTCTTTTGGGCAGAGAAGATCTTCCCCTTACTTTGTAAGCACTCAGTTTGGAACAAGGCCCAAAATATGTGCTTTTTTCCCTTTACATCATCCTTCTTTCCTTCTCAGGTATCACACCAGGCAAGGGATTCAAAACTGGAACCAGAACTTGTCAAAGAACCAGAAATCTCAGAAGAACAAGAAATCAGCTTGGACTCTGAGAAAATTCCTGGCTTAAATCCTCTTCTCCGACACGTTGTTACAGGAGATGTAGAAGGTCTGCAGAGAATTTTTGAAGACCCCAAAGAGCCCCTTCACTCGGATGCCATGCAGCTAGTCATGGAAGAAGATGTTATTGGTAGGAACCTGTTGTATACAGCATGCATGGCTGGGCAAAACGAAGTGATTAAAGCATTGGCAAAATACGGAGTGAACCTGAATGCAAAAACGAGTAGAGGTATTTTGTTAGTTTTCTTTAGTGTTATTTCTTAGGAATGAAATCAACCAACTAACAAAGCAATCTAATATCTTTAATTTAAGGTTGAGTGAATTTGACAGCCATTTTTATATTTTCTTTTCATTTGTACATAGAAAAAAGGGTTGCTAGGAGCAAGGCAGCTTAAGTGACCTTGTATTGTGTGAGGACAAGGAAATTTCCTCCCCCATAGAGGGATGATTTTCTTTCAATTCTTTCTTCCTTCTGGGAAGCCAGCATTCTAATGCTCTGAGAGCCCAAATCAAATCTTTCAGAAGTCTTTTGTCTCCTCAGAACATGGGTTTTTGTGTCTTACATTCATTTGGCTGTCTTGGTGAAAGCTATGGACTCCTGCTCAATATATTGTTTTTAAATGCATAAAATAAAATATGTGGGATCACAAAGAAAACCTATTACACTGTAATATAATTACCAAAGTTTAAAAAATTTATAGACCTCAGGTTAAGAACCCCTGCCCTAAAATAATGTCATGGCAGTCATGAGTATAACTGTCTTTTCTCTGCAAATAGATCACTCTCAAATTTATCTATCTAATCCACTGAGTTCTAATTGCACACTGCAGTCTGCCTATTGAATATTTTGAATTGGCTGTCCCATAGGAATCTTAAACTCAATTGAACTCTGTCTTTCTCCTCAAGCTTCCTCTCTTCCTCTCAGACTTAATCCTTTCCATTACCCTTTATGGCAATCCTTAATCCCTCACTCTTTCTTTACCTGACATAGCCAATCATTTGTCAAATCTTATCACTTTCACCTCTCTAGCATCTCTCACATACATCTTCAAAGCCTAATTCTATTTTATCACAACTTACTTGGACTATTTAAGTTAGGTAGCACCATAGGGCATAAAACATCGGGTCTGGAGTCAGGAAAACTTAAGTTCAAATGTTACCTCAGACACTAGTTATGTGGTATTGGGCAAGTCACTTTACTCCATTTGCCTTAGTTTCCTCATCTGTAAAATGACCTAGAGAAGCAAACGGTAGACCACTTTAGTGTCTTTGCCAAAAAAAATCTCAAATGGGGTCCCCAAGAATCAGATAGGACTGAAACAATTGCATTAACAACAAGAAAAATGACTTCCTTGTCTCAAAATTCTCCTATCATCAATCCACCATTTTTTCCCCAAGAGCTGCCAAAATGATTTTCCTGAAGTATTGGTATGATCATGTTACTCTCTTGCTCACTAAATTCCAGTGGCTTTCTATTACTGACAGGGTTAAAAAGCATAAACAAAAAGCTCTTCCACCTGATGTTTAAAGACTTTCACAATCTGGTTTCAACCTATTATTTTAGGGTTATTATATATTATAATTTCCCATGTACAATTTATCCAAGCATATTCTGTTGTGTTGCTTTTGCTTTTCCTCACACAACACTCCTCTCTGTGTGGCTTCTTCCATCTTTTAGAATCCCTGTTTTCCTTCAAAGTTCAGCTTATCTTTCCATATGAAGCCTTTCTTGATTCTCACAGCTGCTAATGCCTCCCCCTCAAAATAACTCATGCTTGCTTTACACACACATGTATACATGTGTATACATACATACATACACACATATATACCTATACCTGTATCTCTCATCTATCTATCTATCTATCCATCCATCCATCCATCCACATACATCTTAGCTTCCCTAGAAAGAATTTAAATTCCTCGAGGGTGGGAATCCTTTCTCTTCTGTCTGTATTTTTAAGACCCAGAACAGTATCTGGCACATGGTAGGTATTTGATTTAACTGAGCAACTATCTCCATTAAGAGAGACAAGAAAGGTATTTGGGAATATCTAAAAGAAACATCTTCTCCCCAGGCATGAGAACAGACTGACTGTGTCATACTCTGTGTGGAGTTTCCTTTTAATATCATCCAGAATGTCCATTTGCACTGCTGTCCCCTATCCTTGTCCTGCTAATAGTTTTCTGACACCTAATGGGCAGTATACTCTTTTCTTTACAGTGAGCCTTCTCCGTGCCCCCAGTAAATGTTTTTAGGATTCAAAAGTGAGTTTTTATTTTTAATACTAAAAACCTAAATAATGACTTTTTAAAAATGAGGTATTATCCAGTTGGTTCTCAAACATTTTTTTTTTGTAGAGTAGATATAGTCATAATCACTACTGCCATTGTTATTGTTAGAGCATGAATCCTGAATTCTTGTAAAGGTAGAGGGTTTAGATGGCTTTTCAAATGGGAAAACAAATGTCCCAAAGTCACAAAGTAATTCCATAATTATGTATTGAATCTTTAGAGACAGCTTGGTTTGGTGGAAAGAGCATTGTCATTGGAGTCAGAGGATCTGGATTCAAATCTTGCCTAGGCAATTAGAGCTCACTTAGACTTCAGTTTTCTCATCTGTTAAATAAGACAGTTGGTCTAAATGTTTTCTGAAGTTCCTTCGAGCACCAGAGTTGGGATTTGGTGAACAGAAGAGAGGTAATGGCTTTATTTCAGAGCCTTTAAGCAAAATTTGGTAAAAATGTTCCTTATTATTGTCCCCAAAAAAGCCTTTTTCACATACCTTTCATAGCTTGATCCTCTGGTGGACATGTAAGCATTTTTATAAATACTTTGACTGAAAAAGAACCTTTTCACTGGGGTACTTTTCCCCCCCTCCCAACTCATATTTCTAGTATTGTCTAGTCACAGTAACATTTTGTCACTTTTTAATTATAGCCACAAAATATGTACTCAAATAATTTTTTCTCTGATGTTTTTAATAAAATTAAGGGGGGATTATACAAACTTTCTCCTTGCATTTTAAATACTTTCTTAATCTAATTTCTTTGGAAAAGTATTAATTTCCATGACTATAGTAATAGTGTATGGACACAGAATTTTATAATAATTCTTGAGTTTGTAGCTCAGAATTGTAACTAGGGTACATTGAACAGTTTTCCCCACAGGAAACTGAAATTTGGAGGACACTGACAAAAATTTCTTCTCAAGTAACTCCAGATTAATTCTTTCCCAGTTGTCACAATCTTGCTTTTCTTACTTTTCCCACCTTGTAGCTCCCTAGAGGTGACCTCTTGTCCCAAGGTTTCCATTTCTCCACCACACTTCTGATTCCCTTGAACTTGACCTTAAAAATTAGATTGAGAGCCTATTTATTTCATGCTCCTTGATTTGAAATTATTTTATGAAGCTTGTTTTGGGTGCTAAAATCCCAGCTCTCTCACTCTCTTCGTTCATATAATTTCTCTGAATCTGAGTTTCTTCATCTGTATGTTTTAGGTGTCATACTAGAGGGGTTTTGTGGTCCCTTCCAGCTCTAAATCTGTATCCAAAAGATTCAGCCCACTGCATTTTAGAGGCTGATCTCTTCCACTAGAAAAAAAAGTACTTTGAAATATCCAAATGTATTTTATTTGTCTTTGTTCACTTTGCCAGGTTATACACTTTTACACTGTGCTGCAGCCTGGGGTCAATTGGAAACTTTGAAAACACTGGTGGATCTGGAGGTGGATATTGAAACGGTGAATTTTCGAAATGAAACAGCCCAGGATGTGGCTATTCGGTACTCTCAGACAGAGTGTGTTGATTACCTGGACTTTGCAGGTATCCATGACTTGAGTTACAAACATTTGTTTTTTTTTTTTCTTGAAAGTCATTCATTCAAAGGTTGTGTCATTGAGTCAATCTGATGGACAGTACATTGAGAGGCAGGCACTATAACGTAGAAGAAAGAGTACAGAATTTGGAATCAGGAGCAGTATGGATTCAGAATCCAACTCTTAACACAAGATGTGTTATCCTGGGTAAACCACCTGAGAATAATCATTCTTGTGTCAAAAATCAAATGAGATAATGTAGGAAAGGCTATTTGTAAACTTTTAAAATTGTCTATGTTGTATTTTTCTTTTTACATTCACATTAAATGTAGTCACAATGTCCTTGCTTTCAGGGCATAAATTCTATCATCTTGTACTCTTTTTATAATACCATTCTAGGGAATGCCTTTGTTTTGTCTTAATTGTGTTCCCTGACTGTTAAAGGTAAATGCACAAGAAAAATCAGATCAAAAAGGAAATAAATGAGAGAGAAAAAAAGAATGTAAGCTTTTTACTGGAAACTGAGTGAATGCCCATCAGTTGGGGAATGGCTGAATAAGTTATGGCGTATGAATGTAGTGGAATATTATTATTCTATAAGCAATGATGAGCAAGTTGATTTCAGAAAAGCCTGGAAAGACTTACATGAACTGATGCTGAGTGAAGTGAGCAGAACCAGGAGAATGCTATAAACAGTAACAAGATTATGTGATTATCAACTGTGATGGACGTGGCTTTTTTCAGCAATGAGGTGATTCAAGGCAATTCCAATAGACTTGTGATGGAAAAAGCCATCTGCATTCAGAGAGAGACCTATGGAGACTGAATGTAGATCAAAGCCTAGTATTCTCACCTATTTTTGTTAGTTTTTTTTCCTTTCTTGTGTTTTTTCCTTTTGATCTAATTTTTCTTACACAATATGAAGAAAATGGAAATATGTTTAGAAGAATTGCACCTATATCAAAGTCCGAAGGCCGTAAGGTGGGACCTTGGAAATGCTGGAGAGCAGTGACTGTGACCATCATGTCAATGATTAGTTCAGGAGCACCTCCCCACCCCACCCCCACCTCCACCCCTACCTCAATGCTCTGAGATTCTTAGCACTTATGTCCTGAGACACCTCTAAAGAACCTCTAAAGATCCAGCACTTTGAACCTTAAAGATCCAGAGGAAATTAAGGTATATAAAAGGTGGAACCTGACCCTGGCACAAAGCCCTCTTCAGGTACTAAAGCTTGAGAAATGATTAAATCAAAGAAAACAAACAAAAAATTATTATAAATCTAATAATATATCCAAGGAAGGAATGAATATGTATAATAGATATCATATTGCTTGCTTTCTCAAGTGGTGGGAAGAGATGCATGAGGAAAGACGAGAACTTGAAACTCAAAATTGAAAAAGAATTTTTTACATGGAACCGGGAAATAATAAAATATATTTAAAAAGAAGGAATGAGTAATTCTGTAACAACTTCAAGCAGTGATTCAAATGTTTCATGCAAAAATGGGCATGATAAAAGACAAAACAAAAGACTTAATTGAAATAGAAGAGATTAAGAAGAGGTGGCAAGAATATATAAAAGAACTATAAAAGATCATAATATCACCAATAACCATGATGGTGTGGTTACTGATCTATAACCAGACATCTAGGAGAAAGTCAAGTGGGCCTCAGGAAGTATTGCTAACAATAAGGCTAGTGAAAGTGATAGTAATTTCAACTGAGCATCCTAAAAGATGATACTGATAAAAGTGCTTGTGCTCAATATGCCAAGAAAATTTGGAAAAACCAATTGTGGCCACTGGATTGGAAAATATCAATTTACATATCAATTCTAAAGAAGGGAAATGTCAAAGAATGTTAAGTTACCAAAAATTACATTCATTTTATAGGCCAAGATTTTGTTTTTCTGCTGGAAGCTAGACTTCAGCAATATGTGAATTGAAAATTACTACAAAAAGTGGCTGGTTTTTGAAGAGGCAGAAGATTAGAGACCAAATTGCCAGCATTTACTGAATTATGGGGAAAGCAAAGGGAGTTCCAAAAAAAATCTACTTGCTCACTGACTACAAAAAAGTCTTTGATTGTTTGGATTGCAACACAATGTGGCAATTCCTCAAAGACATGGGAATACCAGATAATCTAGTCTCCTGAGGAACTTGTATAAGAACCAAGAAGCAACAAGACTAACATGGAATAACTGATTGGTTTAAGATTGGGAAAAGAATATGATAAGACTGTATATCATCACCTTATTTAACTTATATGTATAGTACATGATATGATATGCCAGGATGGATGAATCAAAAGCCAGAATTAAGGCTTCTGGGGGAAATATCAACAATCTCAGATATGCAGATGATACTGATCTGAAGGTAAAAAATGAAGAATTGAGAAGCTTCTTGATGAGAGTAAAGGAGAAGAGTATGGAAATTAGCTTGAAGATTAACAAAAATCTTTAATAACTAAAAACTCAAGATCCTGGCAACTGGTTCCTTCACTTCCTGGAAAATAGAGGAACAACAAATAGAACCATAGTTAGATTTTATATTCTTAGGCTTAAACATCACTGCAGAAAGTGATGAAATTAAAAGACACTTTCTCGTTGGAAGAAAAATATTAAATAGAGCCATCACCTTGCTGGCTAAGGTCCAGATAGTCAAAAGTTATAGTCTGGACTTTGAGAAAACCTGGTGCTAGAGAATTAAAGCTTTTGAATTGTGCTGGAAAAGATTTTTGAAAATTTCTTGGACAGAAAGATCAAACCAATAAACACTTAAAAGAAATTAATTCATATTTTTCATTGGAAGGACAAATACTGAAGCTGAAGTTTAAATACTTTGGCCACATAATGAGTAGGCCCTAATGTTAGGAAATATTGAAGGCAAAAGGAAAAGGGCATGGCAGAAGATGAGATGGATAGGTATGTCATGGAAGCAACAAACATGAGCTTGGACAGACTTCAGGAGATTAGTGGAGGATAAAAGGATCTAGCATGGCTTGGACATGACTGACTAGCAAGAACCCATATGACTAAGAAAAGAAGAGGAACTAGAGGAATAAGCATTTATCAGAGGCCTACCATGTGTCAAGCATTGTACTAAGTGCTTTATGAATATTATTTCATTTGATTCTCATGATAGATCTTAGAGGTAGAATAGAAACAGTAAAGAGTTGCAAGTTTGAAACAAATTAATATAACTCATTATAATGATTGGAATTTGAAAAATTTGATTATGAAATCCACTTTTATTTCCTTTTATGAATAAAATCTCTAGGAGTGATAATGGCAAATTATTTTCTTTACACTCATAAGAGCTTGAAAATTTTGAGTTGATCAATAAAATCATGGATCCTATTATAATATAATAGGATATTAATATATTCCATATATTAATTTTCATGAAAGCATCAGAAAATAGCACTGGATATTTCTTCCTTTTCTTACTGGAAGTACAAATGAGAGAAGTGGAAGAGTCCTAAAATGAGAGAGACAGACAGACAGACACAGAGACAGATAGAGAGACAGACACAGAGACAGAGACACACACACACAGAGAAGGGAGACACAAAGACACACAAAGAGACAGAAACAGAGAGAGACAGAGAGAGACAGAAAGAAAACAGAGAGACACACACACAGATACAGAGAGAGACACACAGACACAGAAACCCAGAGAGAGACATAGAGAGCCAGAGAGAGAGACACAGAGACTCAAAGAAGAGAGAGAGAAAGAGAAAGAGAGAGAGAGAGAGAGAGAGAGAGAGAGAGAGAGAGAGAGAGAGAAAACAGAGGGAGGGAGGGAGAAGAGAAAAGAGAAGAGATACTTTGAGAAAAGAGAATGGGAACGAAGGAAAGGAGGGAAGAGATAGAAGAAGAGGAGTTTTTGTTCTCCTTTTTTGTAACCTACCGAGTGACTCTCAGTTAATCACATTTGACAGTCTCCCATTTTTTTAACTTTGAGCCAGCACACATGATCATATCCACAGGACCAGAGCATAACACCCAGCAGCAAGGGCAATGTCCTTAGCAACAAAGGCAATGTCCTTATAAGGCCAGAAAGACCCTAGAACATAGGAGCATGTACAGCATGCTGTACCTACTCACCCCCCTCGCCCCCCACTGCCCCCAACCTCCCACCTTCGGAGCATGTGGAAGTATTCAGTGACTGTTCCCTGTTTTCTTCCTGTGTGAGCCTTTTAACTGGTTGCTGAGCTGGACCTGCGTGTATGTCCAAGATATACCAATTAGCAAATCAGTTTTTTCCCCTGGCAGTGTTTGAGTGAGTAATATGATCTGCTGTGGGCCTGCAGGTAGGGAAGTCAGTTTAGGGCGTTTAAGCTGTAGCCCACTAAATTCCCACTTAGCTCTTCCCCCTTACACTAATAAACATCTTGATATGGCAATTTGCTTTATGCTCCAGTACTTGTATCCTTCTCCTATGACAATATTTGCTCAGGAAAGCTTAAAAAAAAGTCCACAATTAATAATTCAGAGTTTTACTAGAGCACCAAGCTAAGATGCTGTTCTATAGAAATTATTTATTTAATTCCTAATAATTTATCATTTAAAGAAGAGCAGAAATTCATAGCAATAATAGTATTAGATTTTTTTTGTCCATGTTAGTAAAATACTTCATATAACACTTTTTTTTTGGCTGAGTAGAAATGACTTCTCTATGCAGAGTTCATGAATGTAGATCTCACAAATGTGGCAAGAAAATGACAAAGGCCACAAAAAATAATTTTCATCCAAAAAAAGAGTCTTCTCTTTCAATAGTTTCCTTCTAAAAGATCTATGCCAGAGAAATTTGAATTAATGTGTGAACCCATTTGGAAGTTCCAGTCGAGTGTGTCTCCATCCCTTTTTTTCCTTAATTTTCTCCTGTGTTTTAATTTTTTGGGGGAATGATGGGATACTTGCTTTACATATCTTGTTAGCATTGATGTGGTTGACATCAGCCTGCAGATGATTTGGTCAATGTCATAAATGGACTGATATTGTTGATCACCATTTACGGAAAAATTATCTTCTGGCTAAAAGGAAGAAACAACCAATAGCATAAAACATTTTTCTTTCTGAACACACCAACCTGTTTGTGTATATATAAACTCAAACTTAACATCTTCCCTCATGATTTTCTGTCATTCTAAAGGAGATGTAGAAGTGAAAGCATGTTACTATTTGCATTCTCCAGTCTCCTTCTATTCCAAAGGAGATCAACTTGATTGCCATTCTCAAAAGATAGTTATCAATTTCCTACTCAGTAGTAGGGAGCTATGCCTCCAACTACTTCAACTTAATCAGGAAATTGCTCATTCAACCCATTAACCAGAATGACTCCTTCAATTCATTTCTCTGAGCTTGACCACATCTTATGGTCGTCTCTTGAAGGCTACTATTCTAGTGTCCAACTGACTTCACAGGTACTGAAACCTTGCACCCTGGATAACTTGCTATCTCTTATAAGCATCCAGTTTTTCCACGTCCATGCCTTTGCTCATGATTATAATGTCTCTCTCTCCATGTGTTGAAATGGTATCTATTTTTCAAGGGTCAGTTCAAATTCTACCTCTTGCAGCCTTTGTTGATTGTACCAGTCAGAGATAATCTTTCTGTCCTTGTATTGCTCTTATTATTTTATATCATAGTCTACATTATGACTATTTTGTAATTATTTAATATTTATATATCTGTGGTTTCTTGAAAGACTCAAAATTGATAAAATCAAGGACCATATGTTAATTATGTATACAGTATAGTATGTTGAATGTAGTAGATGCCTAATAAATTGGATAAATCAATGAGAACTTCTCTTAAGAACTAGCTGAATAGTGAGCTAGGTCTGGAGTCAGGAAACCATGAGTTGAGAAATGGCGTCAGAAAATTAACAACGTGACCCTGGGCAAGTCACCCTACCTGTGACTGCCCCAGTTTCTTCATCTGTCAATAAAAGCACCTGTCTCCCAGGATTATTGTGAGAATAAAATGAGATATTTGTCAAGAACTTTGCAAACCTCAAAGCTCCATGTGTGTTAGTTATTATTACTGCTATTATACTAGTGAATTATTAGTGTTGCATGTCTATGAGTATAGGATATACAGCTGTAAGGGGATTTCATAGTTTAACATCATTTTTTTTTTTTTTTTTGCTGAGGCAATTGGGGTTAAGTGACTTGCCCAGGGTCACACA
>JAJPUD010003445.1:0-31295 GCA_023553655.1 Myrmecobius fasciatus
TTTTTTTAAAAATGTACTCTGCAAATCACAATAAAGTGAAACACAATAAAACAAAGTATTCTTATTTTTTCCAAGATATCTTCCCGTTCAAGATTCTTTTATCCCACAAACATTGGTTATAAACATTCAGCATGTTCAATCCATTGTTCTAGGAACTAGGAAAGATAAAGATGAAATAAACATCCCTGCTTTCAAGAAAGTTATAGTCCAGTAGTTCTAGATGATGTGATATAGTAAACTCTATGAAAGCATAGATAGCATTTTTTTCCAATTTATGTGTAACAATTCCTATCAGACAACAGAATTTGTACCCCAAACATTCTTGATGGATTAAAACAATCAATCACATTCAAGCGGATGGCATTTAATAGGAATCAATATAAAGTTCCACATTTGGGTTTTAAAAATTAACTCCTGTACTAATATAGGATTGGAGGAGGGAAGTAGCTAGGCAACAATTTATCTGAAAAAAAAATACTTGATGCTCGAATGGACTGCAAATTCATCCAGTCAAAAAGCTAATGTGGCCTTAGACTGAAGTAATAATGATAGATCTAGATTTTCTTTGTCTTCAGATGCCATTTAAGGGGGAAGGGGGAGAGAAAAGAGGAGGAAGAGGAAGGAATTGTGTTTCATTCTGGATATCATATTTTATAAATAACCCATGGACAAAACAAAAAAGAAAAAAGATAAAATAATTTTTAAAAATAAGATAAAATAAAGAATACATGGACAAGCTAGATCATGCCAGAGAAGAATGACCAGGTTGCTGAGAAGACTGGAAATCATTCCTTATATGGATTGGTTAAAGAAAGTGGGGATGTTTAGCCTGAAAAAGAGATAACTTAGTTGAAATACAAAAGCTGTCTTCAATTACTTAAAGGACTATCATGGAATAAAGGGATTAGATTTAGAACAGGTAACAAGGAGTAGAGGGCAAGGAAGAGAAAGGGAAAATGTTGTAGAGAGATATATTTCAGTTGAATAAAAGTTAAAATTTCCTAATAATTAGAACTAAACCAAAACAAAATGGATTGGTCAGTTCCCATCATATGGAGACTCTTAATAAGGTCCTGAATTGTTATTTGTTGGGTCAGTTGTGCAGGGGACTTCAGCTTGAGTATAGGATAAACTAGATATTCCTTAGTTTTAAGATTCTATAAAAGCTTTGTGAATTAGGGAAAGGGAGTTCAGTAAGGGATGGAGTTGTATAGAAAGGTTTTCTCAACAAGATTATATGATGATCAATTCTGATGGACACGGCTCTTTTCAACAATGAGATGACTGAGGCCACTTCTAATGATCTTGTGATGAAGAGAGAGCCATCTACATACAGAGAGAGGACTGTGGGAACTGACTGTGGATCACAACATAGCATTTTCATTCTTTATGTTTTTGTTTGCTTGCATTTTGTTTTCTTTCTCATTTTTTTCTTTTTTGATCTGATTTTTCTTGTGCTGCAAGATAATTTGAAATACATATACATATATTAGATTAACATATATTTTAACATGTTTAACATATACTGGATTACTGGAGGTGGGGGGAAGGAGGGGAAAATTTGGAACACAAGGTTTTGCAAGAGTTAATGTTGAAAAATTATTCATGCATATGTTTTGAAAATAAAGAGCTTTAATTTAAAAAAAAAGTAAGGTAAAAAAAACAAAGGCTAAATACAGGGGGAAAAAAGAAAGGCTTTCTGAGGAAGGTGGAACTTGAACTAGGTCTTAAGATGGGATAGGAGTTGAAGGAAGGGTGAGCTAAAAGTCTGTGGAATCAGGGACACTTTAGGCAGACCAGCCTAACTAGAGATGTAGGGAGGAAAATACAAGTTAAAAGTAATAAGATACATTTAAACCACATTACAAACAGTCCATAATGCCAGAATGAGAATTCTGAACTTTTTCCAGAGGGTAACAGGGAGCCATGGGAAGTTTGTGAGCAGAGAAAAGCCTCGTTGACGACAATGGCTACATAACGTGACATGGACAGCTTGAGATGATGAGTCTCTTAAAAAGGGAGAGATGGGACCACACAAAGAGAATTCTCAGATAAGTTCTGGAAAGAGCTCTGTAAGTGGTATCTCTATAAAGGTCTAGAAATCCAGAGAACTGGAGGATTATATGTTGGAGGGAACTCCTGGGATAGTGAGGATTATCTATTATCCTGCATAAAAATCAAAAAACTTGGCTTGGGTTCTCTCTTCCACAGTTACTAGTGCTCCAACATTGGATGTCATCTCCTTTCTCTACGCCTTGGTTTCCTTATTTGTCAAGTGGAAATGATAACACTTGCACTACACATCTCACAAGTTAACTGTGAAGAAAGTGCTTTTGTAAAGCATAAGAAGTACTATTAATATATTTCCATCTTGATACTATAATGACATTCCTTCACATGAATAGGACAGTTGCACAAATGCTCTCCTAATCAATCCTCACAACAATCCTGGGAAAGAGGCAGAACGGATTATTCTCTACATTTTCTTAAAAAGAAAATTAACAACCCAGAGTGGGAAAATAATAGTGACTTGTCCAGGGTCATACAGATAGTAAGTAGCAGAGGGCTTTTCACTTGGCTTTGATACCTCTCTTACACACTCTTAGATTATTGGAAAGTAGCTTAGAGATCATTTCCCTCATTTTACCAAAATAAAAAAGAAAAGAAAGAATCATGCCCAGAAAGGAGAAGTGATTTAACTAGGTTCACAAAAGCCACTTGATAGCAGAGAAAGGATTAGACTTTAGGTCTCCTGACTTTCAATCCTGAAATTGTACTTTTGGTTTTTATTCATTTTCAGTCATGTCCTATTCTTTGAGGGTTTTCTTGGCAAAGACATTGGAGCAATATGTCTTTTCCTTTTCCAACTCATTTTACGGATGAGGAAACTGAGGCAAACAGGGTTAAGTGACTTGAGCAGGTTCATACAGGTAAGTGTCTGAGGCCAGATTTGAACTTAGGTTTTCCCAACTTCAGAACTAGCACTCTATTTGCTGTCTACCTAGTTGTTCTGTCACTCTAGATTATCACCACTCAAAGTCACCTTCCTTGTTCAAAATTTTGGAAAGAGTGTATTCACCTTCTCCCCCATAGGATATAGAAGAGAAAACTGGATTATTGTTGGCATACCCAGTGGAACCATTCTTAGCTCCTGGGGTTGAGTTCCAGATGTGCATGTCTGGCAGCAGCTCAGGTCCCCTTGTGAGTCTTTGGAATAAGTGGGCAACACCCAAAAGCGACAGATGTGTTTTGACATACTTCCCCCTCCCCACGTGGCTTCTGTGATGTCATGAGTCAAAATAAGCCAGCCACACTCCCTGGTGGGATGTGTTTATTTAATATTCGTTTGGGTGGGAGCTGTTCAGACAACCAGCTAAAAACAGGAGCATCTCAGCTGTCACGCCCAGCATCCCCTCCTCTAGAGAGTAGAAGATAGTCCCTCCAAAATGGGCTCAGGGAAGTGCCACTCTGGGGGTGGAGTAAGAAAGAAAAAGTCTCACAAGCCCTCAGGGGATAGGTGCCTGGGAGCTGTTTGGTTCAATTTCTACTGCTGTGGGAAAGACTTTAAAAGAGATGTCCTTGGAGAGGAATCCTGCTATGTCTTGGCCTAGTCATCTCTAAAGTTACTTCTAACTCTGATTCCCTACATTCTATATGCAGTCTAAGGTTCCTTCCAAATCCAACTTTCCTAGGCTGAAAAAAGAGCTTATAATTAAACCACTTTCTTCAATAAATCAATGGACATGAATTAAACACCTCCTGTATGCCAGGCCCCAATTTTATGTTATCTTTCCATGTATATATACATATATAGACACACAGATGCACATAGATATTGCTTCACTATATATCCCCCATTCACATTCTCCTATTCTTTAATGTTATTTCTCCACTCATATGCAAGTATCCTCTTAATGACTAACAAACCCAAGATCCTACTGCCTTCTTTTTGGAGCCCTCTATCAATTTTAGACTTAGGCTGTCTTAATGCTTTGAATGCTCAAAACATTCGAGAACCAACCTGAGTGAGCCAATTGAGTCAATCCAGTTCCTTGTTACTTGGGATGAAGTAAGGCATTTGGAGATGGAAGGAAGGAGGCTACTAAGACTTTCCACCTCAAGGGTGGATCTAAATTAACTGAAGTATCCTGTTAAAACCAGTCTCAGTTTTCTTGGTTTTGTGGCCTTAGCAAGCTGGGCCAGCTACTACATCTATAACATGAGGAAGCTTGACAAGATAATAAATAATAATATTTATATAATGCCTATTATGTGCCAGGCTTTACAAGTATCTCATTCAATTCATTACTACCATTATTATCTCCATTTTACAGTGGAGGAAACTGAGGCAAATAGTGGTCAAATGACTCGCCTAGGGTAATATAGTTTGTAAGTAACTGAGGCTGAATTTGAACTCAGCTCTTCCTAACTCCAGACTCACTGCTCTATTCACTACAATATATAGCTGCACATGTATATAGTGAAGGAACTCTGAGGGAATTCTATATCACAGGCCCAAGACTACTAGAATTCCCAGTGACCAAAACCATGCAGGACTTAGTCCTGCTATTAACCTTGTCAGGAGCTTTATGGTCAGATGTGGGTGCTACATTTTAGGAAATTCTGGAGTAAATCCAGGAGAGGATCAGGTGCTACCAAGCTGGAAATTTTTCAGATGTGAGCCCAGCAAAACACTATATGTCTATCATCTGAGGACCAGCCTTACTAAATCCAAGATCCTCCTCACCTGAAGGTTGGCCACCAGAGTGTGAATTTTTTGGTTATAGTTATCTATCAAGGCATGGAGAGGGTGGAAGATGTCTTGGGAGAAAAAGCACCCCAATAAATGGGATCACATATCCTTGAAGGATTGAAGTATAAAGATATATAGCTGCTAAAAATCTGTTCATTATCTTCAAGCTCTGTCGATCTATAAAATTAATAAATTCTTCCCCAAACAAACTTGGGGCTTTTGTTAGAGAATTAGTGAAAGACCAAGTTAAAGAAATGAATAACATATAGAAAGCTGGGGGACTATTTAAAGACTTTTGTTTAGAATCTAAGAATAATTGTGCTAAGAATTACCACCAATTGAAAAGAAATCTATTGTGGCAAAGGTTGAACCATGGTCACTTATTAATTCATAGGTCTCACCATGCCTCTGCCCTGCTCAAAAACTCTCAGTGGCTCCCTGTTGCTCCAAGGATTAAAAAGAAATTCTTTAGTCTGGCATCTGAAGCTATCTATAATCTGTCTCCAACCTATCTTTCCAGATTATTTCCTTCATTACTTCCCTTCACATTGCCCTAGTCAGAAAGACTATATGTCTCTTCCTTCCCCACACATTTATTTTTATCCAGACCTGCAGTTTCAATACTAAAGAGAACTCCCCATTGTGAAAATTACAGCCATTTATGTAGATTAGGGACTCATCATTAATAAAGCAGAGTTGCCAGAGGGCCCTGAAGAGTTAAACCACTTACCTATGTTTTCCCAGCTAGTCTGTGTCATCGACATAACTTGAACCTAGATCTTGGTTCTATCCACTACACCACACTGCCTTTCATTTTGTACATAGTAGATGTTTAACAGACATATAGTTGAACTGAATTAAATGTAAAGTATCAAAGGATTTAGAGATGAAGTAGACATTAGGACACTAGTCCAACTCCTACATTTTACAGAAAAAGTAACTGAGGTCCAAACAGAAGCTGCTTGTCCAAAGTCACAAAAATAGTGAGAAAGTCAGAAGTTGGACACAGATCCTTTAACTCCAAATCCATTGTGGAAATGAATTGAATCAAAAACATATAAATGTACACATATGTGTTTATACATGTGTGTATGTATATATGTATGTTCATGTGTATATATAAATACATGCATATGAGCATATCATCTGATTCTTTTTCATATAAAAATATATATTGCAACTAATAAGAAAAGGAAAGCTCAAAAAATGGAGATTGTTCAAATATGCCTTCAACATTGATGACCAAAAGACTTCAAGAAGGATCTTGCAAAGGACTCAAAACCAACACTAAGGGAATCTTTAAATAAACCAAAGAAAGGCCTCAGTCCAAGAGCCAGGGGGACTATTTGATCTTCAAGGCACAAGCAGAATAGTTGGGAACAAGAAGAAAAAGATCAAAGAAACCTAAGTAATCTTTTGCCTGAGGAAGAATTCCATCCCAAAAATGCCTTTTGAAGCAGAAGTTGAACAAATCAGCTCAATGACAGAGAGTGGTTGGACTGAATGCAGATAACTCAGCACTGGAGAACATCCATCCCAAAGTTCTGAAGGAACTCTGGGGGAATTCTATATCACAGGCCCAAGACTACTAGAATTCCCAGTGACCAAAACCATTAGTCCTGCTATTAACCTTGTCAGGTGCTCTATGATCAGATGTGGGTGCTACATTTTAGGAAATTCTGGAGTAAATCCAGGAGAGGATCAGGTGCTACCAAGCTGGAAAATTTTCAGATGTGAGCCCAGCAAAACATTATATGTCTATCATCTGAGGACCAGCCTTACTAAATCCAAGATCCTCCTCACCTGAAGGTTGGCCACCAGAGTGTGAATTTTTTGGTTATAGTTATCTATCAAGGCATGGAGAGGGTGGAAGATGTCTTGGGAGAAAAAGCACCCGAATAAATGGGATCACATATCCTTGAAGGATTGAAGTATAAATGATCTGAAGGAGGGTGCTTACAGTGACATCTCTCAGTCAGCAGCTGCCACTAAAGCTTTCCCAGAGAGTGAAATGCCAAGATGAGAGGGATAAATTGCAGAAAGATCTTGCTTGGGTGTGTGAGTGGGTGGGAAAGTGTGGGCAAGTGGAAGGTTCAGGGGAAATCATCCAAACTACTTCCAAGGTGTCAGGATCTGATTTACTGGCAGAACACTAGACCTGGAACCACTTTCCTAATGGCTGAGATTAAGACCCAGTAGACAATCTAGGGATGGAACAAGGAGCAAGAGAACTCCAAGAGAATGGTGATAGGGAAAAGCTAGGAGGGTCAAATGGAGATAAGATGAGTATAAAACAAGTCATTTACCTCTTCTGAGCCTTCCTTTCCTCATTTGTAAAATCAAAAAGTTAGACTAGGGAACATCTAAGGATCTTTCCAGTTCTAAATTCAGTGAGAAACTATTAGGTATGAAGAGAGGGTTGAAGTAAGTCTACATTTGTGAAGAGATTCTAATAATGAGATTCTGGATCCTTGAAGTATTATAGAGTCAGAATTATTTCTATTATTCCATAATCTTAACTCCCAACCTCTAACTTCAGGCTCCCCCTGAACACCATATAATGCAGTAACCCCAAGTTTCTCAAAGGATCACAAATTTACAGCCAGAAAGAACCCAACCTCCTCATTTACAGCTAAGCAAACTGATGCCCCAAAAGATTAAGTTTTAGACAAGACTTAACACAAGTAATAATCATCATTACTGGATTTTAAATCCATATCTTCTAACTTGAGCATTCTTTCTCTTATACCACATTGGGACGCAGGAAGTGATGAAATCCATAGTCACCCATACCTTCTGTCCCAATCATTGGGTATATTGGCTAACAGTTCTCTGCTCCATCATCTGAACATTGGTCCAGTCACCATGGAGCTATTGACTTGTCTTGGACTTTCATAGACTCTCCCTAAATCTAGACAATAGAAAAAGAAAATACATAGATAAAAAATATTTTTAAAAACATAAAACAGATCCTCTCTCAAAATGAGGATCATTTTAACAATCACAGTAGTCCCATTTCTGTAGCATTTTATAAGGTTTACAAAGTGCTTATCTAGCACAGCCCTAGGATGTGAGTGGTATAACTATCCCCATTTAAAGTTGAGGACACCGAGTCTCAAAAAGGTGAAATAATTTGCCCAAAGTCACACAGATAATAAATGGCAGAAGCAAGATTCAAATTTCAGCATCCTGACACGGTCTAATGTCCTTTACACACAGCCACATTCTGCCTATCATCAACCTGAGCCTTACCCCCTGTCTTTGAGTTCTTTTCTCCCCCTTTCTGCACTGCTCTGATCCCCTCTTGATTCACCTCGGAAAGATCTCCTGAGGTTTCTGGCATGTTTGCAGAACGAAGTTTCCCCAACACCACCCACCCCTCCCCAAGAGAGAAACAGCTGGCGGGTGAGTGGCAGGGAGCAGGCATTTTTAGATTTGTGGGAGGCAGATTCCTCCCACCCTTTGGCAGAAAATCCAGGCCAGGGCCACCTCCCAGCTTCCCTGAGGCACTTCCCATTGCAAGAGAAGGGGTCAGGGACATTTGTTCCTATGATCTAGAGAGGAAGAGAGGAAAGAGAAAGAAAAGTGATGGTAATGTTAGCACACATTCTTGCATTTTTCACAAAGTTGCCTCCCAACTCTCAACTAGTACATGTTCTTGAGGAAACTGAGGTTGGGGGAGAGGAAGGCTTTGTAGCTAGTAAGAGGCAGCTCTCAGATTTGAATCCAGGTCTCTTAACCCCAGTGCTCTTTCCATGCACTACCTCCCTTCGCCTTTAACTCCTCCAGTGCATTCTTTCATTCATCATTCCCATTCAGAGCAGCCCTAAGAAATCATGGAAGAGGCTTCTTTTTGAATGGGCTGAATAAAGAAAATAATTATATTTTCATATGGTGATAACTCTTTGCCCTAAGATAAAACCCAGGACCCAATAAATAAGAAATAGCTGGAGAAGTACTATCCACTTATGCCTTACAGATGGATTTGATCCCACAGTATTAATATGAGAGGTGGAAAATAAAATAGAATTCCTTCTCCCTTCTACCCAAGTTACTTGGGGTAACTAGTAAGGATAAAGGTGCGGATTCTAGTCCCAGGTTCTGGCAATAATTTGCTGAGTAACATTAGATAAATCACTTCTCTGAGACTCAGTTGCCTTCTCTTTGTAACAATAATTACACTTCTTTACTTTTAACATTAGATAAGCCACTTCACTTTCTCTTAGACTCAGTTCCTTTTTTATTAACGAGTGTTAACATTTTTTTTTTGCTGGGCAGCATTAATTTGCTGGATAACATTAGGCAAGTGACTTTTCTGAAAGGCAAGTTTCTTCCTCTTTGTATTTGACTAGATCAGGAGTTCATAACCTGCAGTGTTCTTGATTTTTTTTTAATTGATAACTGCATTTCAATTTCCTTGTAATCCTGTGTGTTTTTAGAAATATGATTCTGAGAAAAGGTCCATAGGCTTCACCCAACTGCCAAAGGAGTCCATGATACTAAAAAAAGGTTAAGAATCCTTGGACTGGATGGTGTCTAAGTCCCCTCCAGCTCTAGTGATCAATGTCTACAATCTAGAGCACCCTTCAGTTCTGACATTTGATGTTCTGGGTTCCAAGGGCATTTCAGCTCTAATTTTCTACGTTCAACTGTGACTTGGCAGTTAGAAATAAAGGGAAACAGCAGGAAGAAAACACTGTTTCAAAACTTTCCAGAAAAGAAAAGTAGAAAGGCAAAAGATATGGAAAATTTGGGCTGTCCAGGGATTATGGGCTAGAAATCTGAGCTCCTGATTCATTATCATTGCTGCTCACATTTCTTACCTCTGGGTAGACATGTGAATCCTTTCCCTTTCCTAGGCCTTGCCCTCACCATCCCTCTCCCACACACCCTTTTTCCTCAGAGAGTAAGTGCCTGATGTCAAGGACATGAGACAGAAGATTTAGCTCCATGGGAGGAAGGGACCCTCCCCATCCCTACAGAGGCAAAGCTCTGGGCTCTCCTAATGTCTGTTCCCTTCCCTTTCCTCAGTTGTTTCTGCTTTTCTCCCTTCTCTCATTTCCTCCAGTCACATTCCCTCAGCCAACTCAGTTCCAGGAGCAACTGAGCCAAAATTCACCATCCTAAGTAAGAAAAGATTATAAGCTTGAAACTGTTAACTGGTGTTAATTCAATTCATTTCAATTCAACAAGCATCTACTTGCATATGAACCGAAATCCGAAAGAGATCAGATCAAAGAATTTTAAAATGTCGGATCTGGAAGAGACCTTAGAACATAAAATGCCAGAGATGGAAGGGAGATTAAAATAGAGAATGTCAAAGCTAAAAGGGTCCTTCGAATATAGAATGCTTAAATTCAATTCAGCAAACTTCTATTAGGACTTCCTTTGGTTGTTGTTTTACAATTGTTTCAGTCATGAGTCCAGCTCTTCATGATCCCATTTAGGTTTTTCTTGGCAAAGATAATGGAGTTCTTTACCATTTCTTTCTCAAGCTCATTTTATAGATGGAGAAACTGAGGCAAACACAATTAAGTGACTTGCCCAGGGTCACACAACTAATAAATGTGGAAGGCCAAATTTGAACTTAGAGAGAATTCCTGACTCCAGGCCTAGCACTCTATTTATTCACTTTACCACCTAGCTGCTCCTAGTTTTAAACTGCACCACACTAATTTGTATAGGTGTATATATGAAATAGATTAAAGGTGATTTAGAGGGAAAGGCACTGGAATCTGGGGAATCAGGAAAGGCCCCAGACAGGTGGCAGATGCGCTAAATCTTAAAGGTTGAGAGATAGAAGTGAAGAGGGATTTCATTCCAAGCATGGGGACAACTGATAGAAATGGGCACAGATTAGGGAGATGGTGTCCCATATATGAAGACCAGCAAGAAGGCCAGTTTGTCCATACCACAGTATATGAGGAAAAGAGTAATATGTAATAATGTTAAAAGGATAGGTTGAAGCAAGATTGTAAGTCTTTAAATGTCCAACTGAGGCATTAATATTTAATTCTGGAGGTAATTGGTAATCACTAGGATTTATTGAGTTTGGGAGTACTATGATCAGATCTGTTTGTACTACATAATGTGTATAGAAAATACTATCTTTATATGTCCATAGCTACAATGGAATCTAAGCAGAATTTTTAAGTACTTTGAAATCTGAGTTGGACAAGAAATTGATCATAGGTATTGTTTTCATCATTATTCCCAATTGAAGACAAGGGTTTGAGAAGGGAAGGGTACATTTGGAAAGTGAACAGCTGCTTAAAATGATAGTGTCTGAGCACAGGGTGTGGATTAGAGATTATGATTTAAAATATAGGAAAGACTCTCTTGGTCAGAGGAAGGAATGCACCTAACAAGGACTCATTAAAAAAATGTGTGTGCCTGGAGTCTTGAAAAATCTAACTAAAAAAACTTTAAAGTAAAAGGAAAGAGGAAGTGGGAACTACTTATATATATGTACCAAACTAGAGATCATAGAAAGTAGCTAAAGTACAGGAAAGAGAACAGAATTAGGGATGCCTAAAAATTTGTAGGAGGCCATATAAGAAAAAAAAGGAGGGGGGAAACAAAAAAGTGGCTTTAGATATCTATATACAAAGGCTCAAGGTATTTGTAGCAATCAAGATGAACTAGAGATCCTAATGTAAATAGGAAAGCCTTGTAGATACCTACAAGATTTTGGTGGAATGGAAGCCAAGTTTGGAATAAATGGCACTAGCAAGGTATACCTTATTCAAAAATAATAAGATTGGTAAAAGGTGGCAATGGAAGTGAAGTAGTATTATATTATAATTTTTCTTTAAATATTCACATGAGAAAAATCCAAAAAATAGAGGTGGGAACCATGGTAGAGAGCATTTGTGTAAAGATCAATAATTAGAAACAAAAATAAAATATCATCAGGATATACAAGAAACTGTATGCAAAGGAAGAAGAAATAGATGAGAAGCTTAGAACATAAATCACAAGCCTGATACAGATACCTGATGGAGAACTAATAGGAAATTTCAATTATCCAGTCATCTACCATACCTCTGCTCTATCAAAAAGAAAGTGGCAAATAGTTTACTGAATTGCATTAATACAAACTGTTGTCAAGTCTACCTTCAAAACATCTTTTATATATGTTCCCTTGTCATATGACCACCGCCCTGCTCTGATCTTTCATGCCTGGACCAGTTATTTACATTAGAATGTGAGCTTCTTGAGAGCAGGTCCCATGTTTTGACCTTACTTTGTACCCTCAGTGCTTAGCATAAGGTCTGGCATATAGGAAGTGCTTAATAAATGTTTGTTGACTTACTGACTGACTGACTTAATGAAAATAATACTATCCTTCAAAAAGTACAAGGACAAATGAGGGGAATTACTATTATGGATCTGATTCTCACCTTACTATTAAAAAAAACTGTTGACTGGGTTAAAAATTATGGAAGTTTTGTGAACACTCAATCTTAGAATCTGTAATGGAGAGACAAAAGAAATAAATGCATTCTAAACTTTCAAAGAACAAATTTCAAAGGGTTAAGAAAAAGGATAAGTAATATCCTTTGGCCTAAGAACAATCTAAAGGATTCTATAGAGGAACACAGCTCACAAGGGATGAGAAACTCAAGGATAAAATTCTGAAGACACAAAAGAAAACAATTACAATAAAAAAAGAAGAGGTTGTCTTAAAGAAAATGATATGATGGCCCAGAAACTCATTAACCAAGTTAGATTTATAAAAGCCATGAACAGAAGATGAAAGAAAGGGCAGGTAATAAGAGTCAGTTACAATTGCAAAGTCCTGTAAGAATAGTATTAAATCCAGAATAAGTTGAGGCCAGTGAAGAAAGCTACAGACAAAAAAAAAGATCAAAAATCAGGTTACTATACTGGGAAAAGAGAAAAACCATGAAATGGCTATTTGGGGTGATTTACAAAAAATAATGGACAATGGAGTGAAGATGGAACTTCTTGGTTCTTACTTTGCTTCTTTTATCTCTCTCAAGAAGAATGATTCAACTGGAAAGGATATAACAAAAAAATGATTAATAACAAAAAATGATTAATAATGAGTTAGGATCCAAAATAAGTAGGGAGATAATGAAAACACCTGTTTGCCCAGGTGGGTGTAAGTAGATGGCACAAAAGATAGAATGCTGCTCTTGAAGTCAGGGAGACCTGAGTTCAACTCCAACCTCAGCTACTTATTAGCTGTGTGGATGTTACTAACCTCTGTTTACCTCAATTTTCTCCTATGTAAATGAAGACATCTATCCCCAGAGTTGTTATGAAGATAAAATGAGATAACATTTGTAAAGCGCTTTGCAAACTTTAAGGTACTATATAAATGATACTAATGATGATGATGATGGTGGTGGTGATGGTGATGATGATGATGATGATGATGATTAAAGAGTGACCAGAATTAACTAGCACAGCTTCATCAAGAGCAGGTCATAAATATTGTTTTTATTAAAAACAAAGGCATTAAACTGGTAAATCAGAAGGATGTTAAATAGTTTACCTAGATTTTAGCAAACCATTTTTACCTAGTCTGTTATGTTATTCTCATGGGTGAGATAGAGAAATGTGGGCTACATAATATAATTATGAGATTCAGAATTAGTCAAATGATTGAATCCAAATAATGGTTGGTTCATTGTCAACTTAGAAGGTCTCTAGGGCAGAGATCTGTGCTGGGCCCTGTTATATATGACATTTTTCTCAATGACTTGGATAAAAGCATAGATTTCACATTCACCAAATTTGTAAATTTCTCAAAAGAGAGATAATTAACATAACAGATGACAGGGACAGAATCCAAAAAAAAAACTCAGTAGACTAGAACTTTGGGTTCAATTTTTTGTTGTTGTTGTTGTTCTTTTTTTTAATGTTTCATCGCATTGATGTCTTTTGTTTTTATATTGTCTTTATTTCCCAAAATATTCCACTTTTCTTTTCTACCCAGAGTCATTCCTTATTACACAGAAATTGAGGGAAAAAAATTATCCAGCAAAAGTATCCAATCAACCAAATATGACAGAATATTCTGTGTTCCATAGAACACATGTTGCTATGTGTTTTCTCTGGAGACAGTCTTAGTCACAATTATGTGGTATTCAATTTTCCTTTGTTATTATTGCTGTCATTCCATATACATTGTGTGGTGTAGTGCAGAGAGCATAGGACATGGAGTCAGTAAGACTTAAGTTCAAATTCTCTCTCAAACCCTCCTTAGACAAATCACTTAACCTTTCTTTGCCTCTGTTTCCTTATCTGTAAAATGTGAATAATAATAGTACCTCCTTCATGGGATTGCTAAAAGGATTAAATGAACTATAACTGTAAAGTATTTTGCCAACCTGAAAGGGCTATATAAATATTGGTAATTATTGTTATTATTATTATTATTATTCCTAATTCTGCTTGTTTCTCTTTATATCAACTTTTGTCTTCTATATATCTATATTTCTTTTAATACAGTAATATCCCATTGCAATTTGTTTAGTCATTCTCTAGTCAATAGGCATATTCTAAGTTCCCAATTCTTTTTTACTTAAAAAAAGAAAAGAAAACTTTCCACAAATATTTGGTTGCTTATGGGATCTTTATTTTTATCTTTAACTTCCTTGGGAATACATATTTAGCAGTAGGATTTCTGGGTCAAAGGGAATGGACATTCTAGTCACCTTAGCATAGTTCCAAATTGCATTTTACAATGATTGTACCAATTCACAGCTCCACCAACAGTATATTAGTGTGTTAGTCTTTCTGTTCTTTGAAGAACAGAATATAATAAGATGAAATTCAATAGCAATAAATGTGAAATCTTATACTTAGTTTTAAAAAATCAATTTGGCAAGTTTAAGATGGCGGGAATATATAGTTAGCTATTTACCTGAAAAATATATTAGAATTTTAGTGGACTGAAATCTCAATGTGAGTTAATAGTAAGATATGGTAACCAAAGGGCTAATGATGCATTCCTAAAATGACTTAAGGGAATCATAGTATCCAGGTCTGTGAAAGTGGAAACCCAATTGAACTCTGCCCTAGCTAGAGTATACTGGGAGAACTATGTTCAGTTATGAGAATATTTTAAGAAAGGCATTGATAAGCTGGAGAGCAACCAGAGAACAGCATTCAGGATCATGAAAGGTCTTGAAATAGTGTCATATAAAACCAGTTGAAGAAAATGGGCATGCTGAACTAGGGAGTGGTGAGGGAGGGAAGAAGAAGGGACAGAATGTTTAAAGAAAACATAATTATCTTTTTTAAAAAAAAAGCTTTTTATTTATTTATTTATTTTTATTATTTTTAAATTTTTATTTTATTTGCATAACATATGTGTGGGTAATTCTTCAACAATAACCCTTACATAGCTTTCCGTTACAAATTTTTCCCCCCAACTCCCCACCCCTCCCCTAGATGGCAGGATATCCACTACATGTTAATTATGTTAAAATACTGGCAAATCGAATATATGTATACATATTTCCAAACTTATCATTGGTGTGCAAGAAAAATCTTATCTACACAAACGATATATCAGATAAAGGAAACACAATGTAAGCAAACATCAATCAAGGAGTATGAGAATGTTATGTTGTGATCCACATTTCGCATCCCTCTCTCTGGGTGTATATGGCTTTCTTCAGTGAACAATTGGAGGTGGTTTGAAACATTTCATTGTTGAAGAGAGCCATGTCCATCAGAATTGATCATCATATAGTACTGTTGTTGCCGTGTATAATGATCTCCTGGTTCTGCTCATTTCACTCAGCATCAGTTCATGTAAGTCTCTCCAGGCCTCTCTGAAATCATCTTGCTGGTCATTTCTTACAGAACAATAATATTCCATAACATTCATATACCATAATTTATTCAGCCATTCTCCAATTGAAGGGCATCTATTCAATTTCCAGTTTCTAGCCACTACAAAAAGGGCTGCCACAAACATTCTTGCACATGTGGGGCCTTTTCCTTCCTTTATGATTTCTTTGGGATATAAGCCCAATAGAAATGCTGCTGGGTCAAAGGGTATGCACAGTTTGATAACTTTTTGAGCATAGCTCCAAATTGTTCTCCAGAATGGCTGTATCCGTTCACAGCTCCACCAACAATGCATCAGTGTCCCAGCCCTCCCACAACCCCTCCAACATTCATCATTAACTTTTCCTGTCATTTTAGCCAATCTGACAGGTGTGAAGTGGTATCTCAGGGTTGTCTTGATTTGCATTTCTCTGATCAATAGTGATTTGGAGCACCTTTTCATATGACTATAAATAGTTTTAATTTCATCCTCTGAAAATTGTCTGTTCATATCCTTTGACCATTTATTGATTGGAGAATGGCTTGAATTTTTATAAATATGAGACAATTCTCTATATATTTTAGAGATGAGACCTTTATCAGAACCCTTAAATGTAAAGATGATTTCCCAATTTATTGCTTCCCTCCTAATCTTGTCTGCATTGATTTTGTTTGTACAAAAACTTTTTAACTTAATATAGTCAAAGTTATCTATCTGGTTTTCAATTAAAAGTTCCAGTTCTTCTTTGGACATAAATTTATTCCATCTCCATAGGTCTGAGAGGTAAACTATATTATGTTCCTCTAACTTGTTTACAAAATCACTCTTTATATCCAGATCATGAACCCATTTAGATCTTATCTTGGTATGTGGTGTTAGATGTGGGTCAAGCCCTAATTTCTTCCACACTAGTTTCCAGTTTTCCCAGCAGTTTTTGTCAAATAGTGAATACTTATCCCAAAAGCTGGGGTCTTTGGGTTTATCAAAAACCAAATTGCTATAGTTATTGCCTAGTTTGTCTTGTGATTCTATCCTATTCCACTGATCGACTACTCTATTTCTTAGCCAGTACCAAATGGTTTTGATGACCGCTGCTTTATAATATAGTTTTAGATCTGGTACAGCAAGTCCACCATCTTCAGCCTTTTTTTTCATTAATCCCCTTGAAATTCTAGACCTTTTGTTTTTCCAAATGAACTTTGCTACTATTTTTTCTAGATCTGTAAGATAATTTCTTGGGAGTTTGATTGGTATGGCACTAAATAAGTAAATTAGTTTGGGTAGTATTGTCATTTTTATTATATTCGCTCGTCCTACCCATGAGCATTTTAAGTTTTTCCAATTGACTAGGTCTGATTTGATTTGTGTGGAAAGTGTTTTGTAATTTAGTTCATATAGTTCCTGACTATCCCTTGGCAGATAAATTCCCAAATATTTTATACTATCAACAGTTATTTTGAATGGAATTTCTTTTTGTATCTCTTGCTGCTGAACTTTATTGGTAATATATAAAAATGCTGATGATTTATGTGGATTTATTTTGTATCCTGCCACTTTGCTAAAGGTGTGAATTGTTTCTAGTAGTTTTTTAGTTGAGTCTCTAGGATTCTCTAAGTATACCATCATGTCATCTGCAAAGAGTGATAATTTGGTTTCTTCACTACCTACTCTGATTCCTTTTATCTCTTTTTCTTCTCTTATTGCTAAAGCTAACATTTCTAATACAATATTAAATAGTAATGGTGACAGTGGGCAGCCTTGTTTCACTCCTGATCTTATTGGGAATGGTTCTAGTTTGACTCCATTACATATGATGCTTGCTGAAGGTTTTAAGTAGATACTACTTATCATTTTAAGGAAAAGCCAATTTATTCCTATACTCTCCAGTGTTTTTAATAGGAATGGGTGTTGGATTTTATCAAAGGCTTTTTCTGCATCTATGGAGATAATCATATGATTTTTATTAATTTGGTTATTAATATAATTGATTATGCTAATAGTTTTCCTAATATTGAACCAGCCCTGCATTCCTGGTATAAATCCTACTTGGTCATGATGTATTATCCTGGGGATGACTTTCTGTAATCTTGTTGCTAAAATCTTATTTAAAATTTTTGCATCAATATTCATTAGGGAAATGGGTCTATAGTTTTCTTTCTCAGTTTTCTCCCTACCTGGTTTAGCTATCAGCACCATATCTGTGTCCTAGAAGGAATTTGGTAGTACACCTTCTTTCCCTATTTTTTCGAATAGTTTATATAGTATTGGGATTAATTGTTCCTTGAATGTTTGGTAAAATTCACATGTAAATCCATCTGGTCCTGGAGATTTTTTCTTAGGGAGTTGATTAATAGCTTGTTCTATTTCTTTTTCTGAAATAGGGCTATTTAAATAATTTATTTCCTCTTCTGTTAATCTGGGCAATCTATATTTTTGTAGATACTCCTCCATTTCATTTACATTCTCAAATTTATTGGCATAAAGTTGGGCAAAGAAACTCCTAATTATTACTCTAATTTCCTCTTCATTGGAGGAAAGTTCTCCCTTATCATTTTTGAGACTAATAATTTGATTTTCCTCTTTTCTTTTTCTAATCAAATTAACTAAAGGCTTATCTATTTTGTTGGTTTTTTCATAAAACCAACTCTTACTTTTATTTATTAATTCAATAGTTTTCTTATTTTCAATTTTATTGATCTCCCCTTTAATTTTCAGAATTTCCAATTTGGTATTTAATTGAGGGTTTGTAATTTGGTCTTTTTCTAGCTTTTTTAATTGTAAGCCCAGTTCATTAATCTTCTCCTTCTCTGTTTTACGCAAGTAAGCATCTAAAGATATAAAATTACCCCTTATAACCGCTTTAGCCGAGTCCCACAAATTTTGGTATGTTGTCTCATTGTTGTCATTCTCCTGGATGAAATTTTCGATTGTGTCTATAATTTGCTCTTTCACCCATTCGTTCTTCAGGATTAGATTATTTAATTTCCAAATAACTTGTGGCCTATTTTCTCCTGGCCTTATATTACATGTGAGTTTTATTGCATCATGATCTGAGAAGGATGCATTTACTATTTCTGCTTTTCTGCAATTGATTTTGAGGTTTTTATGCCCTAACACATGATCAATTTTTGTATAAGTTCCATGAACCCCTGAGAAAAAAGTATACTCCCTTCTATCACCATTCAATTTCCTCCAGAGATCTATCATACCTAACTTTTCTAGCCTTTTGTTAACCTCCCTAACTTCTTTCTTATTTATTTTGGAATTTGATTTATCTAATTCTGAGAGAGCAAGGTTGAGATCTCCCACTAGTATAGTATTACTGTCTATTTCTCCTTGCATCTCTCTTAACTTCTCCTCTAGGAATTTGGATGCTATACCACTTGGTGCATATATGTTAAGTATTGATACTGCTTCATTGTCTATGGAACCCTTTAGTAAAATGTAGTTTCCTTCCTTATCTCTTTTAATTAGATCTATTTTTGTTTTTACTTGATCCGAGATAAGGATTGCTACCCCTGCCTTTCTTTGTTCACCTGAAGCATAGAAGATTCTGCTCCAGCCCTTTACCTTCACTCTGTATGTATCTCTATGTTTTAGATGTGTTTCTTGTAAACAACATATTGTAGGATTCTGGCTTTTAATCCAGTCTGCTACCCGCTTCCGTTTTATGGGAGAGTTCATCCCGTTCACATTCACAGTTAAAATAACTATATCTGTATTCCCTGCCATCTTATTTACCCAGAGTTATGATTTTCTCTTCCCTTTCCCCTCTCTCCCTTCCCCCCTCCCCAGTACTTTGCTCTTGAAGACCACCTCCCACCAATAATCCTCCTCCCTTTAGAGTCCCTCCCTCCCCTTTATACCTTTCCCCTAATCCTTCTATTAGTTTATCCCTTTCCTTTTCTTCCCTCCCTCCTACCTTCCCACAAGGAGGGTCAGTGCTTTCTTTGAAGCCAAATGTGTCTGATATACTCTCTTAGAGTCCAATCTAATGAGAGTAAGGTTTACACAATCAATACTCATCGCCCTCCCTTCTTCCCCTCAATTATATTAGATCTTCTATGTCTCTTTATGAGATTTTGCCTTATTTTACCTCCTATATTTTTACTTTATTTTGCCTCCTTTTCCCCCCTCCCCCCTTTTTCTTTTTCAGTATGGTATCCCTTCCACCTCTAATTTCTTTTCCATTATTATCAAAGAAAAATCAAATTATACTGCCATTCTTTAAAGGATACCTATAGTAGGAATATAGTTCTCAAGAGTTTTCCTTTTTACCTTTTTATGTTTCTCTTGAGTTCTCTATTTGGAGGTCAAATTTTTTGTTCAGATCAGGTCTTTTCATTAGAAATAGGTGAAATTCTCCTGTATCATTGAATGACCATCTTCTTCCCTGGAAGATGATGCTCATTCTAGCTGGATAACTTATTCTTGGCTGTAATCCAAGTTCTTTTGCCCTTCGGAATATCTGGTTCCAGGCCCTTCGATCCTTCAATGTGGAAGCTGACAGATCCTGTGTAATTCTAATGACAGTTCCTCGGTATTTGAACTGTTTCTTTCTAGCTGCTTGCAATATCTTTTCCTTGGTGCGATAGTCCTGAAATTTGGCCACGATATTCCTTGGGGTTTTAATTTTGGGGTCTCTTTCTGGAGGTGATCGGTGAATTCTTTCAATGCCAATTTTGCCTTCTGATTCTAAAACATCAGGGCAATTCTCTTTCATGATTTCCTGGAAGATAGCATCCAGGTTCTTTTTTTCATCGTGGCTTTCAGGGAGTCCGATAATACTTAAATTGTCTCTCCTGGATCTGTTTTCCAAGTCAGTTGTTTTTCCTAGGAGATATTTCATATTTTCTTCTATTTTTTCATTTTTTTGTTTTTGTTTAACTGATTCTTGAAGTCTTATTGAGTCATTTACTTCTATTTGTTCAATTTTAATTTTTAGAGTATTATTTCCTTCAGTTATCTTTTTTAGCTCCTTTTGTAGCTGGCCAATTGAATTTCTGGATTCAATGCATTCTTTTTCCATTTTGCCAGTTTTATTTTTCAGTGAATTGTTGTCTTTTTCCAATTCACCAATTTTGTTTTTCAGTGAATTGTTGTCTTTTTCCAATTCACCAATTTTGTTTTTCAGTTCACCATTTTTATTTTCCAGTGAATTGGTGATTTTTTCCAATTCACCAATTTTGTTTTTCAGTGAACTGTTTTCTTTTTCCAATTCACCAGTCCTATTTTCCAGTTTTTGATATTTCTGTTGCCCTGATCTCAATTTATTTCCCCATTCTTCTTCTAGCTCTCTTTTGAGATTCTTAATGCAATCATCCAGGTAAGCCTTATGAAAGGGAGACCAACTTAAGTCTGCCTTTGTGGCTTCATCTGGGATTGTTTTCATAATGTCAGGATCTGGGGACTGTTCTATTTTTTCTCTGTAAAAGCTTTCTATGGTGAGAGCTCTCTTCTGCTTCTTGCTCATGATTTAAAGTTGGGATATTGGTCAAAAGCCGAGAAAACTGCAACAATTTATATTTGCCCTGGGGCAGTTTGCCGAGTTGACTTCCGGTCTGAGGCTGGTCGGGCTAGATTCGCACCAGGACCACGTTTTCAGCTGTTCTCATACACCCCCTTCCAAAGGCAGATCTGCCAAAGCACCTGCCCGCAAGCAGAGCAAAGTGGCCCAGGCGTCTCCCAGGGGCTTCCTGGGTGCCCAAAATCCGCCCCTCTATCGCAGCCCTGACTTCCGCCCCGGCTGGAGTCTGATCGCGACCAGCGGCCGATTTCCCCTGAGGCTAACCTTCTCCGGAGTTCTTTCAAGGTAGATCTTTTATAGAAGTGCGTTGTAGTCCAAATGCTTGGCGAGGACCTCACTCGGAAACCAGTTTTAAGGCTTACTTTGTCTGGGTTGGGGGAATGTCGGAGGGAGTTCACAGAGAAAGCTGTCCGCAGTTCGCCATCTTGGCTCCGCCCCCTCCAAAAGCTTTTTATTTACAAAACATATGCATGGGTAATTTTTCAACATTGACCCGTGCAAAACCTTCTGTTCCAAATTTTCCCCTCCTTCCCCCCACCCTCTCCCCTAGATGGCAGGTAGTCTAATACATGTTAAATATGTTACAATATATGTTAAATCCAATATATGTATACATATACAGTTATCTTGCTGCACAAGAAAAATTGGCTTAAGAAGGAAATAAAACTGAGAAAGAAAACAAAATGCAAGCAAACAACAACAGAAAGGGTGAAAATGCTATGTTGTGGTCCACAGTCCTCTCTCTGGGTATAGATGGATCTCTTTTCATCACTGAACAATTGGAATTGGTTTGAATCATCTCATTGTTGAAGAGAGCCACGTCCATCAGAATTGATCATTGTATAGTCTTGCTGTTGTGTATAATGATCTCCTGATTCTGCTCATTTCACTCAGCATCAGTTCATGCAAGTCTCTCCCGGCCTCTCTGAAATCATCTTGCTGGTCGTTTCTTACAGAACAATAATATTCCATGACATTCATATACCATAGTTTATTTAGCCATTCTCCAATTGATGGGCATCCATTCAGTTTCCAGTTTCTAGCCACTACAAAAAGGGCTGCCACAAACATTCTTGTACATGTGGGTCCCTTTCCTTCCTTTAAGATCTCTTTGGGATATAAGCCCAATAGAAACACTGCTGGGTCAAAGGATATGCACAGTTTGATAACTTTTTGAGCATAGTTCCAAATTGCTCTCCAGAATGGTTGGATCCATTCACAATTCCACCAACAATGTATCGGTGTCCCAATTTCCCCACATCCCTTCCAACATTCATCATTATTTTTTCCTATCATCTTAGCCAATTTGACAGGTGTGTAGTGGCGTCTCAGAGCTGTCTTAATTTGCATTTTTCTGATCAATAGTGATTTGGAGTACCTTAAGAAAACATAATTATCTTCAAGAAGAAAGAGAAGAAGAAAGGAGAAGGAAGAAGAAAGGAGAAAGAAAAAGAAGAAGAATGATTCTCCTTGATCCCAGAGGGCAGAATTCTTGAAAGGACTGGGTGGACATTGCAGAAAGGCAAATTTAGGTTTGTAGGAGCAGAAAAGAAATCTAGATCCATCCTAAAGGAGCATGACCTACTTCAGAAGAGAAATCTTCAAGAAAAAGTTGAATAACCATTTGTTCAATATATTGTAGCAAATATTCTTATTCAGATACAAATTGAATTAGATGATTTCTGAGCTTTAATACAACTCTGAAATTGTTTTTCTGTTATAGGTAGAAAATCTTTAAGCACAGAGTTGGAAAAAATCTTAGAATACTGAATGCCAGAATTAGAAGATTACTTAGATCATAGAATATTAGAACATAGATTGCTAAAGTTGGAAAGGTTTTTAGAATATAGAATGTTAAAATATAGAATCAGTTGGGACTTTATAAACACAGAACATAGAATGTTAGCACTAGAAGAGAGCTTGAAATCATTCAAGTTCTTTGTTTCCACAGAGAAACTGATGTCCAATGAAGGATAATGACTTGTACACAGTCACTTAATAATGGACCTGGTACTAAGACCCAGATCTTCTACCATTCTAGTGGAGAGTTCTTTCCATAAGACTAATCCCATCAAAATACTGCCTAGAATTAAAATAGAAACAAAAAACAAGTCCTTATAGATACCAAAATGTTTATAGCAACCTTTTTTATGGAAGCAAAAAACTGGAAACAAAAATAGATGCTCATTGAAGAATGGCTAAAGAAATTGTGGCAACGTAATAAAGTAATAATGTATAAAAACAATATACACAAAAATTACACACAAGTATATAAAGACTTACATGAATTGATACAAAGTAACCTAAGCAAAAATAATAAAGCTATATGTATCACTATTATAAAGTAAGAAGAAAAATTAACAACAAAGCAATCAAAAACTAAATGCTATGAAATTATAACAAATGTGGCGTCAAAAAATAGACATGAGATGATACCTCCCTATGCTTCTTTGTACAAGTGAAGGAATATGTATGTGGAATACTCTAATCAGACTTTTTTTATAATATTGTTTAGTTTTGTGGAAGTTTTTTTTTTTCCTTTCTTCCTCTTTTTTAAAATTCTATGTTATAAGAGACAACTCCCTGAGAAGGAATTATGGAAGAAATACAATGATAAATATAAAAATATATCAATAAAATTTATTTTTAAAAATAATTTATAAGTGAATATTTTTCAGACAAATGATTAAGTAGGATTTTCAAACATTCAAGTTAGAAATCTTAATATTCAAAATTTTGGAACATAAAACAGAATGCCAGAAAAATAAAGGGACTTTCAGATATTTTAGGCCAACCCATTTTTTCATTTTTTTAAATTCATTTTACAGATGTGGAAAATGAGGCCCAGAAAAAAGAGGTTTGCCCAAGGTCTTCTGACTCTGAGCCCTTGCCAAATCAAGCTGGCATGCATATATTATGGCAATTTTCCATTGTCCTTCAAATCAAATCAATCTACTTATAATAGCTCTAGGTAAAGTTTTCTATCACTCAGATTTGTCAGAGCTCTCCCCTTTAGCATAAGAACATTGCCCAAGTGTATTACCATCACTAAGATATATGACAGGTGCTTTCTTTGTAAAACCAAAGATTCACAAGCAACACATCCTCAGTTCCTAATGATGATGATGATGATGATGATGATGATAAATCACTTTCATATAGTTCTTCCATGTTTGCAAAGTGCTTTCCTCACACCCCCTCGGTGAGTTGGGCAACATCAGTATTATTATCTCTATTTTACAGATGTGGGAACTAGGAAAGAGAAAAGAATTTGGACATAGGGATCCTGAATGCAGCATTCTTTCTACAACCCTAGCAGGTCTCTCATTCAGGGAAGAAGTTAGTGTGGTAAGGAAAGAGCTGGACGGGTAGTCAAGATGCAAGCAGCAGAATTATTGGGGGAGGGAGAGGGAAGGAGCAGAGAGAAGATGGTAGATTTCCAAAACATAAAATTACCTCTGGGCCTATTTCATTTCCTTGGCCAGAGGCACTGGGGCAGATTAGTCTCCTTTGTTCCTGTTCCTCAGATGCAGACTGCTTCAGAGATGAGAACAAGCAATAAGGTCCTTTTCATTCTCTGGCTTTATCTAAGATCAATATCTGTCTTGCTGGAAAGGAGGGGGGTGGTCCGTTATGAAATGGAAAAGAGAAATCCCCTTCAGTTCAAGCATTCATAACTGGCCTCTGATGGTTGCTATACAACAATATGTAAATATCAGAGTTGGCCTTGTGCCAGATTGGATGAAAAAGTGTAATTTCAGAGACACCCTGAAGGCTACTCCCTGGCACCCCAATATTTCCCTCTCTTGCTTCCTCATTTTTGAAACCCAGTTCACAGAGAACAGTCTTTCAATCAACACCCAGAGATAAGGCTTAGTCATACTTAGAATTTAAACAGTCCTGAGAGAGGGAACACAGGGACAAATTTACCCAGGAAGATTTGTTTTAACTCTTTTGTGATCCATTAACCTAAGATTGTAAGATTCTGCTATTCTGATTGCAGAACTTTTAAAGTTCTTTGATACACTGATCCTAAAAGTTTATGAAACTACAACTCTAAGATTCTGGGATATATACTAAACCAATAATTCTAAGGTTTTGTGATTTTAAGTTTCAATTATTCAAGAGTTGTCATTTGGAAGAGGGATTGGGTCTGTTCTCTTCAATCCCAGAGGGCAAAACTATTGTAGGAGCTATGTGTGGAGGTGGCAGAGAAACTGATTTTGGCTCAAAATTTTTCATAACAATTAGGTGGAATGTTTTGCCTCAAAAGAGAGTTCCCCATCATTGGGAAACTTCAAATGGAAATTAGATGACCAACTGTACCAGACACTCTTGCTTAAGAATAGGTTGGACTATGGGGACTTTAAATTCCCTTTCAGCTCTGAAATTTTGTGATTCATGGTATATGAATGACTGTTATGTCATCCTTTCTTAACAGAAGGCTTTGATAGCAGGAAGAGAGAAAGAACACAAGGCTTTGGGTATCTAAAAACAGAGAGGAAGTTTATCTCCCCAGTACCTAAAAACTCCAGTCAAGCAGAGGTTGAGGTTCTGGAGACAAATTTTGAGAACTTCCAGTTCTTTCCTATAACAAGAGAAGTGAAGGGACGAAGATTGAATGGCAAGTGATTGTGAGTTAACTCAGGAAACCTTCTTGAAGAATTTGGATTTGGGACCATGATTACCAGAAGGGAAATAATAAGCATACAGCACAGTTTCAATAAGGAGCAAAAGGCAAGATAAAGTGCCCATAGACCCCCATCTCATCCCTGTTTGCCTTATAATTACTCTCTCTTAGTAAAGTTCAAATTCATTTGTCTGGAATTCTAGGTCCTAAGATCATCCTAGCTTAATATGAATTTACTATTTCTATCATATAGTATGTCCCAGCTAAATATTCCTATTCTCTCCCCCTCCCAAACAAGCCTTGTAGTTTTTTTAGCCTCGATATCTTTGTTTACAGTTCTCTATCTCAGGATTGTTGTCTCTCTCCCTCTTCATTGGTTTAATAATAACAACAATAGTTTCCAGTTTCAAAGCACTTTTCTCACAATAATGTGGGGAAAAGACTAAGATGGATAGTTCAAGTATCAGAAACCCCATTTTACAGAGGAGAAAACTAAGGTCCAAAGAATTGAAAGCAATTTTCTCATGGGACTCCTCCTTCTTTTAGAATCCAATCATTTATAACATTTTCTTGGATGCTACCAGTCATTAAAAAACTTCCCCTCTTACATTTTAGTTAGTTTTTCATCTGTATCTCTCTAATATAATTATCATGTTATCTATGCTATATCCTATTTTTTGTATCCTGTCACAAGCCTATGAGTTCCCTGAAAGTATAGACAGTGGCTTTTCTAAACTGTGTAACCTTTCTTCTCAGCCATAGCCCAATATAACATGGGATTCTGCACACATATAATTGACTGGTCAGACAAATGATATCAAATGCAGATGTATGAAAATAGCTAACATAACTCAGGACAACAAGTGGACTGAGTGAGAATTTCTGAAATGCTAATAACTGGGGGCAGTTGCAGTGTGGGACTAGAGGAATGATCAGACTTGAAGAATATTAAAAGAGTTCGAGAAATTGAGATGGATGCTAGAAGCCTAGGCTAGTGTCTGACATTTAGCACTTATTTTATTATAAATGTTCTTCATAAATGATCTATCATTCCATTGAGTCTTCATAAAGTAGAGTGTAAGCATTACTGCCCCCATTTTAGAGACAAGTAAACTGATGCTTAAAGAAATAAAGCAACCCTCCCAGGTTCATCCAACAAGTTAATGGAAGAGCCTGAGACTGAAGTCCTAGATCTCCCAACTCCAAGGAATATACCCTTTCCACTAAAAGCCACAATACCAAAAAAAATTTAAATACTCTAGAGAAGGGTAGTCATAGGGCAGTGACTAAGCAGTGCCAAGATATGTCTGAAAAAATAACAGCTTGCCCCAGTTTGTCTTCATTGCCAGATTACTGTTATGAGGGGAGACAAGAGTGAAGTTTAAAAAAACAGAATGATGGGAATAGAGGAGGGAGTCTCACAGGATCAATGCCCTTCTCTGGAATCTAAAAAAAAAAAATACCCTTCCTGAAAAGACAGAAATCACTCCCAACTTCAAGTTAGAAAGTAAGGTTTAGCACCCAACTAGTTGCATGACCCTGGATAAGTCATTACTTCTCTAAGGACTACAACTGGCTCCTCTGCAAAAGAAAGGGATTGAATTAGATGGTTCCCAAGAGCCCTGCCAGCTCTGACATTCCATGATTCAGTGATTCTGGGATCCAGCTAGATTGGCACTTGGACCAGTGAACCCATCCTCCTTTATCAACATATTTGCTGTATCTGACTGTCTTAATTCTCTCCACATTGTTCCCAGAGCTTCTTGCAAAGTACTATCATTAGCTTCAGGGATTAGCTTTGCCTGAGCATTCAAGCCATATATCATTAAAATCTGTTCAAAGATGGGCTTCCTGGGGTGCACTGACTCTGCTGGTAAATAGAAATTAAAGGCAGAGACAGACCTTTTAGAATAGCATGAGGGGAGCAGTATCTATATTTCACCAGGTGACTCTAAGTAGCTGTCAGAGATGACTCTGCAGGGCCACCAGTAGAAATAAGACTGACTCTTGCTCCCACTTAGATAAGGAATTCAAAAGTTCTAGACAAATTCAGACAACCTGTGTGACAGGAGGACACTAGTCGGGGTGTGAATTCCCATTTCTTCAGTTGAGAAGCTGGGGGACGGGCAAGAATGTAAATGTCACTGTAAAAATATCTGTAGAGCAAAAGTCACATTTCCATAAGTCTGAAGTCTATATATCTCAGTAGAGATGTTGGTAGCATCCTACTTTCTAAGGATCTCCAGACACCCTTCAGCCTATATGTGGCAGATCTAAGATCATAGGTAGTATGTTGTAATAGAAATAGTAACAAGTGATGTCAAAGGACCTAAAGTTAAATCCTATTTTTGTGATTTACTTGCTCTATAGCTTGGGACAAATAATTTTACATCTGTTGGTTTCAATATACTGATCTATAAAATCACAGAGCTGGACTATATAATCTCTAAGATCCCTCCTAAGATCTAAATCCTGTGATTTAGATCCTAGGTCCCCTACCACCTGCAGGTGATAGATATCAAACAATCAGGTGAATTTAATCATAGAATGTGAGAGTTAGAAGATACCTTAGATGTCCTAGATTACAAGATCTAGCTAGTCCAACTTCCCTCATTTTATAGATGAAGAAACTGAGATCTAAAGAAATAAAATGACTTGTGTTTAATGTCATATAGTGAACAGTAAAACTAAGATTCATTTCCAGAGTTTCTAACACCATTTCTTTGCATTTTACTGCACTGTCAGTTGGTCCAACTTCTGAGTCAGTTACAGAAATACTCTACACTTTCCTTCATGGTTGGGCATCCAACCTCTGGTTGTATACCTCCTATGACAAAAAGTTCAATGCCCCCCAAGATAACCCACTCCATTATTAGGATAGCACTGATGAGTAGATAGTTCTTTATGTTAAGATGAAATCTGCTTCCCTAATGCTATATTCTATATGGTTCTATATTCTAGGGCCAAGCAGAACAAGATTTATTCCTCTTCTCCAAAATAGCACTTTAGATACTAGAAAATAGGGATCTTTTAAGTTATCCCTTCTTCTCTCTAGGCTAAGTATCACTAGTCAGTGATGCTTGAATGACAAAATTTTGAATCTTTTCCCTATATTGGTCTCCTTAGTTCCAATGTTTTAGTTTCAATGTCTCTCCTAAAATGAGATACCCAGAACTGACCACACTATTTTCTTTAAAGCCATGCTGGATAATTATCTCAAATTGATCCATTCTATCTCAATGGGAATCTCATCAAGACCAGAGCAATACTGACCAAATTTCTGTGTCTTGGGGGAAAGGGAGGAATAGGTGTATTTCATAACATACATAAATTGAGGCTTCTTCCCCATCTGAACTGAATCCTCAGGATAGTCATCAATGACATATCTAATATGTTGCAATTAAACTCCAGTTTCTACTTTCCCATTCTAGAATCACTGAACTTTAGAGCTGGAAGGAATCTTGTAGCAAAACACAAAATATAAAACATGGAAGGGGGCTTAGAACATAAAATTTCAGAACTGAAAGAAACCTAATTGAATACATAGAATTTCAGAGTTGTAAGAGAACTCAGAACAGAATGTCAGAGCTACATGTAAAAGAATTTAAAACATAGAACATATAATGTCCAAAAAAATGTAAAATTCTTTGTAAAATGATTTAGAACATAGAATATCAAAACTGAGAGGAACTATAAAACATAAAATGTCAGAGCTTGATGAGATCTTATAATACAAAAGTTATTACTTAAAAGGACCTCAAAGAACATCTAATTTAACATCTTCAATGTAGAGAGAAGAGATCTGATGTCCAGATAAGGCCCTAAAAAACCCAGATCTTTTGAGCCTGAATCCAAAGCTCTTTCCCTTATGTCACTGTTTCTCTTGCTTCAATAATCCAGGACTGAGGCAGTGCTGAAGAAGGAATGTAACTTAAGTCATTGCAGTTTTGCCATGGCTGTGACTTATTTATGAACTGCTGCAACTCTTCCCAGGCCCCAGTTCAAGCAGCAGCTCTGGGGCTGCTTCCCCTTAGTTGGGCATGATTAATATAGGCAAGCTGAAAGTAGAAATAGTGGGTAAAATACAATCACTCACTGGAGTGGAGGAAAGGAGGGAAAGCCAATAATAAGTGTTTTTAGATTCATAGGAGACTTGAGAAGAAAGAAATTTGTCTCACTTGCTCCTATGATGATCTTCTCAGATTCCATCCCTGAGAATGGTCAGGCAAGGGAAGAATTCCTGGTTTGAAAGAAATGAAAGAGTGTGGTCAGAAGATAAACTCTTGAAGAAGTAGGGTCAATGTGTCCTTACATAGGTAGAGGGCAAGAGGCAGGAGGTTAGTGTTTTGAGATCCCCAGAAAGCAAATATTAAATATAATAGACACCCACAAAGATGTACAATTGATCTTCTTGTCCTGCTTCTCCTCACACAAGTGTAGAACACTCTTTCATAAAAAGGCACTTTCATCCATTTCCAGTGGTCACCATAATGATAGCCATAATGGAAGAGGGTCGATTTGAGAGTATGGGTGGAGGTAGGGAAGATAACTTTGCATATAGGAAGTGGGGTAAAGAAGTGGAAATTAGAGAGGAAAATCATAGAGAAAAAGAGGAGAGGTAGAGAATGAGGTGAGAGAAATAAGACAGAACGGGCATTACAGAAGGGAAGGGTGAAGAGAATGAAAAAGAAGTGACGGAGAGAGGAGTGGGAAAGAAAGATTAAAAAAACTAGAAAGAAGGGGGAGGAAAGGAAGGAAAGAGGAGAGAGGGGGAGAAAGGGAGAGAAAAAAGGAGAGGGGGCAAAGGGGGAGAGAGAGAGAGAGAGAGAGAGAGAGAGAGAGAGAGAGAGAGAGAGAGAGAGAGAGAGAGAGAGAGAGATTGGTTTGAATTTCCCATTTGGAAGGGGAGAGGCAACGCGTCAGGGCCAGAGTGATGGGAGGGTTTGGAGGAGGGCGTGTTTAGCCGCGGCGGCGGCAGGCTGGGCTCGGGGAGCAGAGTTGCACTTGGCCGGGACCGGAGCCGGAACGGGAGGTGGGAAGTGGAGGCGGCGGCGGCGTCTGTGGGCCAGGAGGGATCTCTGCAGTGACTGGCGGGCGTCAGGGGCAGCCAGGTCAGTGTGCACGCCGCTGGTGGGACTGGGCTGAAGAAGGGAGAGAGGGTTTTGGCTTGGGGGGTGCTGATGGGACAGCTCCAAGAAAGGTTCAGAGAACTGATTGGCAGAGGACCCCAGAAAAAGAACCTGAAGACATCGGATTGTGAGGTCGAGTTAGGGGCCCAGAAGAGGAGTCCCTCTCTAAGCAGCCTCTGCCTCCAACTCCAACCCCAATAGACTTAAGGTGGTGGGGACCAGGATAGCATCCTTGGCTCTTGGCCGGAGCTCCAGAAAGCTGAAGGGGAGGGTCTTTCTATGAGCCACCCCATCTCAAGGAGGGAAAAGTGTCACACATACATACACACACGCACGCACACACACGAATGAGCGGGCGCGCGCGAACACACACACACACACACACACACACACACACTCCACTAAAGACCGCAAGACGGCGGGAACCTGCAAAGGGGGGGGGG